>CM055128.1:306377546-306942546 GCA_029206835.1 Rana muscosa
GGCACCATTTTCCTGTAGGCGCGCTGTTCTTAATGCTGATACAGCTGGTGGCCATTTTCTTGTAGCCGCCCTGTTTCTACTGCAATACAGCAGGCGGCCATTTTCTTGTAGCTCGCGCTTTTTTTTTTTTTTTATTTTTTTATTTTTATTGCGGCAGCCATTTTTTGTGGCTTTAACATTGGTTTTGGCCTTTAGCGCTGGATTTGTCAGGCACACACTGTACAGGAGTTGGAGCAGACCGCAGTGCCTGGGTCAGGGCGGTGAGTCCTCTGGGAAACCCCTCGGTCTGTAGCAGCTAGGAGGGTGGGCCATTTCTTGTACCTTGACTTTAGTCCCTGAGTGGCTGTCAGGTGAGTGGGTCAGCATGGCGTCAGAAGCTGGCGCTTCTTCCCCAGACATTCCTGTGGTAGCAACCGGTGCCCCTTCACCTGCGGTACCTATGGACGCTTTGTCGGCGGTCCTGGAATCATTTGTTGCCAGGGTGGAGGCGGTGTGCTGGCAAAAGGGGGGTAAAAAGCGCCCCCTCCCCCCACAATCTTCTTGGGAAAGCTCTGACTCAGACTCGGGTCTGGCTGTAACACAGGGCCCCTGTTCTGAAGAGTCAGAGTATGCGGACCAGGACTATTCGGACAGTGAGGAAGACTCTGGGTCCGGGTCAGCGCAGGAGAAGGCGCTTGTTGGAGCACTTATCACCGCAGTGCGAGAAACCCTCAAGCTGGAGGATGCGGCTGGGGCATCTACTGAGGTGTTGGTCCCTTTTGGGTCCCACAAGCCGACCCGCACTGCTAAGGTATTTCCTTACGTAACTTATTTTGATAAGTTTATAGACAAAGAATGGGAACGACCGCAGAGGAACATGTCAGTCCCAAAACGCATGGTGGTCCGTTACCCTTTTGAGGAGAGCCTTCTGAAAAAATGGGCATCTCCCCCGTTCGTGGACCCCCCGGTATCCAGATTAAACAAGGTAACCACGATTCCGGTAGAAGGGACCCCTGCATTTAAGGATCCTACAGATAGGAGGTCCGAAGTGGTGGCCTGGTCCATGTTCACCATGCTGGGGTCAGCATTGCGGCCAGTATTGGCTGCGGCCCTGGTGTCACAGACACTTACAGAATGGGAAAAATTGTTGCACCGTGAGTTGGAGAAGCAACGGGCTTCCTTGGTCTGCGTAGAACTGACCGACCAGTTGGTGCATGGCCTCAAATATATCTGCGATGCAGCCCTGGATACAGCTCCCCTGATTTCCAGAGCCTCAGTATCTGCTGTGGTATTGCGTCGCCTGATCTGGCTAAAATGCTGGTCCGCGGACCAGACTTCCAAGAACGCTCTGGCGGATTTGCCCTTCCAGGGAGAGAGGCTATTTGGAGCCTTGCTGGACGACATTAAAAATGTCACTGGGGGTAAGAGCACGCTGCTCCCACAATCCAGAAAAGATAAGGAGCCACGTCGTAGGCCTGGGCCTTCCTTTTTCCGCTCAGAAGCCTCTTTTTCGTCAGTCCGGGCCCGCAGGTTAGTGTTCCCAGGCCGACAAGGGGGCCAGCTGAAGGACAAAAGCGTCCTTGGGTTCGCAAGCCAAACAAGCCTGTGAACAAATCTGCTACTGCATGAAGGTTTGCCCCCGCCCGACTCTCGGGTCGGGGGGCGTCTTCGCGAGTTTGCAGCTCGGTGGACCTCCCTGCTTTCCGACCAGTGGGTTTGCGAAGTGGTCTCATCAGGGTACAAGATAGTTTCGTTCTTGTCCACCAAACAGATTCTTTCCCTCGAACCTTCATCTTCTTCCGGCTCGTCGGAACGCCCTATTTGGGACAGTGCAGGACCTGCTGAGGCGCGGGGTAATAGTACCTGTGCCGCTGCCGGAAAGGTTTCAGGGATTTTACTCCAATCTGTTTGTAGTCCCAAAGAAGGACAGGGTCCGTCCAATCCTGGATCTCAAGGCCCTCCATGCCTTTGTGAAGGTGCGAAGGTTCAGAGCACGTACCACGTCCAAGGAATGTATCTGTCTGCTACGGCTCCGTTTCGGAGGTCTGACTCACTGTTTGTGTCGGTGACTGGTCCAAAGAAAGGCCTGGTGGTCTCATCGGCCACCATTTCTAGGTGGATCAGACAGATTGTGATTCAGGCTTATGCCCTGAAAGGGCTGGCGCCTTCCTTTCCTGTCACGGCGCATTCGACTAGGGCGATTGGTGCCTCCTGGGCTTTGCGACATCAAGTGTCTGTCTCACAGGTGTGTAAGGCGGCGACCTGGTCGTTTGTTTACACTTTCACAAAATTTTACAAGGTTGATGTGAGTGCGTCTGCGGATGCTTGCTTTGGCCGCAAAGTTTTGCAACTCCTCAGTTGAGGAGCTCTGTTTGTTTTGGGGTGAAGTTTGTTTGTTTGCTGTTCCCACCCCTCGTTTTTTTGACACTGTTTGGGGACGTCCCTAATGTCAAGAATATAAGGAAGCTGTGTCCGTCCATGGACGAAAGAGAAAATAGGATTTTTGTACTCGCCGTAAAATCCCTTCCTATGACGTCCATGGACGGACACAGCACCCACCCCTCCTTTTTATGTTTGTACTGCTTTTTGACGAACTGAGCTGCTGAGTGCAGGGTGAGGGGTTAGGACTAGAGGGACCACCCCCTGGGCGGTACTGTTCAGCTTTGCTTAATTGCTTGTTTTTAAATGATAACATGTCTGCCTAGTCCTCTCCTAATAGACGGGAACATAACCCTACTGTCAAGAATATAAGGAAGCTGTGTCTGTCCATGGACTTTAGAGAAAAGGATTTTATGGTGAGTACAAAAATCCTATTTTTCAGCCCGCTTCGGTCATGTGATCCCTGGCATCCACCAATGGACTGCAGGAGAGAGCGCCCAACAATGGCTGGGAATTCCCGGAGCGACGCTTTCACCCATAGGGATCTTGTGTCCAAGCCTATGTGGTACTTCCTCCTCTCCCCTGCAGCCACCACTGGCTGACACAGCGGATCCAGATCACATGAGCGGGCTGAAAATAGTTGGGTATATACATATTATTACTCGGGTTAGCCAGCATAGGTGTTAGGAGAAGGGAGGGGATCTTTTTAAAACTAGTAAGTCTGGGATTCTACTTTAAGTGGATCATTAGTCTATCCCCGCCCCCATCCGCTGCTACCTTGACATCTTCCTGAGAGTCATTAAAAGGGACCGCAGTCTGCTCACATAATTTTTATTAAAAACATCTTTGCCATTCTGAAGCTTCCCTCCAACCACTTTGCATATTATTTTATATATACTGTTATTCTGTAATTGCCAAATATGCTGCAGAAATCTCCCACCACCATGTCTGGCTGCAGCCATTTTAACTGTGGGCAGCTGAAGCTTCAATTCCTGGATTTACACAGAGGCACGCCTCCAGCTCTGCAGCTCTCATTGGCCCTCTTACGACTCACCCTCCCTCCCCTTCCTCTCTCACGAGAGAGAGAGAGAGATGTGCATGATGTGATAAGCCTAGACTAATGACCAGACTAGAAACAGGAAGTGGGCTGTATAAGGGATTTACTGGCATAAAAAAAAAATGTTTTACTATCCAAAGTTAAAACAACAACAAGGGCAGATGATTTAATAGATGGAAAGATGAAAAAATGACCAAAGGTCCGCTTTGTGTCACAAATGAAAGCCCTGAACTTATTTGGCTTTTGAAGTCACTGCTCCGGGATGTGACCAATTGCCTAGACATTGATATGTGATCTTTGCTGGAGAAAAGTCTGACTTGCCAGATGTTCCTCTTTGGGTGATCTACACAACATCCCTTTCATTGCTCAGTGACCGTAGAATCCTGGGGCAATGGTTTCTGCAATGAACCCGTGGAATATTTGTTTTTTAGGTTTGTTTGTTTTTTGTCTTCCTTTTTTTTTCATTTTTATTTTTTAGCAATTTTTTTTATTGGACCACCTTTATTGCTGAAGGAACTTATTGAATGAGTGTGAACCGCATCTGAAAAGTTAGATGCTTGGCTTCATTATTACATCCTGATTCAGGGAGTTTAAAAAGCAATGATGATAATAATAAAATAAAAATAATTATGAAAAGTACCGTATTTATCGGCGTATAACACGCACCCCAAGTTTAGGAGGGAAGTTTAAGAAAAAAACTTACATTTAAATGCAGCCTTGTCCATCATTGCAGCCTTGCCCAGTGTCCATCATTGCAGCCTTGCCCAGTGTCCATCATTGCAGCCTTGCCCAGTGTCCATCATTGCAGCCTTGCCCAGTGTCCATCATTGCAGCCTTGCCCAGTGTCCATCATTGCAGCCTTGCCCAGTGTCTTTGCATTTTTAAAATTGGCACCGATTTGAGAGGAGCGAGCGGAGCCGAGTGTACTTCGGCTAGACTCGGCTCTGCTCACAGTCAGGGGCGGGACTGCGAGAGGAGCCGAGACTAGCCGAAGTACACTCGGCTTTCTGTATGTCAGCGGCGCAATCAGTGGAGATGGGCGGGACTGCGAGAGGAGCCGAGTGTACTTCGGTTTTGTGTATCTTGGCTCCGCTCGCTCGTTTCAGCGGGGGATCGGCGTATAACACGCACCCACCATTTTCCCATGATTTTAAGGGGAAAAAAGTGCGTGTTATACGCCGATAAATATGGTAATTATTATGAATAATATTATTAATTTGCCACACCTACGCACTGGGCTTTTAAAAAAATAAACATTATAACAATCTGTAAAATAGGTTGTTACCGGTGACATTTTTGGAAAATGCTAGTTCCCTGGCTGTCTTTGGGAACTAGCGTTTTCAGAAAATGTCACTGGTAACAACCTATTTTACAGATTATTATGTTTGTTTTTTTAAAAGCCCAGTGCGTAGGTGTGGCAAATTAATAATAATAATATTCATAATAATTACTTTTTATAATTCTTTTTATATTATTATTATTATTATTATTATTTTGTGAACTGACATCATTTTTGTTGTACAGTGGATCGTCCCCACTCGCCTGCTTGAATGCCATGCTACACTCTAACTCCAGAACCCGAGAGGCTCTTTTCTACAAGCTCCCCGGACGGATAAGTCTGTTCACAATGAAGGTGAGTGCGGTCCGTGTGTAGCGCAGTGTTTGGCTGACGCATGCGCAGTAAGGGCCTATTATCATACTATGGGTGGAGGCACAGCACTTGATAAATGCCCCTACTGTGCAAGCGTCACCTGAGCACAGCACCAAGGGATGTGTATATTCAGAATGGATATCTGCCTTGTTTATCGACGATCGGCGGGTGCCGGCAGCTATCCAGTTGCTCGGCATCTGCAGATCAGGTTCTGCTGTGATTTACCGGCTCACGCACGTTTACTGCGGCACAATGGGGGGGCGGCAGGCGCTGCACGGCGGGGGACCCGATGCGCGTGGCCGGTGGTTGCGATCGTGTGCACGAGATCCAGCAAGTGTGTGTGTGTGTGTGTGTGTGTGTGTGTGTGTGTAAAAAACAAATCCCTGTGATGTCAGGGGAGAGGAGACATGTTTGTTCCTACTAAGGAACAACGATATGTCTCCTCCCCTAGTCAGTCCTATCCCCCCCACAGTTAGAACACACACATTTAACCCCTTGATTGCCCCCTAGGGTTAAACCCTTCCCTGTGACATTTATATAGTAATCGATTCATTTTTATAGCATTGATCGCTGTATAAATGTCAATGGTCCCAAAAGTGTCCTATCTGTCCGCCCCAATGTCGCTGTACTGCTAAAAATCGCAGATCACCGCCATTACTAGTAAAAAAAAAAAAAAAATTGCCGTAAACCTTTCCCGTAGTCTGTAGACGCTATAATTTTTGTGCAAACAAATAAATATACGCTTATTGTGATGTAAAGATGTAAAGGAATACATATCGGCCTAAACTGATGAAGATTTTTTTTAAAAAATATCATAAACATCCCCAATTTTATTTTTTATTTTTTTCAAAATTGTCGCTTTTTTTTTTTTTTTTTTTGTTTAAAAGAAGACTCTATTTGTGGTTAAAAAAAAAGGATGCAAATTTTGTTTGGGTACAATGTCGCATGACCGCGCGATTGTCCAGTTAAAATCTTCCAGGGCTGAAGTGGTTAATCACAGCAGAAGCGGCCTGCAGGCAGACTTGCAGAATAGAGCCGCCCTGTAGCAGTAATTCTGCTATGGGCCAGTCCTGAAGCGGGTAATAAAGGACCCATAGGGAGGCCACTGGAGAGATATGTCTTGTTATCCTGGCCATTGAGGGTTAGCGCTTGCTGTAAAGAGGAAAGGAAGTCCTTTGCTGACACTATTGTACATCTTTTCTATCATAGAAGAATGCAGTGCAGTGGTCTCGTGTGCCATTGCCTGACGATGGAGACACTGAAGACACCGCAGATGAAGAGAGCAGCCAATGGAATGAGACCAATACAGAAGCTGCAGGTAACCATACTGATGAGGAACGCTACATGATCTCTTTATCTACAATAGGCTCCATATTTCCAGAACCTGACCGCCTCTTGTCTTCACAGTGGAATCCTTTGGAAGCGCGTCTTCTTCCCAAGAGTCTAACGTCAGAGAAACCAGGTCCTTGGTGCAGGTAATGGCACTGTGCCAGGAACGGGGGATACTTGGGGGGCAGTCTTTTCTCTGTGACCCTGAGGTGCTCATCCTTTAGGTCAATAAGCAGAAGAGAAGAAGTGGAGTTTTAATGCCTCGTGTCGTTTTGACGCCTCTGAAAGTCAATGGGGCCCATTTACCATCAACCTCTGGTAAGAATTTTTATGTCTAACTCCAGTCAGATGCATACAAACAAAACATTGGGTGTAAACCTTTGATCTCTGGTGGCATTCCCATGACTTATTAATTTGCCACAAAGGTCGCTACCTGATGTCTTGTGTTTGGGGACATCCGTAGTGACACCTCTACTATGGTCCTGCATCTGTAGTTGTCCACATTTGGGATTCATCTCCCCTGCTATAAAGAATCCATCCTTTGGTATAGAAAAGATTTTGGGGTTGGGCGGAAGCCCTCCTAAAGGTGCAGAGCTCCCTACTACATAAAAGAGAGAAAAGAGATAGAGATATCAGCGGTTTATTAAATAGTTTTTCTAAAATGTTCTCCAGGGATAGAAATACCACAGAAATCCCCTCTGATCATTAGTCCAGGTGGGTTGATTTTAGGCATAGCTGCTGACTTTTACAAATCAGGTACTTGCCACTGCCTGGGGTCCAGCGCTGTCTTCTGCAGCCAGTTGGTGTTACCGCTGTGGGTCTCCAGCACCGTCGTCATAGATACGGGAGCGGACTGTGACTTCCTGAGTAATGTGCAGCCTTCTGGGACGTGATGTGTTGCACGGTGCGTGCCTAGTGCACCATTCCCACCTAGACGAGAATTATGGAAGTGGGTACCTGTCAACAAAAAAAATTAGTCACGTTTTAGGAATGGGTGCAATGGCTGAAGGTAGTTGTAGTTCTTCCATTCACAGAGCTCTGTAAATGAATGGGTGGGTGGAACATGGATGCGTTCTTAAGGACCGCCTCACACCGATATACATCGGCAGAATGGCACGGCTGGGCACATCAACGTACAGGTACGTTGCCCTTTAAGAGCCCAGCCGTGGGTCGCACGCAGCGCGCTCGCGTCCCGGTCCTGAGCTCCGGGACCAGTGGACCCGATCGCCGCCGGTGTCCCGCGATCGGGTCACAGAGCTGAAGAACGGGGAGAGGTGAGTGTAAACAAACCTTTCTCCGTGGCATGTCAGTGATCGTCTGTTCCCTGTCATCGGAATCGACGATCAGTAACGTGTAGCCATGCCCCCCTACAGTAAGAATCACTTCTGAGGGTACACTTAACCCCTACAGCGCCACCTAGAGGTTAACCCCCTCACTGCCAGTGTCATTTTCACAGTAATCAGTGCCTTTTTATAGCACTGATCGCTGTGAAAATGACAATGGTCCCAAAAATGTGTCTGATGTGTCCGCCATAATGTCGCAGTCACGAAAAAAATCTGATTGCCGCCATTACTAGTAAAAAAAATAAATTATAAAAATGCCATAATACTACCCCCTATTTTGTAAACGCTATAACTTTTGCGCAAACCAATCAACAAACGCAGATTTTCGATTTTTTTTATTTATTTTTTACATTTATTTATTTTTTACCAAAAATATGTAGAAGAATACATATCGGCCTAAACTGAGGAAAAAAAAAGTGTTTTTTTTTATATTTTTTTAGGGGATATTTATTATAGCAAAAAGTAAAAAAATATTGAATTTTTTTTCAAGATTGACGCTATATTTTTGTTTATAGCGCAAAAAATAAAAACCACAGAGGTGATCAAATACCACCAAAAGAAAGCTCTATTTGTGGGGAAAAAAGGACGCCAATTTTGTTTGGGAGCCACGTTGCATGACCATGCAATTGTCAGTTAAAGCGACGCAGTACCGAATCGCAAAAAGGGGCCTGGTCCTTTAGCTGCATATTGGTCCGGGGCTTAAGTGGTTAAAGCGGAGCTCCGCCGAAATTTTTTTTTTAAAAGCCAGCAGCTGCAAATACTGCAGCTGCTGACTTAATATTAGGACACTTGCCTGTCCTGGAGCCCAGCGACGTCGGCAGCAGACGACGAGCAATCGCTCGTCACTCTGCTGCCCCCACCGCCATCCTCGGTGAGGGAACACTGCCCGGTTCCCTACGGTGCATGCGCGAGTCGCGCTGCGCCTTTCTCACTGGTTCCCGTTGTGTTCTGGGAGCCGAGTGTCTCCCAGAACACAACGGGTATTCTGCGGGAAGTGACGTACTACCCGCAGAATACCCGCAGAGAGGACTCCCGGAAGTGGGTGCAAATACCTGTCTTAGACAGGTATCTGCACCCCCCTAAAAGGTGCAAATGTGACACCGGAGGGGGGGAAGGTTCCGATGAGCGGAAGTTCCACTTTAGGGTGGAGCTCCGCTTTCAATTAAATAAAAAAAAAATTGACAGTGGGTGCGGGGAGAAGATCCCCGGCTCGCTGTCACAACAGGGGTTTAGGGGGATGTGGGGGCTGCTCGTTTAGGAACATGGGTACAGGTGTAACATGTCATAAAATCTAAACTTACATTTTTAACCACTTAAGGACCCCCCCCACGTACATTTACTACAGCAGGGTGGCCCTTAAGTGCGAAATCTTGTACCTGTACATGATTTTAAATGCCGGGTCTGGGGCGTACGACCGAGCAATTGTAAGTTAAAGCAACGCAGTGCCGTATCGCAAAAAATGGCCTGGTCAGAAAGGGGGTGAACCTTTCGGAGTTCGAGGTTAAAGTAGAACTATGGCTTCCTATTAAAATAAAAATATATGCCGCAAAAACTTTAAGTGCATTCACACTTCGTTTTCTTTAGCCCCCCCACAAAGTCCCTCAAATACCTGTTGACCCTGCCAGTGAAGTCCACATAATGCAACTTTCTGTGATGGGGAGGCAACAATGCTGCACTGCTCCTGAATTCAGAGCAGTTTTGCCACTCTCCTGTAGGTTACAGTGGGGTGAGGGGGCGTGGCTATCGGCATCATTCACTTTGCTGTTCACAAGACTGCGAGTTGCCAATCGGCCACACCTGGTACCGCCCCCACTCACTCCTGATTTGGCTGCCCTGCCTCTGTTGGTGAAACCCTCCCACTTTGAGCTGCAGTGTCCGGGAGGAGGAGCATTGGATACTCCTAGTAAGGAGGATTTTGGCTCAGTCAGAGAAGGTAAAGGAATGTAATAATTCTTGTGTGTTACATAGTGACTGGACTATAATGCGTCATACAGGAGCCTTTATTTGTAGTTGTTTCTGCTAGCTGATGATCTGTGTTGTGTCTCAGGCTTATCTGCCCGCCGTGTAGAGAGTGAATCCTCCAGTAACCGAAGCATAGGGAGCAATCTGACATTTCACAGGCGTGCAGCACTGAGTGGAAATTCCACACATCATCTCAGAAGTATGAAGACTTCCCCGGTTGCAGGTACAGCGGAAACTTTTATTGCTGTTATGACATTTAAGTTTTTTTTATATAATTTTTTACAAAACCGTCTCTCCTACCACAATGAATCATGTAAAGAAATGAGTTCTTACCTTTAAAGGGACTCTTCTGTCTCGGCACAGGGCAAGTAAAGAAGAACAAAGAAGAAGAGATTGATATCGAAACCCCGGGTTCTATTCTCGTCAACACAAACCTTCGCGCTCTGATCAACGTACGGACGTTTAATGCCCTCCCCCACAATCTTCAACAGCAGCTGTTGCATTTGCTCCCAGAGGTGGACAGACAGGTAACCTCATTGGCTCTTGAAAATGGACCTTAAAGTGATTTTAAAGTCTCTTGTGTGTGTGTGTTTTTTTTTTTTTTAATAAATAAATAACAAACCTGTGGATTTGCACAGAGCAGCCCCAATCCTCCTCTTCTTGGGTCCCTCTTCGGCTCTCCTGGCCCCTCCCTCCTGTTGGGTGCCCCCATTGCAAGCTGCTTGCTATGGGGGCACACAAGCTGAGTCCCAGCTCCCTGTGTCCATTCAGACACGAAGCTGCGGCCTGGCCCCGCTCCCTTTCTGTTCTCATTGGCTGACTGACTTTAATTGAGAGCAGCGGGAGCCAATGGTGCCGTGCTGCTGTCTCCGGCAATGAGGAGGGGAGTCTCTTGACGTCCTCATGTCCAAAGCAGGTCTATAGGCATGATGACGTCAGGAGCAGTCCACTGTACAACTCCGTAGGGGGGGTGCTCTTGTGCGGGAGGCGGCTGGAGCCTCGAGGGGGGAACCCTCTTGGGCGGGTGGCAACTGGAGCCTGGGGGGGGGGTCCTCTTGAGCGGGTGGCAACTGGGGGCGTGCGCTCTTGGGCGGGAGGTCGGCTGGAGCCTCGGGGGGCGCTCTTATGTGGGAGGCTGGAGCCGGGGGTGGGGCGCTCTTATGCGGGAGGCTGGAGCCGGGGGTGGGGCGCTCTTGCGTGGGAAGCGGCTGGAGCCTGGGGTGGGTCTCTGGTGCGGGAGGAGTCTGGAGCCTCGGGGGGCGCTCTTGTGCGGGAGGTGGCTGGAGCCTTGGGGGGGCGTGGGGGCTCTTGTGTGGGAGGGTCAGCTCTTGTGTGGGAGGCGGCTGGAGTCTCGGGGGGCTGCTCTTGTGCGGGGAGGATTGCTTAACTATATTGCCACTCTTTAATCCACGGGTACGCAAACTGTGGCCCTCCAGCTGTTGCGAAAGTCCCATCATGCCTCTTTTTGAGAATCATGCTTGTGCCTGTCAGCCTTCCAATGTGTCAGGGGACTTGTAGTTCTGCAACAGCTGGAGGGCCACAGGTTGAGCATCCACTCTCTAATCCCTAGACAAAAATAAAAAGTTATCCCGTGCAGTGCGGTCACAGCTCCACTGCATGGTGAAAAAAGTTGATGCCTAATACTACAGCTATCCCTGGCTCCTGCTCCAAGTGTCTGAGTGATGCTGATGTCATCATCTGTCTTGCGAGATTTGAAAATGGGTTTCAGATGTCTTGCACGGGGGCATCTTCTCGTGAAATTTTAAGATACTTGGTATTTCCTGTGATCTCAGGAGAAGGATGGTGATGATTCCATCACCTGGGTGCTGCAAGAAGAAAGGTTGGGAGAGGATGGTTTGGCGGAGTGGGGGAGCATTGTAGATTCCCTTTGTTAACATCCCTGTGTATCTTCTTGCAGGTCACTTCAGATGGGCAGATGAAGATGAGTGGCAGTGCCCTGAATAATGAGTTCTTTGCCCACGCCTGTCAGAGATGGAGGGAGAGGCTGGCAGATGGTAGGTAGCTTTTATACTCTGCTATAAAGATTCAGTGATTGCACATAAACACCTTCCCATCGATCGCTTGCTGCTCAGTGAAACCATCAGGAGAGAAAGGAGGGATGAAGACCGTACATGGGGCGGGGAGAATCTTTAGTCCTGTGTAAGCTCCATGTGACTGCACTGGGTACCTAAGCGGCCAATCACCAGCGCAATCTCCTCTTAGGAGCATTGGGGAATGGGAGTTTGTCAATTGCTCCCTATACCTAGAAAGTACCATGAACAAAGCCTATCCCTCTATGGTGTGTACTTGTCTCAATCCACAGCACAAAGTGTCATTTCTGTCTGCTGCCTCCTTCCTCTGCTATCGGCATGAATCTCTTCTGAAGTTTTCCTGACGCCAAGAGAAGTGACGGGGGAGAGAGCTCTAGCACACATCCTGTGAGAGACTGCCTCGGCTGTTTCTGTGTGCTGTTATTCAACTGAGAGTTCTCCTCACTGAGCTCTTCAGAGTGTAACTTCAGCTCTCCACCCCCTTTTTCTGAACTCTCAGACAAGCTTTAAAATTCAGCACTTTGGTTGTAGAGAAGACTGCAGATAAACAAGTACAACTTTATGTAGGAGGATTTGTTTCATCTCTGTGTATCACCTGAGGGCAGTCACTTCCATTGGGTATATGGAAGGGTTTACAACCACTTTAGGCTCGGCTTACACTGGAACCGGCTGCGGATCGCACAGGAACGCTGTGCGTACCTATTCTCCGTTTCAGGGACAAACCTTTGCCTGAATTCGACCCTGAAACGGAGCCAAAGACACAGTGTTTCTGTGCAGTGCGCTCAGCAGCCACCCCAGAGATATGTGAACCGGCTCCATAGAGAGCCGGCCACATTCTCCTGCTATGCAAATTGGATGCGTGGAAACTAGGGTTGTCCCGATACCGATACTAGTATCGGTATCGGTACAGATACAAAGCATTTGCGCGAGTACTTGTACTCGCGCAAATGCTCCCGATGCCCAGTCCGATACTTTTTTTTTTTTTCAGAGCGGGGGGCGGAGAGTGGGATGGAGAGTGTGCGGCGGGGGCGGATACCAGGGCGGAGAGTGTGGCGGGGCGGAGACCAGGGCCGAGAGCAGGACGGAAAGTGTGCGGCGGGGGGCGGAGACCAGGGCGGGGGGCGGAGACCAAGGCGGAGAGCGTGGCAGAGACCAGAGCGAGTCTTCAGGCAGGTAAGTAAACTGAATCTGATCCAATTGCCTGTCTGCTGCTCAAATGCTCCCGGAGCTGTTCCCCCTTCACCTCCGTGCCGCTGTGCCCCCTTCACCTCCGTGCCGCTGTGCCCCCTTCACCTCCGTGCCGCTGTGCCCCCTTCACCTCCGTGCCGCTGTGCCCCCTTCACCTCCGTGCCGCTGTGCCCCCTTCACCTCCGTGCCGCTGTGCCCCCTTCACCTCCGTGCCGCTGTGCCCCCTTCACCTCCGTGCCGCTGTGCCCCCTTCACCTCCGTGCCGCTGTGCCCCCTTCACCTCCGTGCCCCCTTCACCTCAATGCCGCCGTGCCCCTCCTCCACCCCCTCGGTATCTCAGGATGGAGAGCGGAGGTAGGAGCCGGTAAATCTGGCTCCTTACTTGTCGGAATGTACAGAGTCAGTGATCACTGACTCTGTCCATTCACATAACTGAAACATCATAAACTGTGTTTACAATGTTTCAGTTTATGAATGGAAAGGAGCCGCTGTCTTCTCTCCATTCATTTTCAGCGCAGCTGAGGCTGCTGAGAAAGGGACTGGGGAATCTGTGTCCCTAGACCCTTTCCCTGTCTCAAAGGGGAGATGTCAGAGGTCTGTCAAGACCCCTGATATCTCACCAAAGCCCCCCACAACAAGGCTGATAAAAAAAAAAAGAATAAAATAAAAATTTATTGTAAAAAAAATAAAAAATAAAAAACACACACACTGACACTGACCCCCCCTTAAAAAAAACAAAGCATTGTAAAAAATAAATAAATAAAATAAATTGTAAAAAAATAAAAATGTAAAAAAAAAAAAAAAACTGACACATGAGATTAAAAAAAAGTATCGGTATTCGGTATCGGCGAGTACTTGAAAAAAAGTTTCGGTACTTGTACTCGGTCTTAAAAAAGTGGTATCGGGACAACCCTAGTGGAAACCCAGCATAGGTGTGAACCCAGCCTAAAGCCTGCAGCATGTCTGCATTCAAAGAACGCCACACACAGCAGCACGTTTTAACATTACGACTGTAATGGTTTACATCAGAGCGCGGGAGCACAACGCACACCAGCCTGCATGTTCTGTGCACTATAACGTGCACCCGCTGCTATGAATGGAGATGACAACAATTGCATTGTCCTATGGCAGTGATGGGGGACCTTGGCACCCCAGAGGATTTGAACTACATTTCCCATGATGCTCATACACTCTGTGAGCATAATGGAAAATGTAGTTCCAAGACATCTGGGGTGCCGAGGTTTCCCCATCACTGTCCTATGCTGAGGTGTCTGTAACTGTCTGTTTTTCCTTGCAGGTGAGTTTACACCAGAGATGCAGCTACGAATGAGACAAGAGATGGGCAAAGAAAAGAAAATAGAAGATTGGAAGGAGACGTTTTTTGAAGATTTTTACGGGCAGAAGTAAGTGGCTATATTGCATTGATCAGTTTGTGTTATTGTCCTGTGGAAGTTCCTGTACCCATTGTTCATTAGATGACCATTTTCACTCCTCATTCGGTATATGGCACATTGCGTTTACAGAAATGGAATAGGTCAGTATAAAAGATTTCACCAGTGTGTTTTAAAACTTTAAGAGCCTCATTCTCAGTGATGTCACTGGTCTTTAGTGAATGGATAGGCTGTGTTCTCAGTGATGTCACTGGTCTCTAGTGAATGGATAGGCTGCATTCTCAGTGATGTCACTGGTCTCTAGTGAATGGATAGGCTGTATTCTCAGTGATGTCACCGGTCTCTAGTAAATGGATAGGCTGTGTTCTCAGTGATGTCACTGATCTCTAGTGAATGGATAGGCTGTATTCTCAGTGATGTCACTGGTCTCTAGTAAATGGATAGGCTGTGTTCTCAGTGATGTCACTGATCTCTAGTGAATGGATAGGCTGCATTCTCAGTGATGTCACTGGTCTCTAGTGAATGGATAGGCTGCATTCTCAGTGATGTCACTGGTCTCTAGTGAATGGATAGGCTGTATTCTCAGTGATGTCACCGGTCTCTAGTAAATGGATAGGCTGTGTTCTCAGTGATGTCACTGGTCTCTAGTAAATGGATAGGCTGTATTCTCAGTGATGTCACTGGTCTCTAGTGAATGGATAGGCTGTATTCTCAGTGATGTCACTGGTCTCTAGTGAATGGATAGGCTGTATTCTCAGTGATGTCACTGGTATCTATTGAATGGATATGCTATTATTCCATATGGGAAATAATAATTTTCCCAATTATTTTATATGAAACGTAACAATTTTTGCTTGTATTTTGTAATTGTAGACTTGGACTGTCTGAGGACCCAGGATCTGACCCAGAAGAGAAATGCAACCCACCCGACTCAGCAAGTGAAGCTTTGCAGAGGACCACCCCAGAGCCTATTCATGTTGAAGAATCCCTTCCAGATATTCGGGGCAGACTGCGGCGGAGCATGTACAGAAACCGCGAGAGACTCCAGAAGACCCTTCCAGTGGCTTCTAAAGCAAGAATCTCTTCACCACCACCTCCACCTCCTCCTCCTCCTCTTCCCAAGAAAGCTGAGAATGTCAGCCCAGCTTCAGAGGACAGATTGGCCCCTGCGGAAGCCGTAAACCTTCCATCCACTTCCGACAGGGTCCCAGAGCTTCACCCCGAGAACAGCGAGCAGAAAAGGAAGATTGCCGATCCAGATAGCTCCAACCCCTCCTTCGAAAAGAAGCCGCGAATGGAACAGCGTCAGTCCTTTCGTAACACAATTGCAAGTGTTCACCCAGAAAAGCCGCAGCCCACCAAAGAAGAACCAAAAGTCCCACCAATCCGGGTATGGCTAAAACTTTATTTTTTTCCTGTTGCATGCTTGGTCCAAAGATAGTGGGACATCGCAAGGTCCAATTCCAGTGCGGGCAACTAGTTTTAACCCCCTCAATACAGGGCACTTTCACCCCCTTCCAGCCCAAGCCATTTTTCAGCTTTCAGCGCTGTCGCACTTTTTTTTTTTTTTTTTACAAGAAGACAACGCTGTCGCACTTTTAATGACCATTGCGCGGTCATGCAACACTGTACCCAAATTAAATTTTTATAATTTCCCCCCCCCCCACAAATAGAGCTTTCTTTTGGTGGTATTTGATCACCTCTGCGGTTTTTATTTATTGCGCTATAAACAAGAGTGACAAGTTTGAAAAAAAAAAAAACACTATTTTTGACTTTTTGCTATAATAAACATCCAAATTTTTTATTTTTATTTTAAAACGATTTTTTTCCTCAGTTTAGGCCGATAAGTATTCTTCTACATATTTTTGGGGGAAAAAATCGCAATAAGCGTATATTGATTGGTTTGCGCAAAAGTTATAGCGTCTACAAAATGGGGAATAGATTTATAGCTTTTTTTTTTTTTCTTTACTAGTAATGGCGGTGACTGCGATATTGTGGTGGACATATCAGACACTTTTGACACTATTTTGAGACATTCACATTTATACAGCGATCCATGCTATAAAAATGCATCGATTACTGTATAAATGTGACTAGCAGGGAAGGGGTTAACACTAGGGGGACGATCAAGGGGTTAAATTTGTGTCCTAGGGAGTGATTCTAACTGTAGGGGGAGGGGACTCACAAGGGGAGGAGACCGATCGGTGTTCCTCTTTACAAGGAACACACCATCGGTCTCCTCTCACCTGACAGGACGTGGTCCTGCTCCGTTACTGGGCAATTGCGGGCAGACATCGCGGCCGCCGGGCACGCGCATCGGGTCCCCAGTGACTCGTCAGGCGCGCGCCCCCCAGTGGCCCAGGAAGGCGAGGACGTCATATGACACCCGCCCAGAACAAGAGGCGCACCGCCCAGCCATCATTTGGCGTGGAACAAGTGGTTAATGGAAACCTGCCATTAAAGTGGTAATAATGACAGAAATGGGCTTTAATTTGTCAGTCACATATGTAAAGTCCATCTAAATTTACCAGTCCATCTAACACTATGCCCTCACGACAATGTTGCTGTCAAGGGTTGACCCCATTGCTTCTCCATAGAGTAGTCACCCCAAGACGGGAAGTATGTTCAAGGGAGAGAAAAAAAAGGTAATCCCTGGTGCCGCACATCCGTGTGGTTATCAGAGTGGCAACCTCAGCCTGGAGAGAAACGTGTTGGACGTGGCCTGATTGGAGTCCAGGCTGAGGTTGCCAATCTGATCACCGATATAGGACCATACGGATGTGCGGGAACCAGGGATCACCTTTTTTTTTTTCTTTCTCTTGAGCTACAACAGGAGCCGAGATGGGCTCCATCACTCCCAGCAGTGGAAGAACCCACATACATCACCCCCCATCAACCAAGTCTGAGCGGAACACCAAGATACCATAGGTCACTGGAAGTATGTTACTAGCCAGATCACAAGGTGAAAATAAAGGGAAAACCCCTTCCCAAATAGTGTCTCAATATCCAAGATTTTCAAGATTTAAGGCTTGCTTGTCATTAGATGTTTAAATTAAAGAACTTCAAGCTATGTGGAGAATGCACAAAGATCGTCTTTGCTATTAAATGATGGCTGTGGATATTTTTGCTGGACATTTTGATTTAATTTATCTTTTTTTTTTTTTTTTTTGCAGATCCAGCTTTCTCGCATCAAACCTCCCTGGGTGGTTAAAGGTCTGCCAGCTTACCAGATCTGTCCCCGGATCATCCCAAACCCTGATCCCCCTGGGTGCCAACTTACTTCCTGCTCATCTGCTGACAGTCAGACCAGTGGCCATGACCTCCAGACCTCCATTGGTGGTGGTGGAGGCCCGGGAGGAGGCCACAGCACCAGGACTAAGCACAGACATCGCAAGAAGGAAGCAGATTGCTGCAGAACACAATTACTGCCGTCCGCTACAGTGAGAGATTCGGCAGACAAACCTCAAGTTCCTCGAGTCAAAATCACTTGGACTAATAGTTCCCCGGAGACCAAAGAGCATGGCCTCTCTGGCGCCATGACCAAAGAGTGGCATGTCAATGAGGTGGTCGATGGTGATGTTGTGTCTGGTGTCCCATCTTTGGATTACTGTAAGGGTAAGAGTTGCGATAAAGCTACAAATGATGTTACTATGGATGGCAAAGGGGAAGAAAATGTAATAGTCGGCCGTCCGGCTTCCGTTCTTGTGGATTCTGCGGGGCAAGGGAACTATCTACAGACCGAATCCGTGTCTTGTGTTCTCGGTGATGTGTCCAATACTTTTCAGAACAGAATTAAGCCTGTTAACCCGAGTTCAACTGAAAAGGATACTAACGAAGACATGGATTCCTCACAACCAGACCTCCAAGAGTCCGTTGTTGACTCTCAATTTTACGAACCTCAGCCAGCCAGCAGCACCTCAACTGATAACCAACATTGGGACTGTGGAAATCATCAGGATGATAATAAGCCTGTTCCGGAGACCGTCCCTTGTAAGTTGGTCAACGTATCTCACGTTTTGGATGTACGGGAGCAAAACGAGTCTGACTTGTTAGACAACGTTAAACAAAATCAAACATACAAGTTGACGGGGTCTTCTCACTCCCCGTCCTATGATGCATGTGAAGGTGCACCCATCCAAACCACAGATTTATCTTCTCTGCATACGGACTTGAACGTTGTGTTCAAAGTTGGAGATGATTTATCTCCCAAAGGTCTGAATGACTGTCTCAAGGATTCTTTAGCTCCCACCGCTGTAGAAAGGGAATTCCCCATGGAGCAAGTGTCGGCTTGTCCAACCTTCATCTCCAAAGATGGATTTTTTTTGGCAAATGCTGGCGAAGAGTCACGGAGATCTTGTTCACACCCCAGTGTCCCAACTCTGGATGAAAGGGTTGTATATAAAGGGAGCACAGGGAAGCCTAGTCCTCATAGTATTGATCCACCTACCTTCTTGGAACTCTTCCATGGTGAGATATTTTGCGACGAAAAAGAGCAGCGTTTGCTAGCTAATGATCCGGAGTCCGTCAGCAAGGATCCTCTGCTTTTGGACTTGCCGTTTGTCCAGTTTCCCAAGGATGTCGATGTCCGCGTCGAGCTGCCGGTAGATTTGTTGTCGCTGTCCCCGCCAGGCAAATTAAAACACACTCTATTCGGGAGGCTGACGACGCGAGCGCAGGATGTGGGGTCTTACCGCTACTCGGCCGGGGTGCGCCTCTGCTCCTTTCCTGGAGAATACGCCGTGACCGGCGAGGCCTCCTTGTCCGTGGAAGTCTTCGCCAAGCATGATAGCGGGGAGCACGTATCATTTCGGTGCAGCTTCAAAGCCATGACAGTTTGCGAAGGGTGCGGAGCGTTCTATCACATCGACTGCATAGGCCCCTCCAAGCTTTGTGATTCGTGCCTTGTCATAAGATAGTAAAAAAGATCGCCCGGGACTTTCAATAGTACATTGTCTGTATTTTCATAACCTCGGAGCCCCGGAGGTGATTTAATATTGTATAATGCTTCATTTTGTTAGACTAAACTGCTGATGATGATTATTATTCAGCTCTTATTGTGATACAGATCCTGTTGAAGGGGCAGTAATGCAAAAGAGCTAGTTACAGGTTTTATAAACTTTTTTTTTTTTTGCCTCTTTTTATTGGTCATTTGTCAGACACAGAGCGCCAATGGGAAAAGGTGGTTTATTGATAGTTACAAATTGAATTTTAGGATGGGTTCCCTTTTTTTTTTTTTTTTGCAAGGTAGCGCCAAGACCAACAACATGTGACAACCAGTCTGGTTCTGGTCTACAGCAGTTGGCATTAGGAATGGTTGATATGAATATTGTCTTTATTCTACGTTTTTTTTCGGCAGATGTTTTCAACTTTTAGCCATTTTTAAGGACATCTGGTTTAAAACGGTCTATATTTTAGAAACGAGTGAATTGTCTGAATAAAACACACAGGCTTTAATTTGGTTGAATTCATGAGCCTCATAGGTGTTCAAAAGTGTTTTTTCAAAAGTTTATTGCCCCTAAAACCACTTTTATCTTTTTGTATTTTTTTTTTTCTTTTCTAGTATATTTTTGAAGATCCAATGGTAAAACAGTTAATCTCAGATGACACAGACCTTTTGGTTTTTGGGCGTATTCATATTTTTCCGCATTGGCTCACACTCCAGCACTGTCACAAGGTCTTACTGGGGTCCAGAGTTGGGCTATAACAGGCCTGTCCATGCCTAGCCATTGTTTTAGCAGAATTTTGTAGGGATGGGTCTTGTTACTCGTAGTGGTCAAATGGCATCTCCCCAGTTGGCTCCACAAAGGAGGAGACTTTTGTTTAAGCAATAGGAAAGAGGTTGGGTGGTTTTGTATTTTGTCTTATGGCTCACACGTCAATGTCTCACGGGTTTTACTGAGGTTGAGAGTTGGACTGTAGCAGGCCTGCCCATGTCTAGCCATTGTTTTAGCAGATTTTTGTAGGGATGGGTCTTGTTCTTCGTAGTGGCAAAATGGCATCTCCACGGAGAAGGATTTCCATCTACAGGTAAAACCAGTTTGTGTCAGTTGACACAGACCTTTCGGTTTTGGGCGTTTTTTGTATTTTTCCACATGGCTCACACATCAGAAATGTCACAAGGGTCTTACTGGGGTCGAGAGTTGGACTATAACAGGCCTTTCCATGCCTAGCCGTTGTTTTAGCAGAATTTTGTAGGGATGGGTCTTGTTACTCCGTAGTGGTCAAATGGCGTCTCCCCAGTTGGCTCCACAAAAGAGGAGATTGTTGTTTAAGTAATAGGAAAGGGGTTGGGAGTTTTTGTATTTTGCCACATTGCTCACACTCCAGCAATGTCACAAGTTCTTAATGGGGATGAGAGTTGAGCTATAGCAGGCCTGCCCATGTCTAGCCATTGTTTTAGCAGAATTTTGTAGGGATGGGTCTTGTTCTTCGTAGTGGCAAAATGGCATCTCTACAGGTAAAACTCGTAGTGGCCTAATGGCATCTCGCCAGTTGGCTCCAAAGAGAAAGAGACAGTTTGTTGTTTAAGCAATAGGAAAGGGTTTCCATCCAAAGGTAAAACCAGTCTCAGATGACACAGACCTTTCGGTATTGTTAGTTTTTGTATGTATTTTGACAAATATGGCTCACACTCCAGCAATGTCACAAGTTTTTTTTTTTTTTTTTTTTTACTGGGGTTGAGAGTTGAGCTATAGCAGGCCTGCCCATGTTTAGCCATTGTTTTAGCAGAATTTTGTAGGAATGGGTCTTGTTGCTCATAGTGGCTGAATGGCATCTCGCCAGTTGGCTCCACAGAGAAGGATTTCTATTTAAAGTTAAAACCAATTTGTGTCCGTTGACACACACCTTTCGGTTTTGGTAGTTTTTTCGTATCTAGCCCACATAGCGCTCATGTCACAAGTCTTACTGTGGTCGAACATTGGGCTATAGCAGACCTTGTTGGCAAAATGGTGTCTCCCCAGTTGGCTCCACAAAGGAGGAGACTGTTGTTGAAGCAATAGGAAAGGGGTTGGGCTTTTTTTTTCTGTATTTTGCCACATAGCTCACACCCCTGCAATGTCACAAGGGTCTTACTGGGGTCGGAAATTGGGCTATAGCAGGCAGGACTTTCCATGTCTAGCCATCGTTTTAGCAGAATTTTGTAGGGATGGGTATTGTTACTCGTAGTGGTCAAATGGTGTCTCCCCAGTTGGCTCCACAAAGGAGGAGACTCTTGTTCCAGCAATAAGAAAGGGTTTACATCCTAAGGTAAAACCAGTCTGTCTCAGTTGACACAGACCTTTCAGTTTTGGGAATTTTTTGTATGTAGCTGCATGGCTCACACATCAGCAATGTCACAAGGGTCTTATTGAGGTAGAGAGTTGGACCATAGCATCCGTGGTTACTCGTACTTGGCCAAATGGTGTCTCCCCAGTTGGCTCCACAAAGGAGATGATTGTTTAAGCAGTAAGAAAAGGTTTACACCCTAAGGTAAAACCAGTCGGTCTCAGTTGACACAGACCTTTTGGTTTTGGGAGTTTTTTGTATTTTTCCACATGACTCCCATGTCAGCAATGTCACAAGGGTCGTACTGAAATAGAGTTGGACTATAGCATCCGTGGTTACTAGTACTTGGCCAAATGGCGTTTCCACTGTTGGCTCCACAAAGGAGGAGGCTGTTTAAGCAAAAGGAAAGGTGTTGGGCGTTTTTGCATTTTGCCACATGGCTCACACTCCAGCAATGTCACAAGGGTCTTACTGGGGTCGAGAGTTGGTCTATAGCAGGCCTGCCCATGTCTAGCCACTGGTTTAAATAGAATTTTGTAGGGACGGGTCTTGTTACTCATAGTGGCCAATGGTGGCGTCTCCCCATTTGGCTGCACAGAGGGGGGGGAATGTTGGTTGTTAAGCAATAGGAAAGGGTTTCCAGCCAAAGGTAAAACCAGTTTCTTAGTTGACCTTTCGGTTTTGGGTGTTTTTTTTGTATTTTGCCACATGGCTCACTCTAGTCTCCCCAGTTGGCGCCACAGAGGAGGAGAAAGTTTGTTGTTAAGGGAATAGCTAAGGGTTTCTGGATACAGGACCATCAGGTCCCAAGTGTAGAATGAGGATGAAAATGTTGGTAACCATGTCTGTTTGTTTTTTTTAAATATAATTTTCTTTGGGGGGGGGGGGGGGGAATAGTTAGTGGGCCTTCTTTGTGCTATCTTGTGCAGAGGAAAGGTGGAGCTAAAAGGAGAGCACTGATTGTTATAGCCAGCCAGCAGTACGTTTTAGGATCTGATGCCTAAAATGACCAATTGGGTGTGAGATTTAAATGACCTCATTTAGACTTGCGGTTGGAGGCTGGCAAAAATGCTCACAAGCTCGTTTTTGGTCGCCCACCAACCGCGCCCCCCCCCCCCCCCCCTCTTAAGACCGGGGTGTTTACATGCAAAATTATCACGACTTGTAGCGATCAGCGGGGATTAAGCCCGCCAAACGCTACATATTCAAGTCAGTGGGGAAGCGCTGCATAGGACACGCAAAATGTAGTTGTGGCGGGGAGGAGGCGTTGCATCGCTTCCTCACCGCCTGTTGTAGCCTCTGAAGCTCAGTCCAAACACGGGTCAGGCTTCATTGGCGCGGGAGATAACACGCATGTCTAAATCTACCCTTAAAATGTTCATCAGTCAGAAGGAAGTGGCATTGATGTTGTTTAATGCTGCATTAAAACTAAAACTGTTATTTCAAAGCTTTTCCTTTTGTATAGAAAGCTATTGGTTTGGCTCACAATTTGGGAGTCTCTTTGGTGCCCTCCCTGGGCACATGATCCAGCAGAGGAGAGAAGATGGTGGCGTTGTGTTGCTAAGAATTATGGCGTTTGGAAGAAAGACTGATGGATGGCTGAAGGAGTCGGGCTGTACTTGTAATAAAAAGGTGCTACTATAAATATAAATGCAGTCGTTTGCAGAAAACTGAGTAAAGTAAAAAAAAAAAACGTTGTTCCAGGTTTTTATGTTCACACTTTTGCCTCTGTGGTGCACGCAGCACTCCCGGTGCCACGTCTCTGTGAGGTAGGCACAGTATTAATAAAGTTATTTTTTGTTTTTTAAGTCACTCTTGAAACGTTACTGCCCCTTCAACCTCCCCAGCACAGCTCAGGAGGCAGCTGGAAGCTGTGCGGGGTGCTTCCCCCAGCCGTAAGGCCTGTTGCACACAAGCTTTAGCTTGTATTCGAGCGATGTGAATAGCAAGCTTTGCCAAAGCTCTTAATGTTCCACTCAGCTTTGGTTTTTAAATGTTGAACACAGATCCTAATGAGAGTGCTGATTGCCACTTTAAACAAGCTGCTAGCAGGCTTCAGCACTTGCTAGCAGCTTGCTTAAAGTGGCAATCGGCACTCTTATTGGGATTTGTGTTCAGCATTAATAAACTAGAGTTGAATGATACTTTAAAAGCTTCATGTTGAACACGGATCCTAATGGGCAACCAGCACTCCACTTTAGGCAAGCTCCTAAAGCCTGCTAGCAGTTTTCTTACAGTGGCAATCAGCACCCCCCATTAGGACCTGTGTTTAACATTTACAAACTGGAGCTGAATGGTACTTTTAAAAGCTTCAACAAAGCTTACTGTTCACATTGCTCTTATACAAGCTGAAGCCTGTGTGAAACAAGACTAAGTGTGTGACGGCAGGGGGTCACGGTCAGTGTTCAGGGGGTGGGGCTTGGGGATAGCTGGGGGTGGGGGGGAGGGGAGGGGCTGGGAAATGTCCATACTTGTTTTTGCATGGACAAGAATATGTCTGAGATTTCAACAAGTTGTATATAAAGTAAACTGTTCAGCTTCTGCATTCCAGTGTTTTATTCCTGTATTTATGTTGTAAACAATTTTGGCCCACAATATAAATGTATATTCTGTATAGATGGCATTGCCGTGTGAGTTTCCATTACTGGCCTCTTGTTTCTGTCTGTCTGGCCTGATGTACACCGATAACTATTTTATTGAGCTATTTTTTTTTCTTCCAGTTTCCCTAGCTTGCTTACCTTTTGCAATACATTGATATTTCTCCATTGTTACAGTGCATTGAAAAAGTATTCATACCCCTTGAAATTTTCCACATTTTGTCATGTTACAACCAAAAACGTAAATGTATTTTTTTGGGGTTTTATGTGATAGACCAACACAAAGTGGCACATTGGGAAGTGGAAGGAAAATGATAAATGGATTTCAACATTTTTTACAAATATATATGAAAAGTGTGGGGGGGGACATTTGTATGGCGCCCCCCGGAGTCAGTACTTTGTAGAACCGCTTTCTCTGCAATTACAGCTGCAAGTCTTTTTGGGGATGTCTCTACCAGCTTTGTACATCTAGAGAGGGACATTTTTGCTCATTCTTCTTTGAAAAATATCTCAAGCTCTGTCAGATTGGATGGAGAGCGTCTGTGAACAGCAATTTTCAAGTCTTCCACGGATTCTCAATTGAATTTAGGTCTGGACATTGATTGGGCCATTATAACACATGAATAGGCTTTGATCTAAACTATCCCATTGTAGCTCTGGCTGTATGTTTCGGGTGGTTGTCCTGCTGGAAGGTGAACCTCCGCCCCAGTCTCAAGTCTTTTGCGGACTCTAACAGGTTATCTTCTAAGATTGTCCTGTATTTGGCTCCATCCATCTTCCCATCAACTCTGACCAGCTTCCTTGTCCCTGCTGAAGAAAAGCATCCCCACAACATGATGCTGCCACCACCATGTTTCACGGTGGGGATGGTGTGTTCAGGGAGATGTGCAGTGTTAGATTTCCACCATACATAGCATTTTGCTTTTAGGCCAAAAAGTTACATTTTGGTCTCATCTGACCAGAGCACCTTCTTCCACATGTTTGCTGTGTCCCCCACATGGCTTCTCACAAACTGCAAACAGGACTTCTTATGGCTTTCTTCCAACAATGACTTTCTTCTTCCCACTCTTCCATAAAGGTCAGATTTGTGGAGTGCACGACTAATAGTTGTCCTGTGGACAGATTCTCCCATCTGAGCTGTGGATCTCTGCAGCTCCTCCAGAGTTACCAAGGGCCTCTTGGCTGCTTCTCTGATGAATGCTCTCCTTGCCCGGCCGTTCAGTTTAGGTGGACGGCCATGTCTTGGTAGGTTTGCAGTTGTGCCATACTCTTTCCATTTTCGGATGATGGATTGAACAGTGCTCTGTGAGATGTTCAAAGCTTGGGATATTTTTTTTTCATAACCTATCCCTGCTTTATACTTCTCCACAACTTTATCCCTGACCTGTCTGGTGTGTTCCTTGGTCTTCATGATGCTGTTTGTTCACTAAGATTCTCTAACAAACCCCTGGGGGCTTCGCAGAACAGCTGTATTTATACTGAGATTAGATTACACACAGGTGAACTATATTTACTAATTAGGTGACTTTTGAAGGCAATTGGTTCCACTAGATTTTAGTTAGGGAGATCAGAGTAAAGGGGGCTGAGTACAAATGCCCTCCCACACCTTTCACATATTTATTTGTAAAAAATTCTGAAAACCATTTATCATTTTCCTTCCACTTCACAATTATGCGCCACTTTGTGTTGGTCGATCACATAAAATCCCATTAAAATACATTTACGTTTTTGGCTGTAACATGACAAAATGTGGAAAACTTCAAGGGGTATGAATGCTTTCAAGGCACTGTAAAATGCTCTAAGTACTCAAAGGGGGTACTCAAAGGGCTTCAGCAGCGCATTGCGGGCGGTTTTAACCGTTTCTCGACCGCTAGTGGGGGTTAAATGCACCCCGCTAGCGGCAGTAATGCGCCGCAAATCCGCCCATAGCGTTGGCGGTAAAATTGTGGTGTTTTACTGCCGACGCTATGGGCGGCTCAGTGTGAAAGGGGTCTTAAGGCAAATCCAGTCTGCACTACAAGTGCAAACTACGCTTGAAATTGCACTGAAAGTGCATTTGGAAGTGCAAAAGTCTTCTGGACTGCAGCACTCAAAAATAAAAACCTTTATTTTAAAATAAGGAATTCAAAATACACACTGTACAACGGCACACAGGTCAAAAAAAATTGGCTGACATGTTTCGCACTGTGCTAGTGCTTATTCATAGCTGCCAGCTATGAATAAGCACTAGCACAGTGCGAAACATGTCAGCCAAATTTTTTTTGACCTGTGTACCGTTGTACAGTGTGTATTTTGGATTCCTTATTTTAAAATAAAGGCTTTTATTTTTGAGTGCTGCAGTCCAGAAGACTTTTTCGTTCCTGTTTGCTGTCAATAGCATTGCTTGCACCTTTGTCTGCTGGGAGGAGGTGATTTGAAGGATTCCCACACCTGAGCGGCTCCCTTTCTCTTGCATTTGGAAGTGCAGTCGCTGTAAATCTGAGGGGGACGTGCAACGATAATAAAAAACAGCATTTTTAGCTTGCACACGATTGGATGATAAAATCAGCAGAGCTTCCCCTCATTTCAGATCTACCCCTCAGATTTACAGCAACTGCACTTCGCACTTGTAGTGCAAAGGGGATTTGCCTTTCGTAAATAACCCCCACCGTACCAACTAACCCTCTGCTTTCTAAAACCTCAGAAAAGCTGTATAAATTCTAGAATTTGAATGGATAAAGAGGCCAGCTGGCTGCAGGTAAACAGGTACAATGTGTGTAGGGGGGTTTGTTTCATTTGTGTATCACCTGAGGCCAGTCACTTTACTGGGGATAGGTGAGGGTTTACATCCACTTTAATGCCTTGCACACATTGACCACAAAGGTTCATAAGGTGCTCCAGCATTATCCTTTGCAGAGACTATCTTGGGACCCCCCAGATACTGTAGATCAGGCCAGACCATTGGTTTCAGTGACCATGTCAGACTCCAATTTAGAACCACAATTTCCCATTTCTGTTTTTAAGACACCACGGTCTCCATCCATCACCTCAGAGTTACAAGGGGTCATAATCAGGCGTTACACTTGATTCACATCGGTGCATTTTGCAGAAACGCACTACAGTCTATTTAACATGATTTCCTATGGATCTAGCTTACATCTGTACATTTTGAGCTGGTGCATTCATGGAAAAGGTCAGGGATGTTGCTCTTGCAGCAGATTGCATTTTGTATGTAATAGACTTCAATGGACTGGAACCAAAAGTGTTGCATTATTTTTATGCTTTTTTACATTATTCTTTTTTGGAAAGTGTGACTTGAGTGCCAGAGAGTGGGAAGTCGCATCCCATGAACAGAACGCTCATACCTTCTGATTAGTCCCCCCCCCCCCAAAAAAAAAAGCATTTCAAGAGCATCTAGGCTGTGTTGCGTATTAAAACACAACACACCGCAAAGCACGCTTGAAAAACGCACCCATCACACATTAAGGCATAGGTATGAACCTAGCCTGAATGATGGCGTGCATACTACCCTGGAATTGGAGGATCAGCCTGCTGTCTTCATGAGAAGTCGTACTCCATGTTTCCCAATAATAACCATTCATATATGTGTGACTTAAAGTGGAGTTCCACCCAGAAATGTCTTTTTTCACAAAAAAAATAGAAAAAAAAAATTGAATACTCACCCGAAATACCCGTTGCTATGCGGAAGTCTGTAATCTGCCTCTTCCGTAACCGCGGTCTGTTTTCTTCCCCATCCTCTTCTAGTGAATGGGGTGTGCTGCTTTCGGGGAACTGTGTGTAATCCCAGAGAGCAGCCGCCCATTCACAAGTCGGCGCGAGACTCGCGCATGCGCAGTAGGAAACGAGCAGTGTAGCTATAAGGCTTCACTGCCTGTTTCCCTTAGTGTGGATGGTGGCGCAGGACCTGCACCGATCGAGGGATCGGCATCGGGGGGGGGGCATCAGTGTGGGAGAGTAGGACAGGTAAGTGTCCTGATTAAAAGTCAGCAGCTACAGTGTTGGTAGCTGCTGACTTTAAAAAAAAAAATGTGCGGGTGGAGCTCTTAAAGTAGAACTATAGGCAGGACTTTTTTCTTTCATTTTTGGATACAGTAAGGGAGGGATCTAACACCCTTTTCTTTTTTTTGTCATCTGTATCCCATTGCAGCGATTTCCCTTCACTTCCTGTCCCATAGCCAAAACAGGAAGTGAGAGGAAATCCCTGCAAATTAAGGGAATTCCTTGGGGATCCCCAGGTCACCAGAACTAGTGTCCCCATTGGAAGATTTCCCCCTTTATAGTCTGAGGACAACCCAAAATTTGGGATTTTCTTTTACTATCACTTTCAATGTTAGTGGTAAACAGGACAAATAGAGAGGGTGACTCCCAAACTGGGGCACAGACGGCAATAAAATCTGTCAGGTGTTCTAATCCCTCTCCACTCATCCAAAACTAAAGAAACATTTTTGCCTTTTAGTTTTACTTCAAAGTCGTAGCGACTTCAAAGGAGTTTATGCACTACTTTGGTCTGACTTTCATGCAACGTGAGGGCCAAAGAATAATGTTAACACTCAGAAGTTGCATGAAAGTCGTACCTAAAGGATTCACATGCAACAGACTGCAGAAGGACGACTTTGGAGTTGTACAAGTGTGAATGGAGCCCCCATACACACTATTAACAATTCTGCAGATTTACCAAAACCACAAAGTGGAAGGGCCTCCCTGATTGCATACAATTTGAAACGCTTAAGGTTTGACCTCATATTATATGGTTTTGGGAAATCTGAAGACAAAAATCTGCAAAAAAAAAAAATCTAATAGTGTGTATGGGGTCTTCGAGTTCATACTGCTGCAGGAACTTTCCCCTTGCTCATGCTATTTCAGACATTCCCCTATGTGGTCTACAAACACCCTAAGGGGTTTTGGGCTCCTCCTAAGATTGTGCTGGTGCTATTCCTTTGTAGAGGGACTTTTCCCACTGCTGCCCAGCCTGTGGTGGCGGTAACCTTAGATGTCTGAGTAGTCATGTCAGTGTGGACTCCCATTTTGGAATGGGTAGAGAAAATCTACAGCCTTATTCGTTTTGGTGGCTTGCTACAGGTGCCAAAACTCGCTTCCCGCATTGGTCTTATGTCCACACAGATGTGTAGGGCACTGTGGTTGCACTGTTGGGAGGCTAATGACATATCCAAAAAGCATCTGACTTTCGAGGGACAGACGTGGCCTCTTTTGGCTCTGCACTTGGCATCGGTAATGTCATGGTAAACCAGACTGTGCTCTGGCCCCAACATAGGAGGTCTAGAGAGAGGTTGGTTGAATTCCACCCTTCTTCTACATCTGCTTTTGAAGTATGTGCCCTCAGGCCCTTCATGCTTGGCACCCAATCAGCCCACAAACTCGGGGGTCAACTAATCCATTTCCAGGAAGGTGTGACCCCACTTCTACAGGTGGAGTCTTGATCGTGCTTCCTAGTGAGCAGCTTCCCTTACCTTCATTAAAGGGTATGTAAAGGTAAAAAAATGTTTTTTTTTTTTTTAAATAACAAACATGTTATACTTACCTCCACTGTGCAGCTTGTTTTGCACAGAGTGGCCCCGAACCTGGTCTTCTGGCGTCCCTCGGCGGCTATCTCGCCCCCCCCCCCCGTGCAAGAACTCATCACTCTCATGCGAGCAAGCTTGCATGGTGATGAGTTCTTGCGGGCGCGCTCCGGTGATACAGCCGGCGGCCATAGCCACTCACTATCACTTCAGCCCCGGCGCGACGCGTCATTGGATGTGATTGACAGCAGTGCAAGCCAATGGCTGGGCTGCTTTCAGTCAACCAAAGAATGAGCCGAGAAGCCAGCGCGTTCACGGTGCGGGACTTTCGAGGGGTCAGGTAAGTAAACGGGGGGGGGGCGCTAATCCACATGTTTTTTCACCTCGATGCATTAAGGTGAAAAAACGTTTACCTTTACACAACCCCTTTTAAGGTGCAACGACTCCTCTTTTTATGCCCACAGGCTAATACCTTACTTCAGTTGGTCCTTCACCAACGCTGACTGCTAATTTGCTTTCTTTTATCCTGTTTTTTTTTTGCTCCAGTTTTTGTTAGAGCAGAGATCTAGAAACTGAGCTATTTATGCCTCCTCTCCCTTCAACGTTCTGTTGGGCTATGAACAAGCCATCCTAGTACATGGTATCCCTTGAGATTCTTCCTTACCAGAGGGGCTTGCTGACCCACATGGTGGACCTGGACCACTTACTTATGAATGGATCCTTGTTTTCCAGGCTCACCTGTTGCTCCTGGGAGCAATAGCTTTCGTGTTCATTCTAGTGCCCTCTTCTGATATGGAATGCTCAGGCAACCTTCCATATAGTGGGAATATAAAAGTGTGGGGCTGTGAATAATTTTGGGAAACAGATTGGTGAAACTGTGAAATAAGTGAATAAATGTCTCCTATTAGAAAAATCTTGTGAAGCACACTAAAGTGTATGTGGAGATCTCTTGCGATATAATGACGCAGAGAAAATGCTAATAGTGAATGATATAAAAAAAAATATATCAAATGAATAATGAAAATAAAACAAATGTAACACCTCAAAGTGCATATGAAAATCTCTTGCGGTAGAATATCGCAGAGAAATTGCTAACATACAACATGTGGAATAAAGTGATGAAAAAATATTGAGCAATTGTTTTTTCGAATGGATGTTTGAGCAAGGTAATCGTGAACCTGCCCCCTTAATGATCATTCAGTTGTGAACCATTTCTGTACATATATGTACAGAAATGGTTCACAACTGAATAATCTTTAAGGGTGCATCAAAACCATATATGCATTGCAATCCAAGTGTCACTGGAATGGGAACCAAAAATTTGTACAAATAATAATATCTGGAAGTCCATAAACCGAAATCAGTAGTGACGTAGGAAGCAAGTTAAACTGTTACAGATGCTTGGCTGTCCTTCCAAACGATGTAATAATACACAAGTATTATCACCCGGGAGTGCCTTCACTTTAAATGGGGTGGGGGAAGAGAAATGGCTACTCTTACCCAAGATTGTGGATTCAACTCACCTTACGGCGGTGGATCAACCAAGCGTATATCCACAGACCATGGAGTCAGGTACGGAGTGCAGATCTTTCAATCACCTCTTCTCTGGACAGATGATGCGTCCAACGACCAATAAATCCAGGAACCAGATATATTTTGGGTCAGGGGTAGTCCTTCAATCCAAGCTGTAGCTTCCCTGGGTGGTGAAGAGTTCAAAACATAAAAAAGAGGGGGCTTCCACATAGCGTAAATGCATTGTGGTTTTATTGAAAAAAACATAAAAATATCCAAACAAATGAATATGGTTAAAAATGGTTCAATTGAACAATATTAAAAAGCGCAGTGTAGGGCAGCTTAGGCCAGCGTGTGAATCCTGCGAGTTTTGTCCGCAAAGACTTTAACCCTACGCGTTTCGTCCGCAAAGACTTTAACCTTCCATATAGAGTTGGCTGGTTCAGGATCACCAGGTTTCAATGTTGGCTGTTGATTGTCGCCAGTGGTTTAGGCTGGCATGTCTTTTCTCTTTTAAAAGATCCACACCTTGTGCTAATGTAGCTTTTGCCAGTAGTCAAGGAGTTCATCTGTTCTCTATTGAGGGAGTGTAAGGTAGTGGGGAACCCCCTCCGGCTTGCTTCCCCCTTTCCTGTTATCTCCCAGCTTCCTACAACCCCACTTTCTGGGTTCTGAGCAGGCTCTTATTCTCTTATTCCTGAGCAATTTCAGCCTCTAGCGCAGTGGTTCTCAACCTTTCTAGTGCCGTGATCCCTTGATAAAATTTATCAAGTTGTGGGGACCCCTAACAGTAAAATTTTCGTAGCGTGGGTTGTCAGCGCCCAGGGCAAGACAAGTAATTTGCACCCCTAACCTAACCCACGGACTTTTAGTGCTCCCTGAGTCCCTTACACTTGTACAGTATTAAAACCCCTTATGGTACATTTTTGGATGCACCACTCTGTTCTCCATTCTTTCCCTTTTATCTCTCTCTATCCTAATTTCTTGTTTTTTTCCCCCATCCATCTCTCTAGCCTTCTTTCTTGTTCTCTTATTCTTTCCCTTTTTCTTTGTTCCTCACCCTCTTTTCCTCTCCCTTCCATGTATTCTCTTTTTATTCTTTCTCTTACTCCTTGGTGGGGGGAAATGGGATGAGTGGTAGTGCTGGGGGGGGGGGGGGGGTTCTGATCAGCCAACTTAGGTGCTCTTGATCAAGGTCATCTGCTGATCTGAGAACTGTAGTGGGGACTTTTAATGGCAACTCTAATCACAGGTAGTGTTACTCACTGTGTCTCCAGCTCTGGGGTGTATCGTAGCAGTGACTCCCACTTCACATTCCTCACCACTCAGCTGACCTCTAGTCTCTGCCCCCCAGCAATGATGTGAACTGAATGGGCTGCTGTGAAGAGGCCGAGTGGGCAGCTACCCACTCCAGGAACAGCCCAGGATTTGGTGACTCCTGGCAAATAGTCATTCGACCTTCAGGTTGAGAACCACTGCTCTAGCGTACCTCAAGCCTTAGGCCAATTGCCCAATCCCTTGGATTAAATAGTCCCATCCGTGACAGCGGACCCTGACTTGACTATGTTTTCTACTCTGTTGGGCATCATCTATATCAGGGGTAGGCAACCTTGGCCCTCTAGCTGTGGTAAAACTACAAATCCCATCATGCCTCTGCCACTAGGAGTCATGCCTGTGATTGTCAGGGTCTTGAAATGTCTCATGGGATCTTGTAGTTTCAAAACAGCTGGAAGGCTGAGGTTGCCTACCCCTTCTCTAGGTGCTTTCACTGCTGGAAATAGGTGGAAGTTCCCCTTATGATCGAGCATAGTTGTCTCATACCTGCTCTGGGTAGCGCTGAGAGATTTAGCCTCGCCTTAACAGTCAATCTAATGGACATTGCCCTGGTGATGGACAGACTGGCTGCAGAGAGGGGAGAGGCTTGTGCACCGCAGAGATATTTGAGCCCCCTCCTTGAATTGTTCACAGACGGAACACTCAAGGGTTTTTCTGCTGGTAACGGAGTATATTCAGAGGAATTTGTAGGACCCTTTCAGTGGTGGATGGGTGCAGCTTCCTGGGAATGCTCCTTGGTTTTGGATAAAATTCCTGCCTCTTACTTCATGTTTCAATGGACCAGGTGTGGCACAGGAGCTTCCTTGACCCATGTTCCTTCAGGTGTATGCAGACTATGCAACATTCTTCAGCAGGCCTTGGTGTAAACAAAGATATTTTAGGTTCTGTAAAATCCATTACTTGGAGTCCATTGGTGGATGCAGGACTTGCCCCTCATGTTTTTGTTCATGCTCTATAATATTGCTTTACCAAAAAAAAGTGGCAGAGTTGAGGGTTAGACCTGGGGGCTGGCTTAAGATTTTGCTGTTAATCCTCCTGTTGGTGGCAGAATACCCAACACTCTGATTGCCTATGTCCCTCAATAGACTCCAAGAAATGGATTTCATGGGTAGTACAAAAATCACTTTCTTGCTGGGAAGATTTATTTTTTGGTAGGCTTGAACAAGGTTTTCCAAGGTTTAGGCCCTATTCACACCTCCTGTGCTTTGTAACTTGACACTAAAAAGCTGAAGGAGGGAAAAAAAAAACAAAACAATTATTCTCTGTGGCGTTGGTTCACATCTCCATTACAAGTGGCCTGAAGCTCCAACAAGTCCTGGAGCATTTTTTGTAGCTCGAATTGGGCAGATTGGTGCATTTTTTATTTTATTTTTTAAGTGTTATTTGTTCCATAGAAATGCATGCAATGGTTTGATTCAAGTGGTTTTGCTTGTGTTTTTGAGTTTTTTTCTGCTTAAATGCAATAGTACATAAATAACCCTAATATACACTAATCTTAAACCCTAACCTTTAAAAAAAAAAAAAATTAAAATGAATAAAAGTGGAGGAAAAAAATGAAAAACCTAGCAAAAAAAAAAAAAGACAAAACAGATAATATTTCTCTCTATGGGCTAGTAAAAAGTGCCCAAGCTCAAAAACCCTTTAAAAAATGCTGTACACAAATGCTCAAAAAAAAAAAAAAAAAGCAATGCTTAGATGTGATTGCAGACTTCGTGATAATTTTTTCCTGCATTGATGTGGCCTTATCAGAGGGATTATTGAACTAGTTAATAAAAAAAACAAAAAAAAACTAACCTCCCTGGAGCATCACTGGTTAGTGCCCTGGTGGCTTGAGACCTGTCTTAAACCTTTTAAAAGGTACCGGTAAGTATAAAAAGCATAATGGTGGACATTCACCAATCATTTCATCTCTGTGTCCCAGGTGTTTGTAGGAACTTGCTTTTCATATGATGCATTTTGATTTTTTTTTTTTTTTTTTTTTAGTTCATTTTGGTTCTATAGGCTGAAAAATTATTGTAAGTCCAAAATGTTTAAAACTGGGCCCAACCTTAAAGTATGGGTTCCGCGGCCAATCTTTTTTTTTTTTAATTATTTTTTTTATTTTTTTAGAGCATTCAAAAGGGGTTTTACAATACTTAGGTACACTCACTTGTTTGGATTCTGCAAATGTCCGCTTTCGTGGCAAAGAAGTACTTATAAAATCCGTTACAGGCTATTTCCATTTTGCTTGTGGGCATTTTGAAGCCCACAAGCAATCATTTCCTGGAAGCGGTGATTGCTCATCTCCCAGCATTCACCGCTCTTTCTCGCGCCTGCGCAGTGTTTACGGCAAGTAGTGCCGTAAATTTACTGGTTGCCATCACGACGGGCGGCGTCATTGAAAGTTCACGTCCCGTTGTGGTATGCACAACCAAAAAAAATAAACTATCATGGCATCACGCATCACTTCCTTGAAAATCTTGCGGGATTTTGAAAGGACGGCGTTCCGCAATGTCTCTTGGGAAGCATGACACTGAGCTCCCAGGAGACATTGCGTGGAGCTCCCAGAGAACACTGCGGCGCCGGGGGAAAAGGAGTAGAGACGCCTACAAAACCAGAAGTCTGACTTTAGAATGCTCTATTAAGGTAATGAAAAGCTAAAAAAAAAAAAAAATATTATTGCAATTGTATGTGTATGTTGTGGGATGATGCGGATAGGACAGTTTTGTTTTTGTGGGTGAACCTCTGCTTTAAATTGACACAAGTCAGGAGCCACAGGCATTGAACAAGACTTGAACACAGCAATCGGGGACGCCAAGTACGACACGCACCCTCTGAGCTACACCCAACAGTTGCAGCTCCTACCGTTCCAATCCGGGGCCGTCTCTCCACCACCCACCTGTTAAAGCTTCTGTTCTCGTCCCCATTTAAGTACAAATCTGTCATAAAGATTCTTAAGGCCAACAAATAATTTACACAATAATCAACATGCACACATTAAACTTATTTAGAAGTATGGCGGCTACCTTTGAACCTTACCAGGAGCATGATTGGGAAGGAGAACAAATGCATGAGTTATCGATTAGAAGTGAAAAGTTCAGTGGATGACGGAAACACATTAAAACACTGAATTTTACTAAATAATAATGTTCAAGAGTGGCTGCAACACACTAGAGCAGGGATATGCAATTAGCGGACCTCCAGCTGTTGCAGAACTACAAATCCCATGAGGCATAGCAAGACTGACAGCTACAAGCATTACACCCAGAGGCAGAGGCATGATGGGACTTGTAGTTTGGCAACAGCTGGAGGTCCACTAATTGCATATCCCTGCACTAGAGCCAGACCCTAAGTAAGAAAAAAAATTGTCTAAGTCCCACTTTTTACGCACCTGGGTAAGACAGCTTGTTACCAATATTGTATGAATATCATGTAAGAATATTTGGATTTGTGGAATTCAGGGCTCACATTTTATTGACTAAATCTTGATGTTTGAAGGGCTGGCTGCTGATCTTCAAGCCCAAGCTGTGGTCTGGTGCAGGCGTTCAGCAGCCGGCTAGCAGGTTGCCTTTACTTTTGGAGTTGCAGGTTCGAATCCAGGAGAATCTCTTTGAATTTGTAGGAGTCACTGATCACACTTTACTTACTAAGTCTTGATTTACTCAAATGCTCTCCAAAGTTCTGTCTGGCTCTGGGGTTAAGGAAACAGCCCCCTTACCCGGCAAAGATTCTGCAACAGGTTCAAATCCTGGTTCAGCTATTGGAATTTGTGACGACATTTTTCTCCTGAAGTAGCAGAACGAACACGAGTTGTTGAGCAGAGGCCAATAGCTCAGTGGATAAGAGTGTTGACCCCCAGGGCATTGTAGATCCAAGTTCAAATGCACTTCCAAGGGCGAATTCCAAAGAGTGCTGTAGACCTCGAGCTCAAGTCCCTGAGTGAAAGTCTGGAGGCCATGGACAACCCACCAGTCTGCTCCAGTCCCAGGTCCCCACAGACCTGTAACATGTGTGGGCATCACATTAGGTTGTGGACACCCCACCTCTTCAGTTCACGATCTGTGACATCACTGCAACATATATAATTAGAATGGGCTGTCTTACCAGGGCAGCCCATTCCAAAAATTGGGACTTAGGTTTTTATTGGCCTCACCCCCCCCCCAGGTACTGCACAGCACCTACACCCTCTGCTGGTGAGAACAGGTCAATGGGTCTGAAACATTTTCCACTGTCCTGTTCCACCAGCAGAGGGTGCAGGCACTGTGCAGCACCCAGAACAGGGATTTGAACTCAGGTTTCCAGCAGACCAGTCAGAGCTCTTACCCTCTGAGCTACCATCAATGCTCAAGCATAGATGTTCTCCTGTTTCAGAAATACAAAGCAATCACCCATTAAAGCGGAAGTAAACCCATCCATAAAACAGTTTGATTTACGTCAAGTTCCGGAAATGTAACACTCCCATTGGTTGTGCTCTCAACCAGCTTCATGGCAGTTGTACATTAAACAGAGGCAAAGATGGCAGCTTCCTTGGGTGAAAACGATAGGGGAGTTTAAAGAAGACAACCAAATAATGGAAAAGGACTTCAGTCTCTTCTAAGACCACATGAGGGTAACAGTCTCCTATTGCAGAAGCAAAATAGTGAAGCAATCACCCAAACGTTGGAGTCATCTGCATTGGATTACCATATGCCATAACGTGCTATATTGAGGACAGCCCTGCGCCATATACCTCGGCCTCCCTGTCCCTGTGCTGCGTCCTGAATGGATAAAGAGGGCAGGGCCCATCACAGACACAGCAATAAAAACATTGTCATTTTTTCCAACCCTTCCCCAAATTCAAACCCCAACACAAGATGTGTCCCCCATTGGAGAGATTTCTCATTACTTCCTGTTCTGATAAACACTGCTCTACCTAAAACACAATCAAAAGTTATACCTGAAGATGGGCTTCTGCAATGGAAGGCCACACCAAGCTGGTCCGGAAATAAAAAAAAAAAAAAAGGATTATAGCATTTTATTTACATAAACTCCAATAGATTTCTCGTATTTGCTCCCATTTGGACAGTTATATATACCATTGTAAGACGTTCATCCAACCAGAAAGCTTGTGAGCTGATAACAGTCCTCGGGCGCTATCAGTTGGCATTGTTCCCTGCTGTCTCCATAGACTACAAAACACCTCCCTCCGGTTATATAAAAAAGAAAAAGAAGGAGGAGTCCTAATACAGTGTTATGTAGTCTTAACATGCCTAGGGTGACAACGCTGCATAGTATGGTTGTCACTCTAGGACAGGAAGTGTGATAAAGTGGGAGTAAACTTCCATCTCTTGCTTTCACTTATAGGTAAGCCTATATTAAGGCTTGCCTATAGGTAGTGTAAATATCTCCTAGACGTGCGCCATATAGGAAAGATTTACTGTACATGCAGCCAGTGACATCACTGGCGCATGCACTGTGAAGGAACGGCCAACCCGTGCCATGAACGGCAGCCGCTCCTGCCAGTCATAGAGCCGGAGTCCGTGAACCCGCAAGCAAAACGTGGGGTAAGATGAGAGCGACATCTCGGCGCTGGAAGGCTTTCTTTTAAAGGGGTTGTAAAGCTTTGTGTTTTTTTTTTTTCACCTTAATGCATCCTATGCAATAAGGTGAAAAAACACCTTGCAATCACAGCCCCCCCCCCCACGTTTTACTTACCTGAGCCCGTTCACCTGCTCAGCTCCTCCCCGGCGTCCTCCTCTCCACGGAGTCCTGGCGTTGATTGGATAGATTGATAGCAGCGCAGCCATTGGCTACCGCTGCTGTCAATCAAATCCAATGACGCGGGGGGCAGGGCCGAGTCATGCACTCTGCATCTATGGACAACGCCAAGTGTATGACACAGAAGCGTGCCCGCAAGGTAACCCCCTCGGGAGAGAGCTACCCAGAGGGGGTTATCTGATGTGGGGAGCCGCCGTGGGACCCCAAAAGAGGATGTTCGGGGCCACTCTGTGCAAAACGAACTGCACAGTGGAGGTAAGTATAACATGTTTGTTATTTAAAAAAAAAAAAAACCTGAACCTTTGCAATCACTTTAAGGGACGTTTAACATAATGTGCTAGTATGCAATGCAAACTAGCACATTATGCCTTTACCTTGCAGGTACAAAAAAGCAAAAAAAAAAAAAAATGTTCAGCAGTTTACAACCGCTTTAATAGCAGGATCACCTGATTAAAATATAATCAATTTTTTTTTTTTAAAGTCTTGGATGGAGTGCAGAGGGATTAGAAGCCCTGTCAGGTTTTTATCGCTGTCTGTGTCCCTGTTTAGGAGATTCACCGTCTCTATTTCTCTTGTTTACTATTAAATTATCATTGAAAGTAAAAGAAAATCCCAAATTTTGGGTTGTCCCCAGAAAAGTAATAGAGGGGAAATCTTCCAATGGGGACACTAGTTCTGGTGACCTGGGGGGTCCCCAAGGAATTCACTTATTTTTTAGGGATTTCCTCACACTTCCTGTTTGGCTATGGGACAGGAAGTGAAGGGAAGTCTCCACAATGAGACAAAGTCTGACCGGGGTTATAACCCTCCTGAACGCTATCCAAAATGAAAGAAACGTTTTGCCTTTAGTTCTACTTTGACCGCTTCCCGCCCGGCCCATAGTCAAATGACGGCCGCAGGAACCTTTCGATCCTCCGGGCGGCCGTCATATGACGTCCTGAGATTCCCACAGTGTGGAGCACGCGCGTGTTCGCTGCATCACTGGGGACCCGATGCATGTGCCGGGCAGCCACGATGTCCGCCGGGCAACCGCAATTTCTCGTCACAGAGCCAGGGACGTGGATCTCTGTGTGTAAACACAGAGATCCATGTCCTGTCAGGGAGAGGAGACCGATGCTGTGTCCCTTGTACATAGGGACACCGATCGGTCACCTCCCCCCAGTCAGTCCCCTCCCCCCACAGTAAGAATCACTCCCTAGGGAACACATTAACCCCTTGAGCGCCCCTAGTGTTAACCCCTTCCCTGCCAGGCACATTTATACAGTAATCAGTGCATATTTATAGCTCTGATCGCTGTATAAATTTGAATGGTCCCAAAATAGTGTCAAAAGTGTCCGATGTGTCCGTCGCAATATCGCAGTCCTGACAAAAATCGCAGATCGCCGCAATTACTAGTAAAAAATAATAATAATACAAATAAATGTCATAAATGTATCCCCTATTTTGTAGGCGCTATAACTTTTGCGCAAACCAATCAATAAACGCTTATTGCGATTTTTTTTTACCAAAAATATGTAGAAGAATACGTATCAGCCTAAACTGAGAAAAAAACTTTTTTTTTAAATTAAATTGGGATATTTATTATAGCAAAAAGTAAAAAATATTGTTTTTTTGTTCAAAATTGACAGTCTTTTTTTGTTTATAGTGCAAAAAATTAAAACCGCAGAGGTGATCAAATACCGCCAAAAGAAAGCTCTATTTGTGGGAAAAAAAGGACGTCAATTTTGTTTGGGCGCAACGTCGCACGACCGCCTAATTGTCATTCAAAGCGACGCTGTGCTGAAAATTGGCCTGGGCAGGAAGGGGGTGAAAATGTCCGGTATTGAAGTGGTTAAACACGGTAATGTCATTTGAAAAGTAAATTTTAATATTTTTCCAGATCTGCAGCTTTCTGTAAAATAATGCCTGCTGATCCTGCCAGGAAGGTTCTTGGTTCCGGCGTTTCCTGTTCCAGGGGTGACAACGCTCCCTCCCTATCTCTCAGTTGTGCTCCTGCGTTGTCATACGGACGATTTTAATACATAAAGCAGGCATGCTCCACTGTTTGTTGTCACCACCCTGAGAAATTCCGCGCAGCCATCAATGGAGTTGTGTGTAGACAGGAAGTGGAAGAACTGAATTTTTACTTTTTTTTTTATTTCAAAAGTAATTTAATTAAAAACCGTTCAATAATAAAAAAAAATGTAAACATTTAATTTAATTAATTTAATAATGTAAAAATTTAATATTTCTCTGGATAAAAATGATTGTTGGTTTCAGTTACTAAAATGTTAAAGCAGTAGTAAACCCCAAGTATAAAACAAAACAAAAGGCATAATGCACTAGTATGCACCGCAACACACTTTTTTGTCCTTTATCTAAACTAGAACTATAGGCAAAACTTTTTTTTCCCACCATTTTGGCTCATTTACATTAGCGGTTGGGGAGGCAGTAAAATTGCTTTTACAGCCCCCCAGCAGTGGTAGAAGCCAGTGGTGTACACATGCCACTTGTTGCACTAGCGCCAGCCAAGCGTGACCCATTCAGGCCAATGGGGCCTCCCTGCAACCACGCACGACGTATGTTGTTGTGTCACAGAGGTCGGGCATTTAGGGGGTTAAAACAGGCCGTAGGGAGGCAATATATAAAGGAGACAGCAGAGGGCACCAACTAAGTGCAATATACCTGTATAGTTAAAGACTATTAAAATTCACAAGTGGCAACTCATAAGATTGATAAGGATAAGAGCATGTAATCCACCCAGTGCGGTTTGCTGTTGAGTATCAGTGTGTCTTCAGGAAGCAGAGGCCTGGGTCAGGAGCTGTGTAGGACACCAGAAACAAAACTGGAAATCCTGGAGCGCATGGACTGCACAGGACCAGAGGTGACGGGGTGGGGTTGCACCATGGCTACAGGTTTCAGGGCATAACTGCTCCTTTTTGAACACCTTCTCACCGCCCGTCAAATGCTCTGTGAAGAGCTATCTGAACCCAGATTTCTCTTCAGAGAGCAAAGCAAGTGTAAATGTGCCCCAAGGGAGGATTAGTCAGTTTATTTAGTGTCCTATTGGGGAGATTTCCCTTCACTTCCTGTCCCACAGCCAAAACAGGAAGTGGAGACGAAAATCCCTCCCTCTAGTGACAACTCAAAATTTTGAATTATTTTTTTGACAATTATTTCAGTGACAACAGTAAACAGGACAAATAGAGAGGGTGAATCTCCCTAATGGGGGCACAGACAGCAATAAGTGGGGTTCTAATACCTCTCAACTGTTTAGGGCTCATGCACACAGGAGGTTTAAAAAACTGCCAGCGTTGCCGTCAAGAAAAAGCGGCGTTAAAAACGCACTTTTAGCCACGGGTTTGAATAGTGTTTATGCGTGTTTTTGACCGTTTTAAGCATTTTTACAGTAAAAACACTCCCTAAAATGCAAAAACGCCAAATGCGGCAAAAACGCAGCTATAAGCCTATTACAGCGTTTAGCAACGTTTTTTTTTTTTGTGCGTTTTTCATTTTTACAGCCAAATGGCCTTTGCTCCTGGACGCACAGGCAGTCTTTTTTTTTTTTTTTTTACTGCCCTAAACGCTTATACCTTCAAACTCCTCTGAAAGTTTATGTGTGCATGGACACATAGGGTAACACAGAGGAGAGTTCAGAGGACGCCCCTAAAAGCAGCTGAAAAAATGTCCTGTGTGCATGAGCCCTTATCCTTAACAACTTGATAAAAAATAATGTTCTTTAGCAAGGAACATAAAGTTGCGCTCATAAGTTTTCATACCCTGACAGAATTGATGATTTCTTGGCCATTTTTCAGAGAATATGAATGATAACACAAAAACTTTTCTGTCACTCATGGCTAGTGTTTGGCTGAAGCCATTTATTATCAATCAACTGTGATTACTCTTTTTAAATAATAATCACAACAGAAACGACCCAAATGTCCCTGATCAAAAGTTTACATACCCCGTATTGCTCCCTTTACCATCAATGACAGCTTGAAGTCTTTTGTGGTATTTGTGGATGAGGCTCTTTATCTTCTCAGATGGTAAAGCTGCCCATTCCTCTTGGCAAAAAGCCTCCAGTTCCTGTAAATTCTTGGGCTGTCTCGCATGAACGCCACGTTTGAGATCTCCCCAGAGGGGCTCAATGATATTGAGGTCAGGAGACTGAGATGGCCACTCCAGAACCTTCACTTTATTCTGCTGTAGCCAATGACAAGACGACTTGGCCTTGTGTTTTGGATCATTGTCATGTTGGAATGTCCAAGTACGTCCCATGCGCAGCTTTCTGGCTAATGAATGCAAATGTTCCTCCAGTATTTTTTGATAACATACTGCAATCATCTTGCCAACAATTTTGATCATATTTCCTGTCCCTTTGTAGCTCACACATCCCCAAAACATCAGCGATCCACCTCCGTGTTTCACAGTAGGAATGGTGGACCTTTCATCATAGGCCTTGTTGTCTCCTCTCCAAATGTAGTGTTTATGGTTGTGGCCAAAAAGCTCAGTTTTGGTCTCATCACTCCAAATGACTTTATGGCAGAAGGTTTGAGGCTTGTCTCTGTGCTGTTTGGCGTATTGTAAGCGGGATACTTTGTGGCATTTGCGTAGTAATGACTTTCTTCTGGCGACTCGATCATGCAGCCCATCTTTCTTCAAGTGCCTCCTTATTGTGCATCTTGTACAGCCACACCACATGTTTTCAGAGAGTCCCGTATTTCACCTGAAGTTATTTGTGGGATTTTCTTTGCATCCCGAACAATTTTCTTGGCAGTTGTGGCTGAAATTTTAGTCTGTCTACCTGACCGTGGTTTGGTTTCAACAGAACCCCTCATTTTCCACTTCTTGATTAGACTTTGAACACTGCTGATTGTCATTTTCAATTCCTTGGATATCTTTTTATACCCCTTTCCTGTTTTATACAGTTCAACTACCTTTTCCCGCAGATCCTTTGACAATTCTTTTGCTTTCCCCATGACTCAGAATCCAGAAACGTCAGTGCAGCACTGGATGAAAGATGCAAGGGTCTGTCAGGAGTCCAGAAACTCATTGACCTTTTATACACACACACTAATTACAAGCAAACAGATCACAGGTGAGGATGGTTATCTTTAATAGCCATTCAAACCCCTTTGTGTTAACTTGTGTGCATGTTATCAGGCCAAAATCACCAGGGTATGTAAACTTGGGTAGTTTCTGATGTGATTATGGCTTCAGCAAAACACTAACCATGAGTGAAAGAAATGTTTTTGTGAAAAATGGCCAAGAAATCATCAATTCTGCCAGGGTATGTAAACTTATGAGCAGAACTGTACATTCCACATGAATATTTATGCTACCAAAATAAGCGCATTTCCAAAGTCTGTAATTTTGCTGAAGCCCAGAGCCGCTGAGCAGCAGTAAATCTTTAGGCTGTTAGCAGATCGGCCTCTACATTTTAGGCCCAGTGCAGAGAATAGAGGACAACTGAGCATGTGCAAAGCAGGGTAAGTGTATTACTAGATTTTATAGGCACTTATTTGTAATGTTTTACATAGCTAGACCTGCAAAAGGGACCAGCCTGAAGTCATCTACAGTGAGGGAAAAAAGTATTTGATCCCCTGATGATTTCGTACGTTTGCCCACTGACAAAGAAATGATCAGACTATAATTTTAATGGTTGGTTTATTTTAACAGTGAGAGACAGAATAACAACAATAAAATCCAGAAAAACCCATTTCAAAAAAGTTATAAATTGATTTGCATTTTCATGAGTGAAATAAGTATTTGACCCCCTCACAAAACATAAATTAGTACTTGGTGGCGAAACCCTTGTTGGGAATCACAGAGGTCAGATGTTTCTTGTAGTTGACCACCAGGTTTGCACACATTTCAGGAGGGATTTTGTCCCACTCCTCTTTGCAGACCCTCTCTCTTTGATGGTGGGGGATGGTGTTCTTGGGGTCATAGGCAGCATTCCTCCTCCTCCAAACACAGCGAGATGAGTTGATGCCAAAGAGCTTGATTTTGGTCTCATCTGACCACAACACTTTCACCCAGTTCTCCTCTGAATCATTCAGATGTTCATTAGCAAACTTCAGACGGGCTGTACATGTGTTTTCTTCAGCAGGGGGACCTTGCGGGCGCTGCAGGATTTCAGTCCTTCACGACGTAGTGTGTTACCAATTTGTTTTCTTGGTGTCTGTGGTCCCAGCTGTCATGAGATCATTGACTAAATTCTCCTGTGTAGTTGTGGGCGGATTCCTCACTTCTTATGATCATTAAATGCCACGAGGTGAGATCTTGTGTGAGATCTCAGACCAAGGGAGATTGACAGTCATTTTATGTTTCTTCCATTTGTGAATAATCGCACCAACTGTTGTCACCCTCTCACCAAGCTGCTTGGCGATGGTCTTGTAGCCCATTCCAGCCTTGTGTAGGTCTACAATCTTGTCCTCGATATCCTTGGACAGCTCTTTGGTCTTGGCCATGGAGGAGAGATTGGAATCTGATTGATTGCTTCTGTGGACAGGTGTCTTTTATACAGGTAACAAGCTGAGATTAGGAGCACTCCCTTTAAGGCCCCTTTCACACTGGGGCATTTTTCATGCGGTTTAGCACTCCTTTACCGCGGGTGCCCATTGAAATCAATGGGACACCGCGGTAATACCGCCCGCAAACCGCGGCAATAGCCGCGGTTTGCGGGTGGTATTAACCCTTTTTCGGCCGCTAGCGGGGGTTAAATACACCCCCCTAGCGACCGCATACCGCGGTAAGAACGACGGTATAGCAGCACTGCAAATCGCGCTGCTATACCGCCACCGCTCCTGCCCGCCCCAGTGTGAAAGGGGCCTAACAGTACTCCTAATCTTAGCTCGTTACCTGTATAGAAGACACCTGGGAGACAGAAATCTTGCTGATTGATAAGGAATCAAATACTTATTTCACTCATTAAAATACAAATCAATTTATAATTTTTTTTTTTTATGTGTTTTTTTGGATATTGTTGTTGTTATTCTGTCTCTCACTGGTAAAATAAACCTACCATTAAAATTATAGACTGATCATTTCTTTGTCAGTGGGTAAACGTACAAAATCAGCAGGGGGTCGAATACTTTTTTCCCTCACTGTAGTAGGCCTTAATATTTGGACTAAAGTTCCGCTTTATATTGGACACCCATTACTCCCCATGCAATTGACTTTTATCATTTTGCTCTCGGCCTCTGACCCCCGGTGACCTCCATGAACAAGAGAGACTGAGCACACTCCATGTGAAAGGTGGTATAGTTTTATTATGCAGTGGGCGTTTAATCATTAGTTAGCCTTTTACATATGACATACATATTAAAAAAAGGGAAATAAAAATAAAACAAAAATTCCACTTTGTGGCAAGTCAGTGCACTTTTGCGTTTTTTTTTTAATAATAACACCATTTGGGTTTTTTCCTTTTTTTTTTACTGTGTCATAGAGCGCCTGGTAGTGTCTGTAAAAAGAGGAAGGAGGGGGAACACATCACATCCTATAGGATAAAAGAGAATAAAAACCATTCTACAAATTATAATAATTAAAATCACATTTACCGATAAAAGAAAGCATGAGGACAATAAATATCATTCTTTAATATATTATATATATTACGTTTTTTTTTTCTTGAATTTGCCTCATCTGCTTATAAGAACCAAGTGCAGCTGTAAGGGGCTGTAGGTTTGGGGGGGGAGGGGGTGTCTCTTTAGGAGTGCAAAGAAGGAAGAGGGGCTATGGAGTGCAGGGAGGTGGCGGGCACGGTACGGCCAGGTAGTGCAAAGGAATGAGGCCTTCTGAAGTCGCATCAAACTGAGCTACAGAGGCGGTTTTAATTAAGACTGGTATATAAAAACAAAAAATTGACAGGTTCTCTTTAGAGGCTTACAAAAAAAACCTCAGAGCTGACAGTTTATGAGCAGCCACTTTTTAGCAGAGTATTTATAGACAGTATAATCCACAAATCTTTTTATTTTTCGCATAAAAGAAATTCCCCTGAAGAAGACCGTTAACCAAACAGGTCGAAACGCGTAGGGTTATTATGTGAAATTTTACACAAGTTAATCGATCTTACAATTTGAGTTCATGTGTATTTTTCCCCATTGCTGATGAGTTCTGTGTTTTTTTATGTCATGACTCCTATGTATCCATGCTTATACATTTTCTTGATATTGTGATACATTAAATAAATAATACATTTTATAGAAATTATTTGTTACTTGTTTCTAAAACAATCTCGCTGTTAAAAACCCCCTTGAGGGACCTTCCATTCAATTCTACAAATCGGGGTGTGCAGCACCAACAACTCGTATATATATATGTGTTATCTATTCTTTTTAGCAGAGTTACCCACAGGCATTCTCCTTCAAATGGAATCACAATTGAGCATCCATGGGACAAAAAAACCCAGAACTGAAATATTGACTGGGGAAAATGCTGCGCTCCCAGCAGTGCTGACCACACGTCTCTTAAGCACTTGGCCATGTGACCTCCTGCCACAAGAGGGGATCAGAATTCAGATTGAAGCCAAAACAAGCTCAACCTCCGCTTCCAATATAGACAACTCAGAAAACCTGCTGCTCTGGCTGGAAGGTCTTTGTAAACTTCCAACAATGTACAATCTTCAGAAAAGAGCCGACACTACGGTAATATCAGCAAATGGTCATCCTTTATTAAACATGGTGGATAACAGCATTAAGACATTCCAATGCGTTTTGGCTGCTTAGGCCTTAAGCGGACGAAACGCACTAAAATTTCTTATGGCTTTTATCCACCATGATTAATAAAGGACAACCGTTTGCTGATATCCCCGTTGTGCTGGGTTTTTGTTTTCTGCAGAATTCAGATTGGCTGATTATGCTCCTCAGCTAGATCATATGACCAAGTCCATGCACTGAAGGTTGCCAGGAAAGGTAGGCATTTCAGCCATTCTACCTATCCCAGCAAATACAGGTCTGCCCTAAAACCCTACTGGAACCCATAGAAATGGCTAGTGTGTGTAGGGGCAAAGCTGGGAACTTGGCTCTACACTGGTGTCTTCACCCACTCCCACCAGTGCTGGATGGACTTTGGATGCTGTGGGATGTTTTGGGTGTACCCCCAACCAACACGACTTTAAGTGATCGCCAATCACCTCCACCCCTCCCCGGCACGGAAATGCACTACAATGCTAGAGACTAATGATGACACCCCCTTAAAAGCCAACCTTCATACAATATAGGAGAAAAAAGTTCACCTGAAAGTCAATCTGTTAAAAACCCCATTGAAACCCATGGAAATTACTGGTGTGTGTGTAAGGGGGGGGGGGGGTTGGAGCTAGGAACTTTGATCTACACTGGGCCTTCACCCACTCCCACCAATGCTGGATGTACTTTGAATGCCGTGGGGTGTGTTTTGGGTAGGGGGGCAGAGCTGGGAACTTAGGTCCACACTGGTGCCTTCACTCATTCCCACCAATGCTGGATGGGCATTGGGTGCTGAGGGATGTTTTGTGTGGGGGCAGAACTGGGAACTTGGCTCTACACTGGTGTCTTCACCCACTCCCACCAATGCTGGATAGACTTTGATTGCTGTGGGATGTTTTCGGGGGGTTCAGAGCTAGGAACCTGGGTTTACACTGGTGTCTTCACTGACTCTCACAAATGCTGGATGGGCATTGAATGCTGTGAGATGTTTTAGGTGGGGAGGGGGCAGAACTGGGAACTTAGGTCCACACCGGTCCCTTCACTTATTCCCACCAATGCTGGATGGGCTTTGGCTGCCGAGGGATGTTTTGTGTGTACCCCCACCCAGAACTGATTTTAGGTGCTCGTCAGTCACCTGTACCCCTACCAGGCACTGAAATGCACTACAATGCTAGGATGATACCCTTTTAAAGCCACAATATAGGAGAAAAAAGTCCATCCAAAAGCCTACCCAGTTGGAACCCATGGAAATGACTGGTGGTGGTGGTGGGGTAGAGCTAGGAACTTGGGTCTACACTGGTGTCTTTACTCACTCCCACCAATGCTGAATAGACTTTGAATGCTGTGGGATATTTTGGGTGGGGGAGGGGGCGAGGGGCAGAACTGGGAACTTGGCTCTACACTGGTGTCTTCACCCACTCCCACCAATGCTGGATAGTCTTTGAATGCTGTGGAATGTTTTGGGTGTACCCCCACCCGGCACTGATTTTAGGTGCGCCTCAGTCACCTGTACCCCTACCCAGCACTGAAATGCACTACAATCCTAAAGACTAATGATGACACCTCCTTAAAGCTAACCCTTACACAATATAGGAGAAAAAGTCCATCCAAAACCTCTTTCTAAGTGTTTGGTGGAACCCTCCATAGTCGTCCTAGACCCAGAGGAAGAGGTCTTCCCCCATCTGCTGCCATGAGTGTACCCAGCCGAGCTACTATTGTCACAGGATGAGAAGGGATATCTTCATTCTGCAAGATAATGCAGTATTTCTGTGCCCTGCAGAATTTGGTGACAGGCTTAGGCTAGTGTGGAGGTATCATCCAGATGACTACCCTTAGCTGGCACCGATAGCACATCCATGGCATATTCCGTACATTGAATTTTTATCTTGTCATTTTAAAGCTTTCCAATGGATCACGCTCAATCAAAACTGCCAGTGTAGCTTAGTCTTGTGTGGTGTGAGGGTATATATCTAATCAGGTGGGCCCTCACACTAAAAAGTCATAGGTAGAACGTAAGTTGGCCAATCCATGCATTCCAAGCAAACGCGGGCGTGGCCTCACCTCGCCAAAACCTTTTACGGATTAAAAAGGGGGCGGATCCCATAACTTTCGAAAGCCAGTCCGTAAACCCAGTAGTCATCAAGTGTGACTTCCTTTCTACCTGAGTCAGTGGGAGTAAAGTGAATCACGCGCTTCTCTTCAAAGGCGCCACTGTTTGCCATTGGGGGGGGGGGTGTACCTGTGGCTTTCAGTAAGGAGAGGAGCGCCCCCTCCAGTCCCCTCTACCCCAGGATCCTGCAAGAGAGCTGGGGCATCCATATATGTAAACAGGACACTCGTAGTCCGAAATTGGAATCAACAAAAAAAAAAAACGCACGCGTTCACCGCAATTAAAGCTATCGGAAGGAACGTGTGTTCAGCTAAGACAAAGTAATAATAGAAAATAATTAAAAGCACCACGAAAATGATACAAAACAAAGAAATAAAAAGGCTGCCGGGTCTTGTTCTGTTGTCAGTGCATCAAACCCCACCTACAAAGACAGAAAGTCATGACCGATTTGAAGATGAGGTTGGTCTGGTAAAAATAAAAAATAAAAAAAAAGGTTCACCAAGTGCTTAGCGGAGACTCACGCTACCGACGTATCCTCCGCGTGAGGACAGCCATGATAAAAGCTACACGACCGACAGAAGCGATGCCGCTAAAAGCTGTAAATCCACAGTCACGGCACACAATGCAGCTTGCAGTTGAGAACTACCTTAGTTACATAGAGTCCTACAAAGTTCCTGAATCACCCTAGAGGAAAAAAAACGATTAGTTGCAAAGTGCTCGACTTGATGTGAATATAAAGGACGATAGCAGGAGGAATGGCTTTACAAGAAAACACTTAACAAAAAAGAAAACATGGATTATATAACAAGCAGAGGGGGGGGGGGGGGGGGGTGGCGACTTCAAATGGAATGTTCTGAAATGAGGTGGACCAAAAAAACGGAGACAGTGGTTCGTTCGTTCATCGGGATCGGGACAGAGAGAGAGAGAGAGCTGTAAAGTGAGGTCCGAACCAAAAGGTTCAGGTTGAGGATTGAGCCGGTTGTCCGCCTGAGTTGTGTGCAGTTGAAAAAACAAGGTATTTGTTAGGTTCTGTGCAAAAAACACCTGTAAGAACGGACGTGCAAGGAGAAGAGAGGTCTCGTGGTCAAGAGAGGAAGGGGGGCGGCTGAGTTTTACCTGAAAAAAAGGCGATCGATAGCAGCAATAAGCAAATGTTAGTGTGTTAACATGATTCAGCAGCCCCGGTGGATGAGAGGTGGAAAGAGGATGAAGGAGGTATTTCAGTCGTTGCTTAGCCCGATTTAGTGTGACGTCACCTGTTTGAGTGTGGAATGGTATGGTCCAAAAAGGTGATGGAAGGTCTCAGAGCGAGGGAGGAGACAGGACAGTAAAGAAAATGGCCTCCCCCTTGCTCCTACTAGAGGAGTGCTCACAATGTATATGGTGGAATGTCGAAGTGGACCTCGAAAAGAATGGCGTAGTGGAATGGATCCAGCCAAAGCCAAAAACGGCCTGGACGCTGGGAAGAGATGGAATGACCATTGGATGGTATAGTTCTTCAAGGTGTACCTGTCACCTTTACAGAGCAGAGGTCGTGTTGCGGGCTGGGGGGCTGCACCTTTTTCTTGGGAATGCCACCTACTGGCCTACAAAACGACTTCGCTCTGGTTAGTTGATGGGTCCACTTACACACATACAAACACGAATATATTGTACAAATGAAAAAAAAAAAAATTCAGAAAAATAAATTAATAACAGAAGAAATCCTTATCTCAATAAATATGTGACTGACGTCCATCCCGCTGCTGGGCGGAGCTCGTTCTATCAGTAGAGCGCAGTAAGCGCAGGGATAGCGTCCTTCCGATTGCCCAGCGGGATAAAATATGGCTCCTGCTCAGTGAGCAAGTTCAGTGTCTGCGACTGTCTTGGGAAAGGGGGGGGGAGGGGGGGCAGAGGGACCTCGCTGTCTTCTCTCAGTCTGTAGAGTGAGAGGTCGAGGTCCGGGCCCGAGGGTTCTGGTCAATTCTGCTGCAATATTAAATTCTCCAGTTCATCGGCTGAGCGCAGAAGGAAGGCGGCCGACTCTCGGTACCCGGCGATCAGCTGTCGCACTGCTCCGATCTCGGTGGGGCTGAGCTGGGCGCACGGCATTGCCCGGTTGGAGGAGTTGGAGTGGGTGCTGCCAGAAGCCACAGACTTCATGCTGAGATCAGTTGGACCTGTTTCAAGGGACAGAACAATGTCAAAGCTGGAGCAATTATCAGCTGTGGAAGGATAAATATAAAATGGTACACAGGACAACCTCAGTGGTCACATTATTCAAGTGGAACTAAACCCTCCTATCTTTTACAGCAAAGGCAGCTGCCATCTTACCCTCTGTTTGATCTGCATTTGCCACGGTGCTGCACATGTAATTAGTTATGACACCAACCATTTGATGGCTTGACAGTTTAACTGAGAACAGAAGCAACTGTGACAGGTATTATCCATGGCATGGCTTGAATGTAACCGTTTTGGAAAACGATTAAACCTATGGGTTTAGTTCCACTTTAAGTACACAAATATAGTACACAGATACCATCTACCCTACAAAAACACCTTATTACCCTCCATATAATAATGTCAATCTGATGATTATTGCATGTGGGTATAACTTACCATTACAGTGGTTTCCAGTTTGCAGTGAGGTGGGAGGCGCCAGGTTGCCTCCAATGGACCCGTAACCGCGATAAGTGTAGTGGAGACTTCCGTTCACATAGACGGGATCCTGGGCATAGTTGGTCGCCGGCAGAGTGTAGGTGGATTGTGAGAGGCCGGAAGTCTTCTCTAAGGAAACATTCTCTTCCTGGGGGGGAGATAGAAGGGCACAATGTGACCAGACGCCATATTGAGTTGTATAGCCAGTGTTAGGAGGGAAGGAATGAAGAGAGGAGAGGAGAAAAGAGGAAGAGAGGAGAGGAGGTAAAAGAGAAGAGTAAATAGAAGACAAAAGTGAACAGAACAGCCCGTGTTGGGAGAGAAAGAATGAAGAGAGAGGAGGAGAGGAGAAGAGAAGAGACGAGACAGTGTTGGGAGGTAAGGAATGAATAGAGAAGAGGAGAGGAGAAAAGAGAAGAAAAGAGTGGAGAGAAAAGAGAAGAGAAGAGTGGAGAGAAGAAAAGGGAGGAATGGAAAGGAAAAAAGAGGAGAGGAGTGGAGAGAAAAATAGGATTTTTATAACAGCTTACCTGTAAAATCCTTTTCTTGGAGTACATCACGGGACACAGAGCGACATAGTCATTACTAATGGGTTATATAGATACCGTCAGGTGCTGGCACTGGCAACTTCCAAAACCGGAAGTACCCTCCCCTATATAAGCCCCTCCCATCCGGGAGCACCTCAGTTTTGTAGCAAAGCAATAAGTGTCCCTAAAGAGGGGCGGGAGCTCTGTGTCCCGTGATGTACTCCAAGAAAAGGATTTTACAGGTAAGCTGTTATAAAAATCCTATTTTCTTTCTCGTACATCACGGGACACAGAGCGACATAGTCATTACTAATGGGATGTCCTAAAGCAATGCCAAATGAGGGGGGGGATACACCATATATAAGCTGAGCGCTATCAGACATGAGGATCTTTTGCGGCCTGCAACACACTGCGCCCAAAGGCGACATCCTCCTGACTTCTAACGTCCACCTGGTAGAACCTAGTAAACGTGTGTACCGAAGACCATGTTGCGGCCTTACAGATTTGAGCCAGGGAGGCCTGGTGATGCACTGCCCATGAAGTTCCAACTGCTCTCGTGGAGTGCGCCCTAACTTTGAACGGAGGCGGTCTACTTCTCAAGCCATAGGCTTGTATTATGACCTGTCGAATCCACTTGGCTAAAGTAGATTTTGACGCTGCCTGACCCTTTCTGGGGCCTTCCGGCAGAATAAACAAAGTATCCGTTCTGCGAATCTGAGCAGTGGCTTTTAGATAAGCTTTAACTGCTCTTACTACATCCAAAGAATGCAATAACTTTTCCTCTACCGAAGTAGGTTTGGGGAAAAAAGAAGGAAGAACCACATCTTGGTTCAAATGAAAACTCGATACCACCTTAGGAAGAAAGGCTGGATGAGGACGTAACACTACTCTGTCCTTATGGATAACCAGATATGGCTCCTTACAGGACATAGCTGCTAATTCCGATACTCTTTTAGCCGAACAAATGGCTACTAGAAAAATCAATTTCCTGGTGAGAAGCACCAAGGAAATATGCTGTAGTGGTTCAAATGGTTGTTTCTGTAGAACCGACAAAACCAAGTTTAGATCCCATGGACATATGGGAATATTAACCGGAGGACTAATACGCATCACTCCTTGTATAAAGGCTTTGACTAGTGAATGCGAAGCCAAGGGCCTTTGAAAAAATATTGACAAGGCCGAAATCTGACCCTTGATAGTACTCAAGGCAAGCTTCCTATCTACAGCCCATTGTAGGAAGTCCAGAATCCTACCTATTACGTATTTACGTGGATGCCATTTCTTGGCCTCACACCAGGCGATGTACGCCTTCCAGATTCTATAGTAGATCTGCCTGGATACCGGTTTCCTGGCATTGATCATGGTAGACACCACAGCATTAGAGAGCCCTCTCTTTTTTAGAATGTGGGCTTCAATAGCCAGGCCGTCAAACCTAGGGCTGGTAAGGAAGGGTGGTATATCGGTCCCTGCGAAAGCAGGTCCGGACGATGTGGGAGGGTCCAAGGACTCCCCACAGACATTTTTACAATCTCCGCGTACCATACTCTTCGGGGCCACGCTGGAGCTACCAGAATCACTGGTTTCTTTTCTACCCTGATTCTGCGGAGTAATCGAGGTAACAATTGTGGCGGTGGGAATGCATATATCAGCTTGAACTGATCCCAAGGGAACACTAGGGCATCCGAGCCGCAAGCTAGGGGATCCCTTGTCCAAGAGACAAACCTGTCCACTTTTGCGTTGAATCTGGATGCTAGCAGATCTACATCCGGTGTTCCCCACCGCTGACATATTGTCCGGAAAACCTCGGGATGAAGGGACCATTCCCCTGGGCATAATTGTTGGCGACTTAGAAAGTCCGCCTTCCAATTCTCCACCCCTGGAATGAATACCGCAGATATGGCTGGGACATATCTTTCTGCCCATCTCAGGATGTAATTTACTTCCCTTTGGGCTGCACGACTCCTGGTGCCCCCCTGACGATTGATATATGCCACTGCTGTGGCATTGTCTGATTGAACTCTGACAGGGGACCCTTGGAGTTTGGATGTCCATGCTACTAGGGCATACCGGGCTGCTCGTATCTCTAAGAGATTGATGGGCAGGGCCTTTTCTGCTTCTGACCACTTGCCCTGGAGAGACCATTGCTCCAGTACTGCTCCCCAGCCTATAAGGCTGGCATCTGTAGTGACCACCTTCCAGGAAATCGGACTGAAGGATTTCCCTCTTTCCAGATTCTGGGGAACCAACCACCAGCGGAGGCTCTTGCGAACGGAAGGGGACAAGGACATTGGTAAGTCCAGGGCCTGAACTTTTTTGTTCCAGGCTGACAGTATGGCCCTTTGCAATTTCCTTGAATGGAATTGACCGTAGGGTACTGCTTCGAATGATGCCACCATTTTTCCCAGCAGCCTCATGCACAGGCGTATGGATGGCTGTCTTTTTGAGCCCACTAAGTGGATCAAATCTCTCAAAGACGACCCCTTTTCTTGAGGCAAGAAAATGTTTCTCTGGTCTGAATCCAGCCTTAGCCCCAAGTATTCCAGACTTTTGACTGGTTTTAGGGCTGACTTGTCTCGGTTGATAATCCAACCGTGATATTCCAGATACTTGATTGTCTCGTGAACAACCACTTCTAGTTTTTCCACTGAGTGGTCTATCAGCAACAAGTCATCTAGATATGCCATTATCGTTACACCTCGTGTTCTTAGATTGGCCAATAATGGGGCCAAAATTTTTGTGAACACTCTTGGTGCTGTGGCCAGACCGAAGGGTAAGGCTCTGAACTGAAAATGGCGGCCTTCTACCGCAAAGCGTAGAAATTTTTGGTGGGCTGGAAAGATGGGAATGTGCAAATAAGCATCCTTGATGTCGATCGAGGCTAACCATTCCTCCCCTTGTAGGGCAGTGGCTACCGATCGGATCGACTCCATCCGGAAAGTCCTGATATGCAGGAATTTGTTTAGCCCTTTTAGATTTAGTATGGGCCTCACGTCCCCGTTTGGCTTCGGAACTGTAAAGAGGTTTGAGTAAAACCCGAACCCCCACTCTTCCAGGGGAACCTCTATAATTACTGCTTGAAGCAATAATTGTTCTAGTGCCAACAGGAGGGATCCTCTCTTCTGGGGATCCCTTGGCACGTTTGACCTTATAAAGCGGGAAGAAGGGGAGTTTTTTAACTCCAATTTGTATCCCAGATTTACTGCGGAGAGCACCCATCTGTCTCGGATCGTGTCCCGCCAGGTCTCTGTGAACAACTGAAGTCTTCCCCCCACCCGATTGGGTGGGGGCAACCCTTCATGCATTTGACTTTGGGGGAGGTTTTGTACCTCTCCTGCTCCAGGGCTTTTTGTTACCCTGCAACTGTCCCTGATTTCTACCTCCGGGATTTGACCGAGGAGGCCGTCGGAACTGTTTCACAGCCGATGTCCTAGGGACTGGAGAGGCCGGCCTTTTAAAAGAGGGACCTCTAACTCTATTTTTAACCGGCAAAAGTGTACTTTTACCGCTGGAAATTCTCTGGATATACTTGTCCAGGTCTTCCCCGAATAAGCGCTCCCCATGAAATGGGAAGCTGACCAGCAATTTTTTACAGGGAGCTTCAGCAGACCAGTTCTTGAGCCATAGAAGCCTGCGCATATGTACTACAGACAGCGTAAGGCGGGAGGCCTGATGGATTGAATCCTTTATAGCGTCCACCGCAAAGCATAAGGCTCTAGGTAGATCAGCTAGGGCAAGAGCCTGCTGATCCGGCAAGTCCCTTAAGACCTGTTTCAACTGATCCTTCACTGCTTGGCAGACCCCAATAGCTGCCACTGCTGGTTGAGTCACCAAGCCTGCTGTAGCAAAAGCAGATTTTAATAAGGACTCCAATTTTTTGTCTATTGGGTCCTTGAACATTTGGACATTTTCCACCGGACATGTCAGTGATTTATTCACACAAGAGATGGCTGCGTCCACTGTAGGGACCCTCCATTTTCTGATGAACTTATCCTCCATGGGATAGACCACCGGAAATCTCTTGGGGGGAGTAAATATTTTGTCAGGATGCTCCCAATCCTGGTAAATGAGCCCCTCCAGTAAAGGATGGATCGGAAAGGAACAAACAGTCTGGGGAGCTTTTAGCGACCCCAACGAGGAGACAGAAGTGGAGGATGGCTCCGCAAGTGGCATTTTAAATGCTGATCGGACCATATTAGTCAGGGACTGAACCCATAATCTTTCAGCATGTGATGCTGAGAATGGCTCTTCCACTGTTGATTCCTCTACAACAGAATCAACCTCATCCTGATCCCCCTCAGGTAGGTCGACCTCTGTATGGGACTGTTGCTCTGTTAACAGGCACTCTGAGGGGGGAGACGGAGATCGAGCGCTTTTCTCCTGTGACAGGGAAGCAGCGATCAATGCTGACAATCTCTCTTCCAGCCCTCCCAGAGCTGAGGAAAAAACCTCCTCTGTTACATACACAGGAGCAGGTGAACTGAGGACAGCCACAGTACCAGGTACTCCTGAGGGTGCTCTACGGTCACTAACCTCTGATTCTTCAGGGGAGACTGGTGCAGCCAAAGCATGCCCAAGATCCTCAGAGCCCGATGGAGACCCCCTATTCCTCCTGGAATTTCTAGTCCCGGAGTTTTTAGACGGCATATTCCTAAGCCACAAAGCTGAGGTATTCCAGCCGAAATACACCAGTTACTGATAATAGTCTAGCATAAATGCTGCTATAAGAAACAGTTGGTGTCTACTAATGTGCCTTTCTAGGGGATGCCTGTATCAACCGCTTGCTGTATGCCTTTAAATGTTGCCAGCTCTGTCTCTGTACTTCATAGCCAGCTTACTACAATATTGTGTTTTTTTTTTAAACTGCTGGGACGCCCGCACATGCGCAGAAGCGCTGCGGCGCGCACAGAGCGTCATCCCCCAGGCTCCGCCCCCTTTCCCGGCTCACCTCTATATATAGAGGCGCGTGCACGCGCACGCGCGCGGCCACGTGCGCCCTCGGCGCTAATTTCAAAAATGGAAACAAGGGACAGGAGCCAGGGCCCCTCTTTGCCGCAGGCCGGGGGATGGACGAGCACTGCAACATGGCAGAGGAAGCAGTTTCCTATAAGAGAACTCACCATCTGCCTGGACTTTGCTCTGCTGAGAAGAAACTAGTCCACATGACAAGAAAACATTCCACAGTGGCCTCTAGTGGACAAACACAGGTACCGCAGTCTAATATATTAAATATATATATAAAAATTTTTTTTTTTTTTTTTTTTTTCTTGACCACCATTAAAAAATTATTACATTTTTTTAGTAGTTACAGGCATGCACAGAATTTTGCGGGAATACCATTAGGTAACAGACAGAAAGACAAATTAGGCTTGGGGGTCCCCCAATAGAACCAAGTTCCTGGGGGCCCCCACTTACCTGTTCCCCGCCGCAGGACTTTGTTTGGTCCACAAAAGCCCAAACTTCACCTATCACGGCAGGCAATGTAATCAAACCTTCAGGGACCGGGTTCCCAAGGATTCCACTCCCCTGGACCTGTATAGCACCCTGCACAGAAAACATCTTGGTCGTGGGTATGACCAGAGCTCTGGATCCCAGGGTCCAGCTCTCCTAAGAGAAGCATTACAGGCAAAACCTTGCTCTTCCCTGCAAGGCCCGGGTACCGACCGTTTAGCTATGAAGCTTTTTTGGTCGGATCCGGAATAGCTTACTGAGGCCCAAAAGAACCTGTACGCAAGCTCAGTGAAAAACACATGTTTCTTCTTGGCCAACACCTTAGACACTGGCAAAAAACTGAGGTGCTCCCGGATGGGAGGGGCTTATATAGGGGAGGGTACTTCCGGTTTTGGAAGTTGCCAGTGCCAGCACCTGACGGTATCTATATAACCCATTAGTAATGACTATGTCGCTCTGTGTCCCGTGATGTACGAGAAAGAAAGAGAAGAGCCAGTGTTGGGAGGGAAGGAATGAAGAGAGAAGAGGAGAGGAGAAAAGAAAGGAGAGAAAAGAGAAGAATGGAGAGAAGGGAAGAATGGAGAGAAAAGAGAAGAGTGGAGAGAGAAAAGAAGAGTGGAGAGAAGTGCAAGTTTTGGGAGGGAAGCAATGAAGAGGACAGAGGGGAGGGGAGAGAAGAGAAGAGGGGAGGGGAGAGGTAAGGAGAGTAGAGGAGGTTAGACAGTTTTGGGAGGAAAGGAATGAAGAGAGACAAGTAGAGGAGAAAATAGAAAAAAAAGAGAAGAGGAGAAGAAAAGAACAGGAAAGGGAAGGGGAGAGGCAGTATTGGGAGGGAAGGAATGAAGCGGGAAGAGTAGAGGAGAATATAGAAATGAAGAGAGAAGAGGACAGAAAAGAAGGAGAAGAAAAGGGATGGGAAAAGTAGGGGAAAGGAGGGGAGAGGAGGGAAGAGGGAAGGGAAGGGGAGAGGAGGGGGGAGAGGAGGAAAGAGGAGGAAAGAGGGAAGGGGAGGAGGAAGCGGAGGGAAGGGGAGGGGAGGGGAGGGGAGGGGAGGGGAGGGGAGAGGAGGGAAGGGGAGGGAAAGAATGAAGAGAGGAGAGGAGAAAATTTAAGAGAATAGGAGAGGAGAGAAAAGAAGAGGGAAGGGAACAGAAGAGAAGCGTGATAGATTGGGGGAGAAGAAAAGGAGAACAGTGGAAAGTAAAGCAGGCCATACACTGGGAGATTTCTCTCATTCAGCACCACAGGCTGAATGAAATAAATATCTACTGATCCCCCTTCCACACTAAACAGCATGGATGGAGGGATCTCCCCTGACAGCTCTTGTATTGTGACAGCCAACACCTGCAACTGTCAGAATGTCCAAACAGTGGCTGCATCTGATTGGATGCAGCCTTTATCCTACCGAATTATTCTGCCCAGCTCATTAGATTTTCAGATAGAAGGACGTTGGGTGGGAGGATGACGACACCCATGGCTCAAATATTAGCCGGTTCAATGGGTCACCAGTCAAAATTCTCTATGCGTATGGCTATTTTAAGAAAGGAAAAAGTAGAGAGAGAAGAGGAAATAGAGAAAAAGAAATGATAAAGGAAAAAAAGAGATATACAGATGAGAGAGGGAGGAATGAGATAAGAGCCATGACCACAGCATAACTCCATCCACCTGGAATATAAAATGTGGTCAATAAAAGCTGAAGAAGAATCAGCGTCACCTACACCAAGCGGACTGCAGCTGTCCCTTTCCTAGTGCAGGTTACAGAACAATATAATGGAAGAAGTATGTGAACTGTACATACCAGTGAACATTGTAACTATACTAAAATACACCCAAACAAATTTCTGTGAAATGCACAGCAGGCAGATTCCACAGAGCTCCTTGCAAGTGCTGTGGGTGGGTCTGTTTCCTGAATCCAAGTCTGTTTCAGAACAGCACAAAAAGGATCGCAAGAGACACCTGAAGCTGTTCCTGTTTCCTCAGGCTGCTACACAGTGGCACTTATACTGTGACTGCGTCATACCCCTAGGGGAGTGATGGCGAACCTTTGCACCCCAAATGTTTTGGAACTACATTTCCCATGATGCTCAGACACTCTGCATGTGTAGTGGAGCATCATGGGAAATGTAGTTCCTAAACATCTGGGGTGCCAAGGTTCGCCATCACTGCCCTAAAGGGTAAGAAGTTTCTGGTGAGTGCAATTTTGTAAAGAGCACGGATTATCACGCACAGAGCAAGATTTTTACGTCCAGCACTGAAGTCTAAAAGCACCAATCACTTATATTCATATATATATATATATATATATTTTTTTTTCACTGACTTTCTTCTTATGTTTTAATTATTTTTATGGACATTATATGGTTTTAAGGTTTTTGCATATGAATTTCACGTGAAGTATTTTAGGTTTAATACATGACATAATCAGTACTCATCACATCACCAAAATAAGAGCACTTTCCACCTGGACACACATTCCTTTCCTTCAAACACCCGGCCGAGTGTGTAACACTTTAATAAACTCCCGTGGGGGTATACACATATTTTACCTACCCTATATCATAGTAAGTGCACCTGATCAATTCTGACGCTACACCTCACATTAGGAATTATCAGTAAACACCCGGCTGGGGCGCCACCCGCTTCATGTTCTGATTTTGATTGTTTGCACTTTTTAAACACCTGACACTTTATACTACCAGAACAGCGCCATAACTACGCCTCTTCCCTTTTCCTGAATCCATGCCCCCTCCTCTTTCTTCCTCTCTGTATAGCCTCGTACACACGGTCGGACTCCAAACAAACTTTTCCGTGGATTTTTGTCCGAAGGCAGTTGGCCGGACACACCCATAGCATACACACCGCAGGACTTTTCTGCAAACTTTCCCAACAACACGTGGTTTTTCTGCTCTTTACCGCCACCCTCTGGTCAACTTCTGCTATTGTTGGTTGATTTTAACATTGGTTCTGGGCATGCTTATTTGTCCATCGGACAAAAGTCCGATGGATTTCTGTACACACGGTCGGACTTTGCTCCATCGGACTTTTGTTGGCGAAAAGTTTGTCCGTTTGCAGACCGAACATTTGTCCGATGAAAACCAAAAAAGTTTGTCCGATGGAGCGTACACACGGTCGGATTTTTTGTCAAACTTGCTCAAAATGAAGTTTGTTGCCAAAAAATCCAACCGTGTGTACGGGGCTTAAGATTTATCACCAATCAGATTCACACTTCTAAGCCAAGCATTGATCATACGGTGAGAAAGCTTTCTGTTAGTGAGAGGCAGAATGAGGCTGGCAGTGGGTGTGGCTGGGAACACCTCTTGTGCTTTACAAACTGATAAGAAAAGGTGTTCTCAGATTACTGACAACACACATCTAATGCACAGCTGGACAGTCTTTTCCAATACTACTTCCGGGGACAAGGGGTGGTACATTACCTGAGCCGACTGATAAACTTCTAGTCTCATCCTTTTGGCGGCTTTTCTGGATTCGCTCTCGCAGGCTGCCGCCAGAATGTTCTCCGCCATGGCTGAGGTTAGATGAGGCGGAGTCGGCCTGGCCTGGAAACACAAATGGCATTGAGTATGAGACAAGTGAGAGATATCACACACAAGACAGGCGGACCCCTAACATGAACTATACCTGTCTATAAACACATCTTATCAGGAAGAAGCACCACAGTTGTGGTTCTAATTTCCACTAGAGACACGTTCTCATACTAATAAAGGGATTTTTATAACAGCTTACCTGTAAAATCCTTTTCTTGGAGTACATCACGGGACACAGAGCGACTTAGTCATTACTAATGGGTTATATAGTTTACCTTCAGGTGCTGGCACTGGCAACTTCCAAACCGGAAGTACCCTCCCCTATATAAGCCCCTCCCATCCGGGAGCACCTCAGTTTTGTAGCAAAGCAATAAGTGCCCCAAAAAGAGGGGTGGGAGCTCTGTGTCCCGTGATGTACTCCAAGAAAAGGATTTTACAGGTAAGCTGTTATAAAAATCCCTTTTTCTTTTTCGTACATCACGGGACACAGAGCGACTTAGTCATTACTAATGGGACGTCCCAAAGCAATGCCAAATGAGGGGAGGGATACACTATACATAAGCTGGGCGCCATCAGGCATGAGGCTCTTTTGCGGCCTGCAACACACTGCGCCCAAAGGTGACATCCTCCTGACTTCTGACGTCTACCTGGTAGAATCTAGTAAACGTGTGTACTGAAGACCATGTTGTGGCCTTACAGACTTGAGCCAGGGAGGCTTGGTGATGCACTGCCCATGAAGTTCCAACTGCTCTTGTGGAGTGCGCCCTAACTTTGAATGGAGGCGGTCTCCTTTTCAAGCCATAGGCTTGTATTATGACCTGTCGAATCCACTTGACTAAAGTAGATTTTTGATGCTGCCTGACCCTTTCTGGGGCCTTCCGGCAGAATAAACAAAGTATCCGTTCTACGAATCTGAGCAGTGGCTTTAAGATAAGCTTTAACTGCTCTTACTACATCCAAAGAATGCAATAACTTTTCCTCTACCGAACTAGGTTTGGGGAAAAAGGAAGGAAGAACCACATCTTGGTTCAAATGAAACCTCGATACCACCTTAGGAAGAAAGGCTGGATGAGGACGTAATACTACTCTGTCCTTATGGACAACCAGATATGGCTCCTTACAGGACAAGGCGGCTAATTCCGATACTCTTTTAGCCGAACAAATGGCTACTAAGAAAATCAATTTCCTGGTGAAAAGAACCAAGGAAATGTGCCGCAATGGTTCAAATGGTTGTTTCTGTAGAATCGACAGAACCAGGTTTAAGTCCCATGGACATATGGGAATACTAACCGGAGGGCTAATACGCATAACTCCTTGTCTAAAGGCTTTGACTAGTGAATGCGAAGCCAAGGGCCTTTGAAAAAATATTGACAAGGCCGTCTGACCCTTGATAGTACTCAAGGCAAGCTTCCTATGTACAGCCCACTGTAGGAAGTCCAGAATCCTACCTATTACGTACTTACGTGGATGCCATTTCTTGGCCTCACACCACGTGATGTACGCCTTCTAGATCCTATAATAGATCTGCCTGGATACCGGCTTCCTGGCATTGATCATGGTAGATACCACAGGATTAGAGAGCCCTCTCTTTTTTAGAATGTGGGCTTCAATAGCCAGGCCGTCAAACCTAGGGCTGGTAAGGAAGGGTAGTATATCGGTCCTTGCGAAAGCAGGTCCGGACGATGTGGGAGGGTCCAAGGACTTCCCAGTGACATTTTTACAATCTCCGCGTACCATGCCCTTCGGGGCCACGCTGGAGCCACCAGAATCACTGGTTTCTTTTCTACCCTGATTCTGCGGATTAATCGCGGTGGGAATGCATATATCAGCTTGAACTGATCCCAAGGGAACACTAGGGCATCCGAACCGCAAGCTAGGGGATCCTTTGTGCGAGACACAAATCTGTCCACCTTTGCGTTGAATCTGGATGCTAGCAGATCTACATCCAGTGTTCCCCACCGCTGGCATATTGCCTGGAAAACCTCGGGGTGAAGAGACCATTCCCCCGGGCATAATTGCTGGCGACTTAAAAAGTCCGCTCTCCAATTTTCCACTCCTGGGATGAAAACCGCGGATATGGCTGTGACATATCTTTCTGCCCATTCCAGGATGCAATTCGCTTCCCTCTGGGCTGCACGACTCCTGGTGCCACCCTGGTGATTGATATATGCCACTGCTGTGGCATTGTCTGATTGAATTCTGACAGGTGACCCTTGGAGTTTGGATGTCCATGCTACTAGGGCATACCGGGCTGCTCGTATCTCTAAGAGATTGGTGGGCAGGGCCTTCTCTGCTTCTGACCACTTGCCCTGGAGAGACCATTGCTCCAGTACTGCCCCCCAGCCTATGAGGCTGGCATCTGTAGTGACCACCTTCCAAGAAACCGGACTGAAGGGTTTCCCTTTTTCCAGATTCTGGGGCACCAACCACCAATGGAGGCTCTTGCGAACGGAAGGGGACAGGGACATTGGTAAGTCTAAAGCCTGAACTTTTTTGTTCCAGGCTGACAGTATGGCCCTCTGCAAGTTCCTTGAATGGAATTGACCGTAGGGTACTGCTTCGAATGAAGCCACCATTTTTCCCAGCAGCCTCATACACAGGCGTATGGATGGTTTTCTTTTTTGTACCCACTAAGTGGGTCAAATCTTTCAAAGACGACACCTTCTCTGGAGGTAAGAAAATCTTTCTCTGATTTGAAACCAGTCTTAGCCCCCAAGTATTCCAGACTTTTGACTGGTTTTAGGGCTGACTTGTCTCGGTTGATAATGCAACCGTGAGATTCCAGATACTTGATTATCTTGTGAACGACCACTTCTAGTTTTTTTCACTGAGTGGTCTATCAGCAACAAGTCGTCTAGATATGCCATTATCGTTACACCTTGTGTTCCTAGTTTGGCCAATCGTAGGGCCAGAATTTTTGTGAACACTCGTGGTGCTGTGGCCAGACCGAAAGGTAAGGCTCTGAACTGAAAATGGCGCCCTTCTACTGCAAAGCGTAGAAATTTCTGGTGGGCCGGACAGATGGGAATATGCAAATAAGCATCCCTTATGTCGATCGAGGCTAACCATTCCTGCCCTTGTAGGGCGGTGGCCACCGATCGGATCGACTCCATCCGAAAAAGTCCTGATATGTAGGAACTTGTTTAGCCCTTTTATATTTAATATGGGCCTCACGTCCCCATTTGGTTTGGGGACTGTGACAAGGTTCGAGTAAAACCCGAACCCGCTTTCTTCCAAGGGAACCTTCATGATTACCCTTGGAGCAATAGTTGTTCTAGTGCCAGAAGGAGGGATCCACTCTTCTGGGGATCGCTTGGCACGTTTGACCTTATAAAATGGGCAGGAGGAATGTCTTTTAACTCCAGCCTGTATCCCAGACTTACTGCGGAGATCACCCATCTGTCTCTGATGGTGTCCCGCCAGGTCTCTGTGAACAACTGAAGTCTTCCCCTCACCCGATTGAGTGGGGGCAACCCTTCATGACTTGGGGGGAGGTTTTGTACCTCTCTTGACCCAGGGTTTCTTGTTACCCTGTGATTGTCCCTGATTTCTGCCCCCTGGATTTGACCGCGGAGGCCGTCGGAACTGTTTCACAGCCGATGTGCCAGGGACTGGAGAAGTAGGCCTCTTAAAAGAAGGACTTCTACCCTTGTTCTTAACCGGCAAGAGTGTACTTTTACCGGCAGAAGTTTTCTGGATATATTTGTCCAGATCATCTCCAGATAAGCGTTCTCCATGAAATGGGAAGCTAATCAGCAATTTCTTACAGGGAGCTTCAGCAGACCAGTTTTTGAGCCATAGAAGCCTACGCATATGTCTACAGACAGCGTAAAGCGGGATGCCTGTTGGATTGTATCCTTTATGGCGTCCACCGCAACACAAGGCTCTAGGTAGGTCAGCTAGGGCAAGAGCCTGCTGATCTGGTAAGTCCCTTAAGACTTGTTTCAACTGATCTTTCATTGCTTGGCAGACTCCAATCGCTGCTACTGCAGGTTGTGTCACCATGCTTGCTGTAGAGAAAGCAGATTTTAGTAAAGACTCCAATTTTTTATCTATTGGGTCTGTGACAGCAGGAAGGTAAAGTCACCTGGTTGCATCCAGGGGGGTAGATATATTTCTCCCAGATTCAGGCTTTATGCCAACTTATACAACTAGGGAGGGAGTTGATGAAGCCCAGCTGAGGCTAGTGGGCTCATGGATGATTCATACCTCTAGGGAGAGTGCTGGGCGTCGTGCAGGCAGGGAGTTGATGAGACCAGCTGAAGCTTGTCAGCTCGTTTAAGGCCTCTATAAAAACTCCCAGCTTCATTAGGTGTTTGCTCATGCCTGGAACCAGACCTGTGTGGACTGTCTAGGGAGAGTGAACCCCTGTGCGGTGAGACAAAGCCTGTGTGGCTATTTGTTTGGACATTTACTAAACCAGGGACTTAGGGACTAGGACAGCACCAGGCTGATCCCAGTTGTTAGTTAGGAAACCTGCATGTTTAGTCAGAGGTCAAGCTGACCAGGGTTTATTTTGTTTATGTTTCTTTTTGCTTTGCTGTGTTTTTTTGTCACTGTAAATAGAGACATAAACCGCACCTTTTTGATCTTGAAAACCACAACCTCCGTCTGCTGGGCCTGTTTTTGTGTGGGGAGCCCATCCAGGGGATCACACACACCCGCTGCCGAGCTAACCCCCCCACAGTTGGTGGAGAATGCAGGCAGTTTTTTTTTAAGCCAGCATGGAGGAGATACTGAAACAGCTGGCTCTAGCAAATGCCAATCAACAGCAGACAAATGCAGGTTTGCAAAAGAGCCTTGCAGCTCAACAACAGAGCTTCGCAGCCCAGCAGCAAGCTCATCAACAGAGCCTTGCAGCCCAGCAACAAGCTCACCAACAGAGTCTGGAAGCTCAGCAACAAGCCCAGCAGCAATCTGAGGCCCGCTTCATAGACCTGTTACAGAAGCAAGAGCAGAGACTACAACAAATGGAAGCAGTAATGCAGCAACGTCCGCAGACCAGTGAGGAAAGCCGTCCCACTAATACCGCGTCCTTTGGGGTGAGTCGTTTATTGACAAAAATGACTGGAGAGGATGATCCAGAGGTATTTTTGACCACATTTGAAAGGACTGCTGAAAGAGAAAAGTGGCCTGAGGAGCAGTGGGCTGGACTGGTGGCTCCTCTGTTAACTGGTGAATCGCAGAAGGCTTACTATGACCTAGAGCCTGACCAAGCAAAAGACTATGTGATGCTAAAAGCTGAAATATTGGCAAGGCTGGGTGTCACCCTGGCTGTCCGGGCTCAGCGTGTGCATAACTGGACTTTCCAGCTTGGAAAACCCCCCAGGTCTCAAATGTATGATCTCATTCACCTGAGCAGGAAGTGGCTACAGCCAGAGACTTTGTCCGCACCAGAGATTGTGGAACGTGTTGTAATGGATCGGTTTTTGAGAGCTCTTCCTACTGCCATCCAAAAGTGGGTAAGCCATGGAGACCCAGAGACGGCCGGTGGTCTTGTGGATCGTGTAGAGAAATACTTGGCTACAGAGAACCTGACGGCCTCTTCCAGAGACTCTCGGACTTTCCACCCTAAGACCAGACCATCCCCAGGGGCGGATAAGAGGATTCCAAGGGGTGAGGGTGGAGAGAGTGAGAGGGTGGGAGCTCTACCCAAAGTTTGGCGAGAACAGCCTGGGAAGTCAGGGGCTCAAGAGGCAGCCAAATGGATTGTTTGCTACCGCTGCCGGCAAGCGGGACATATTGCAGCAAATTGCCCGGTTGTGGAGGAACCCATGCAATGTGACTTTCTGACGGACAGACGTCAGTCGCTGTGTGCGACAGTCGCATGCACTGCCATTCGGGGAACTGAGAAACATTTATGCAAAATGTGTATTAATGGTAGAAATGTTGTGGTATTACTGGATTCAGGTAGCCTTGTGACCCTGATAAAGGCTGAATTAGTTAAAACAGAGGTCTCTGGGAATAGCAAGGTAGCTGTGATTTGTGTGCATGGGGACACCCGAGAGTATCCAGTGACTACAGTGTGTTTCAAGACCCCCAAAGGTACCCTCTCTCATCCAGTGGGGTTAGTATCTCAATTACCGCATGATGCCATTGTGGGAAGGGATTTTCCGAAGTTCTGGGAACTGTGGGATGATCCTGAGCCCCCCACTGGTGCCCCTATGTACCAGGAAGGTGATAGCCAGAACTCCTCTGAGAGTGGTGAGGACTCTCCAGAATTTCCCTTGTCAGTATTGGCAGGCGAGACTCAAGAAACTGGAGAGGAGCCCACCTCCTCAGACGAAAACCTACCGTCTGTGGAGTTTTCTGATCTTGAGGTTCACAGGGAAAATTTTGCCACAGAACAGTTAAAAGACCCCGCCCTAATAAAGGCACGGGAAAACGTAGTGGAAATAGATGGCGAGTTAGTGAACCCAGATAATACCTGCACTTACCCATACTTCAGCGTAGAGAAGGACCTACTGTATCGGGTGGCAAAAAGGGCAGAAGAAACCGTGGAGCAGCTTGTGGTGCCCAAACCTTACAGGAAGTTGGTGTTGGAGTTGGCCCATGGGCACATTCTTGGAGGTCATCTGGGGACAGAGAAAACCCAAGAGAGGGTATTACAGAGATTCTATTGGCCTGGGGTGATGAAGGACATAGAAAACTATTGTTCCTCCTGCCCTGTGTGTCAGAGGTCGGCCCCGATGCCACATTTCCGTAGCCCGCTGGTCCCTCTACCCATCATTGAGGTCCCGTTTGAGAGGGTCGCAATGGATTTGGTAGGTCCTATAATCAAGTCCGCTAGGGGGCACCAGTACATATTAGTTATAATGGACTATGCCACCCGTTATCCAGAAGCGATCCCTCTCCGAAATACCTCGGCCAAAACCATAGCCAAAGAGCTATCTCTTGTTTTTAGCCGGGTGGGTATTTGTAAAGAACTGCTTACGGACCAAGGTACACCCTTTATGTCCCGGGTTATGAAAGAGCTGTGTAAATTGTTCAAAGTGACGCAATTGCGTACGTCTGTGTATCACCCCCAAACCGATGGGCTGGTTGAAAGATTCAACAAAACCCTAAAACAAATGTTGAAGAAAGTGGTGGATAGAGATGGAAAGGATTGGGACTGTCTACTTCCCTATTTGATGTTTGCTATTAGGGAGGTGCCCCAATCCTCTACGGGATTCTCCCCCTTTGAGTTACTGTATGGGAGACACCCAAGAGGACTGTTGGATATTGCCAAGGAAACTTGGGAAAGTGAGAGTTCTCCCCACAGGAGTGTGATTGAGCATGTCGCCCTGATGCAAGATCGAATTGCACAGGTAATGCCCATCGTGAAGGAACATTTGGCCCAAGCGCAGTTGGCACAGCAGAGAGTGTACAACCGTGGAGCCAAGACCCGTACCTTTTCCCCGGGGGATAGGATATTGGTACTTGTCCCTACGGTTGAAAGTAAATTCCTTGCCAAATGGCAAGGCTCCTACGAGATAATGGAAAAAGTGAGCGAAGTGAATTACAAGGTCAGACAACCAGGAAGGCGAAAGCCCGAACAGATCTATCACGTTAATCTGTTGAAAGCCTGGAGGGATAGAGAGTCCCTAGTCGCAGAAACTTGGTCACCAGCTCAAACTGGTTGCGTGATTCCGGAGGTTGGAATAGCAGCCACCTTGTCACAACCCCAACAACAGGAGGTGAAGGAGTTTGTGCTTCGCAACAAGGAGGTGTTCTCTGAGCTGCCGGGACAAACATCTGGGGTAGAGCATGATATTATTACCCCGCCCGGTGAAAGGGTGAAGTTAAAACCCTATCGGATCCCAGAGGCCCGACGGGAGGCAATACGGGAGGAAGTACAGAAAATGCTGAACTTAGGGGTGATAGAGGAGTCCCAAAGTGATTGGTCTAGTCCCATTGTGTTGGTGCCTAAACCGGATGGGAGCTGGCGATTTTGTAACGATTTTCGTCAGTTGAACAAAGTTACAAAATTTGACACCTACCCCATGCCACGTATAGATGAGTTGATCGACCGGCTGGGAACAGCCCGATACATGACGACTCTTGACCTCACAAAAGGGTATTGGCAAATTCCCCTGGCCAAGTCGGCCAAAGAGAAAACCGCATTTGTAACCCCAGACGGGGCGTTCCAATATAAGAGAATGCCGTTCGGGTTACAGAATGCGCCGGCCACATTCCAGCGGAAAATGGACCAGATACTGAGGCCCCATCGGAAGTATGCTGCGGCTTACCTGGATGACGTAATTGTCCATAGCACAGATTGGGCCTCACATCTGCCAAAAGTGCAAGCAGTCCTAGACTCTATCCGGGAAGCGGGGTTTACGGCTAACCCCAAGAAGTGTACCATTGGGCAGGAGGAGGCCAAATATCTTGGGTACACCATTGGCAGGGGAGTAATAAAACCCCAACTCAACAAAGTCGAGGCCATCCAGAGTTGGCCACGTCCCAACAGCAAGAAGCAGGTACGGGCCTTTCTGGGAATCGCGGGTTATTATCGGCGCTTCATTCCCCACTTTGCTTCTAAGGCTGTGCCCCTAACCAACCTGACGAAAGGGAAAGGGTTGGTCATGATTAAATGGACCCCCGAGGCTGAGGCAGCATTCCAATTCTTGAAACAAGCCTTATGTAGCCAGCCAGTGTTGTACTCACCCGACTTCTCTAAAGACTTTGTCGTACAAAGTGATGCGTCAGATGTGGGGTTAGGAGCAGTATTGTCCCAGGTCTGGAACGGGGAAGAGCACCCAGTCATTTACCTCAGCAGGAAGTTGAAGTCCCATGAGGTAAATTACGCCACGGTTGAAAAGGAGTGTTTAGCGGTGAAGTGGGCTCTAGATTCCCTTCGGTACTATCTGCTAGGTAGGCACTTTGACATGGTTACGGATCACGCTCCGTTAAAGTGGATGGCTCAAAACAAGGAGACAAATAGAAGAGTGAATAGGTGGTTCCTGGCCCTACAGGAATTCAACTTCACAGTAAAGCATCGCCCTGGCGTTCAAATGGGGAATGTGGATGCTTTGTCTCGAGTACATGAATGCCTGATTGCTGGTGTTCCAACCCCAAGGTTAAAACAAGAGGGGGGGGTATGTGACAGCAGGAAGGTAAAGTCACCTGGTTGCATCCAGGGGGGTAGATATATTTCTCCCAGATTCAGGCTTTATGCAGACTTATACAACTAGGGAGAGAGCTGATGAAGCCCAGCTGAGGCTAGTGGGCTCATGGATGACTCATACCTCTAGGGAGAGTGTGGGGCGTCGTGCAGACAGGGAGTTGATGAGACCAGCTGAAGCTTGTCAGCTCATTTAGGCCTCTATAAGAACTCCCAGATTCATTAGGTGTTTGCTCATGCCTGGAACCAGACCTGTGTGGACTGTCTAGGGAGAGTGAACCCCTGTGCGGTGAGACAAAGCCTGTGTGGCTATTTGTTTGGACATTTACTAAACCAGGGACTTAGGGACTAGGACAGCACCAGGCTGATCCCAGTTGTTAGTTAGGAAACCTGCATGTTTAGTCAGAGGTCAAGCTGACCAGGGTTTATTTTGTTTATGTTTCTTTTTGCTTTGCTGTGTTTTTTTGTCACTGTAAATAGAGAAATAAACCGCACCTTTTTGATCTTGAAAACCACAACCTCCGTCTGCTGGGCCTGTTTTTGTGTGGGGAGCCCATCCAGGGGATCACACACACCCGCTGCCGAGCTAACCCCCCCACAGGTCTTTGAACATTGGAACATTATCTACTGGACATGTCAGTGATTTATTTACACAAGAGATGGCTGTGTCCACTGTAGGGACCTTCCATTTTTTTATGAACTTATCCTCCATGGGATAGATCACTGGAAATCTCTTGGGGGGAGTAAATATTTTATCAGGATGCTCCCAATCCTGGTAAATAAGCCCTTCCAATAAAGGGTGGATTGGGAAGGAACAGACAGCCTGGGGAGCTTTCAGCGACCCCAGCGAGGAAACCGTAGTGGTTGATGGTTCCGCCAGAGGCATTTTAAATGCTGATCGGACCATGTTAGTCAGAGACTGAACCCATAATCTTTCAGCCTGAGATGCTGAGAAAGGTTCATCCACTGTTGATTCCTCTATAACTGAATCAACCTCATCCTGATCCCCTTCAGGTAGGTCGATCTCTGTGTGGGGCTGTTCCTCCACTAACAGGCACTCTGAAGGAGGAGACGGAGATCGGACGCGCTTTCCCTGTGACAGGGAAGCAGCGATCAATGCTGTTAATCTCTCTTCCAATCCTCCCAGAGTTGAGGATAAAACCTCCTCTGTTATATATACAGGAGCAGGTGGACTGGGGACAGCCGCAGCACCAGGCACTCCTGCGGGGTTTCTACGGCTACTGACCTCTGAATTCTCAGGGGAGATTGGTGCAGTACAAGCATGCCCAATATCCTCAGAGCCCGATGGAGACCCCTTTGGCTTCCTGGAAGATCTATTTCCGGAGCGTCTGGACGACATATCCTTTAAGCACAAAGATGAGGTATTCCCGTCGTCATACACCAATTTTGCTGGTAATAGTCTAACACAGTTGCTGCTATATACCAGCTGGGGTCCACTAAAGTGCCTTTCTATGGGGATGCCTGCATCAACCGCCTCTGTGTGCCACCGTTTTGTTGCTAGCTCTGTTTGCATCCAGCTGACACTTGTACTGTGTCTTTTATACATGCTGGGACGCCTGCACATGCGCAGAAGCGCCGCGGCGCACATCGAGCGTCATCCACCCGCCCCGCCCCTTTTTTTTCATAGGAGGTGCGTGCACGCGCCCGCGCCCGTGCACCATTGGCGCCCTTTTTTGAAACCAAGCAGGGACTAGGAGCCAGGGCCCTTTTTGCCGGAGGGCCTGTGCGGTGGATGAGCGCAGCAACAGGGCAGAGGAACTGGATTCCCACAGAGAAACTTACCAACTGCCTGGATCTTTTGACTTGAGAAAACCAAAGATCCACATGACAAGAAAAATGGACCACAGCGGCCTCTAGTGGTTTAACACAGGTACCGCGGTCCTCTTTTTTTTTTTTCTTGACTACTATTAAAATTTTACATTTTCCAGTAGTTATAGGCATACACAGATATTAGCGGGAATACCGTTAGGTAACAGACAGAAAGACAAATTAGGCTTGGGGGTCCCCCAATAGAACCAAGTTCCTGGGGGCCCCCACTTACCTGTTCCCCGCCGCAGGACTCTGTTTGGTCCACAGAAGCCCAAACTTCACCTATCATGGCAGGCATTTGTAATTAAACCTTCAGGGACCGGGTTCCCAAGGATTCCACTCCCCTGGACCTGTATAGCACCCTGCACAGAAAACATCTTGGTCGTGGGTATGACCAGAGCTCTGGATCCCAGGGTCCAGCCCTCCTAAGAGAGGCATTACAGGCAAAACCTTGCTCTTCTGTTGCAAGGCCCGGGTACCGACCGTTTAGCTATGAAGCTTTTTTGGTGGGATCCGGAACAGCTTACTAAGGCCCGTAAAAGAACCTGTACGCAAGCCCAGTGAAAACACATGTTATTCTTTGGCCAACACCTTAGACACTGGCAAAAAACTGAGGTGCTCCCGGATGGGAGGGGCTTATATAGGGGAGGGTACTTCCGGTTTGGAAGTTGCCAGTAACAGCACCTGAAGGTAAACTATATAACCCATTAGTAATGACTAAGTCGCTCTGTGTCCCGTGATGTACGAAAAAGAAATGGCTTCTGTATGACTCTGGTGGGGGCATTAGATTGTCAGCTCCTTTGGGACATGACCTGCCATCATATGGTTTGCAGGACTGGCTAGTGCTCCATATGACATCATGAGCCTGACATTCAAAAAGCATATTCACTATTCCTCCCACTAACACCAACAATGTGGCACTATTCCTCCCACTGACACCAACGATGGGGCACTATTCCTCCCACTGACACCAGCAATGGGACACTATTCCTCCCACTGACACCAACAAAGGGACACTATTCCTCCCAACGGCACCAACAATGGTGCACTATTCCTCCCAACGGCAGCAATGATGGGGCACTATTCCTCCCACTGACACCAACGATGGTGCACTACTCCTCCTAATGACAGCAATGATGGGGCAGCTACTCCTCCCAACTACACCAATAATGGGGCACTATTCCTCCCACTGACACCAATGATGGGACACTATTCCTCCCAATGACACCAATGATGGGGCACTATTCCTCCCAATGACACCAATAACGGGGCACTATTCCTCCCAATGACACCAAGAGGGAATTATTTCTTCCACTGATACTAACAATTTGCACTATTCTTTCCACCAATACCAATGATAGGGCACTGTTCCTTCTCCTAATGACCCCAGGTGCTATGTAATTTTCTTAAAGTGGATCTAAGCCCTCACATATACCCAGTGAAGTGAACAGCCTCAGATGAAACAAATCCCCCTACAAAAGTGTTAAATGTCATTCTGCTGTCTTCACACTTACATACGGTTTAGAAAGTGCACATTGGAGATTTTCTCTTCCTGGTTTACACTGCAGTGAAGCCTGAGCTTGCAGACAAAACAGCTGATTGGAGGAAAGGCACACACACCCTCTCCTCATAGGTAGAGACTTTCAGCTCTGTTCGTTGATTTGTTCAACTCAGCGCTAATCTATTTATAGCATCCTCCCCAACACAAAACTCCGGCTGCTTTTATCATATGTGATGGAGAACTTGTCAGGAGTTATCAGGCTGATAACAGAATGGAGCAGAAGACAGCTATGGGACATAGTGCTTTGAAGAGAGATAAGATAACACTGCAGATATATGTGCCCAGCTCAAATTTTATGAATTGGTTTACAACCACTTTAAGGTGGCCATAGATGGGTCAGTTTTTCTTTTGTTCAACCAGCAAGTTGAAAGGAAATAAATAACCAGATTCCTCCATCCACACATTTGAAGTGAATGGAGGTTTTCCCCCCGCTGGGCTATTGTGCTCTTACAGTAAGGACAATTCCTCTCTGTCAGAATACATTGATCAGCACTGCAGTCTATAGCTTGCAGCGGTGATTGAGTGAGGAATATCTGACAGCATGGACGTACAGAAGTCGATCGGTAGACGTCGGGGCCGATGGGCGTGGCCAGCGACCACAATGTCCGCCGGCGACCCACGATCGCTCCCTAGAGAGCCAGAACGGGGATCTATCAATGTAAACAGACAGATCCCCCGTTCTGTTAGGGAAGTAAAGAGAGATCAGCTGTTCCTAGTGATCAGGAACAGTGATCTCTCTCTATTTCAAGGCAGTCCCACCACCCCAAAGTTAGAAACACCTCCCTAGGGAACACTTAACCCCTTCATTGGCCCTTGGTGTTAACCCCTTCCCTGCCAGTGACATTTATACAATAATCAGTGCATATTTTTAGCTCTGATCGCCATATAAATGTCACTGGTCCCAAAAAAGTTTCAAAAGTGTCCGATTTGTCTGCCGCAATGTCGCAGTCTCGCTAAAAAACGCTGATCACTGGCATTACTAGTAAAAAAAATATAATAATAATAAAAATGCCATAAATCTTTCCCCTATTTTGTAGACGCTATAACTTTTGCGCTCACCAATCAATATACACTTATGGCGTTTTTTTTCTTTCCAAAGATATGTAAAAGAATACGTATTGGCCTAAACTGATGAAGAAATTTGTTGTTTGTTTTTTGATATTTATTATAGTAAAAAGTAAAAGATAGGTTTTTTTTTTCAAAATTGTCGGCCTTTTTTTTGTTTATACAAAATAAAAACCGCAGAGTTGATCAAATACCACCAAAAGAAATCTCTATTTGTGGGAAAAAAAAAGGACGTCAATTTTGTTTGGGTTCAACTTCGCTTGACCTGTCATTTAAAGCGACGCAGTGCCATATCACAAAAAATGGCCTGGTCAGGAAGTGGGTAAATCCTTCCGGGGTTGAAGTGGTTAAATTATGCCAAAGTCAGGGCCGCCATCAGGGGGGTACAGGCAGTACACCTGTAAGGGGCCTGGAGGTCCCCAGGGCCCCGGATGGTAACCCCCCTTTTTTATGTATTTTTTATTTAAAAAATTTTTTATTAAGGGGCCCAGAGGTCCCCAGGGCCCAGGATGGCAACCCCCCTTTTTTTTAAATAAAAATATATATATTTTTTGCACTCCCCCGCTTCTCAATTTGCGGCTGCCCCCTCCCGCTTTTCAATTTGCGGCTGCCCCCCTCACGCTCTTCAATTTGCGGCGGCAGCACCCCCCCGCCCCCCGGTTCTCCTCTGCTCCAGGGGGCCCATGCCTGAAGCTGTGTAAGGGGCCCCAAAATTCCTGATGGCGGCCCTGGCCAAAGTTATTGCCAAGCAAATAGGCCCATAGTGGAAATGTAAAAATTGCTCTGGTCTATGGGTGTATACAGATGTAAGAGATGTATGTTTTGCTCTATATCCTGTTCTGTACATTGGCGCGGCATTCACAAAGTCACACAAATTGTGAGAGACACAATCACTCGAGTCCATAACAAAGACACACAGAGAATTGTATGCCTGGTAACTCACACAGACCCTGAGAGCATCCGGTCTCACCATCTCCATGCCGTTCTTCTTCATGCGCCGGCAGGACTTCAGGTAGGTGCGGATGCGCTTCCTGGCGCGTTCTTGGAATTCTGGGAACTGGCGGCTGCACGACTCGATGATGGCCTGTATCTTTTCCTTCGGTTGCTTGGAGATGGGGACCATGCGGTCCAGGTTCTCGTCCACAAAGAGGCGCACAAACATCTGGTGTTCAGTAGATGGAAAAAATGCCATTTATTAAGACAGCTGACGCCAGTGGGCATTCCATTTTTACAGAAGAACATCACCAAGTGCTATAAGTTTCTATAATGGCCACATAAATAACACTAATGCGATTTTAAAACAATTACGAGCCTTTGTGAAAAATAAGATTTGTGTACTCACCATAAAACCCTTTTCTTGGGAGTCTGCTGAGGAACAAAGGAAGACTTTAACCTTGGGGTTATACTGCCACCTACTGGAGGATTTGACGATGGCATAAAAATGTAGGCTAGCCCAGGATAGCCACTTCTACTACCTACTATCTAATACCTCAGTTTATTAGCAAAGCAGTACCAAGAGCCTGATAATAAACAGAGGGAAGGGAGCTCAATGGACTACAAAAAAAGGATCTTCCGGTGAGTGCAAAAGTCGTATTTGCTTTCTCGTCCATTGAAGGACACAGAAAGACTTTAAAGTGGTTGTAAACCTTCCACTACAACTTTAGCTCATTACAATCTGCATAGTACTGGGAGCTGACCGCTGCCTGTGAAATTTTACTTACTCTTTCTTCATAATCCGTCCTGCAAACTGTAGTGACATCACCGGCGAATGCGCAGTCCGCAGCTTCTTTAACGGCACGCTATGTGTCTTCCATTGAGAACGGCACAGAGGAAGCCACGCGATACTGTGCCCTCCTCCTCTCCTTCCTGTTTCTCCCCTTGTGACTGTATAAGACGTCACACAGGGGGAGTGAACTATAGCAGCACAGAGACGTTCATAGGAAGCAGCTGTTCTAGATAGAGGCTTGGTTTAAACACGATCGCGCATGCGCGAGATTTCGACATGAAGGGAAAGGAAGGGCGGAAATGACGTCCACTCCTGAGCCAGCAATCATCAGTAAAGATACCAGGAAAAATATTATAAAAGAAAAAAAAAAGGTACTTCTAAACCTCGTTTTTGTCACCTTTTAAAGTGTTAAGCCCTGTCTGTACACACGGCCAAGAATCTCGTCAGGAAAAAACCCATTGTTTTTCCTGACGAGATTCTTCACAAGAATTTTGTCCCGGCCGAGTGTACACACGTACCTTTTAAAAGAACTGCCGTTCTTTTGAATGGCACGAACGCGGTGACGTCATCGACTACGACGAGCATGCGCTCGTCACATTCGATGCCGTCGCCGCCATCTTGCTACACCCTACCTATGCCTAGGAAGCTACCGCGCATGCGTCAAAGTCATTTCAAACATACGCGGGTTTCCACGGCGACAGGTAAGTGTACACACACTCGGGTTTCTCATCGGAAAACAGGCCGACAAGAATCCCGATGAGAAAAAAAAAAGCAGGTCTTCTTTTTTTCTCGTCGAGATTCTGGTCAGTTTTCCTGACGAGAAACCTGAAAGCCTCGTACACATGGCCGGTTTTTTCGGCAAGAAAGCTCTGCCAGCAATTTTCTTGTCAGTTCTTGCCGAGAAAAACGGCCGTGTGTACGAGGCTTAAGGCTTATCGATACGTTGTTGGATATTAATATGTAAAAAAAAAAAAGAAGGAAAAAAGTCTGGGGTTTACTTCCTCTTTAAAGTATACTGTAGGTTCATCTTTACAGAAAATCTGCAAGGTGACCTTACACCTCCCCATGCGCTCTCCATGTTATGGCGCTGACCAATTAGAAGGCCTCTTGTCCGTACACGCTGAGAGGTACAGAAAGGAGATTAAGCCGCAGGGACTTCAAATTCCCGGACCGGTGAAGCGGCGTTCCGGTCCCTGATAGAGCAGGATCGGGGGACTACAGCACAGCGGGACCAGGGGGATGGGGAGGAGGTCCAGTGTAAGGTCACTGTTTTATTCATGTGACAACACTGAAGAAATTACACTTTGCTACAATGTAAAGTAGTGAGTGTACAGCTTGTATAACAGTGTCAATTTGCTGTCCCCTCAAAATAACTCAACACACAGCCATTAATGTCTAAACCGCTGGCAACAAAAGTGAGTACACCCCTAAGTCAAAATTTCCAAATTGGGCCCAATTAGCCATTTTCCCTCTCAGTGTCATGTGACTCGTTAGTGTTACAAGGTCTCAGGTGTGAATGGGGAGCAGGTGTGTTAAATTTGGTGTTATCGCTCTCACTCTCTCATACTGGTCACTGGAAGTTCAACATGGCACCTCATGGCAAAGAACTCTCTGAGGATCTGAAAAAAAAAGAATTGTTGCTCTACATAAAGATGGCCTAGGCCAGTGATGGAGAACCTTGGCACCCCAGGTGTTTTGGAACTACGTTTCCCAAGATGCTCAACTACACTGCAGAGTGCATGAACATCATGGAAAATGGAGTTCCAAAACATCTGGGGTGCCAAGGTTCGCCATCACTGGCCTAGGCGATCTCCAGGACACCCTACATTTCAATCCTGTGGAGCAGATAAAGAAGAGATATCAGGGGAGAACATGCATAGGTCATGGTGGTGTAATAATGTAACAGAGCCACTAGAGCATGCTCTGCTTCAGCTATTGGATGCCTGCTCCTGGATCAAAACCTGTCTAGGTTACTGTAAAACATGTGGGCCAGGAGGTCAACATTTGGTGTCCCCCACCTGCGAAACTCGGCTGCTGGCTGAGGAAATTAGCCTGCTAATTGTCTGTGCTTGGAATGAGCAAGAATAACAAGGCTGTGACGTTCTACCTAAGGATAGGATTCACTCTACTCTTGCTGCAGGGAGACTTCTGGTCCCTCCCTGATGGTCGATGTGCGCAATCATCGTGTTTTTGCCCCTATGAATCTGAATTAAATGATCCTTCCGCAGAATGGTCCAATGCTGCAAGGGCAGCCAATAACCCGAAGTTCCAGGAGATAAGATTTCCTAAGACGACCAAGTCCCAAGGCTCTTCCTTAGTCCAACCGGCTAGAATCTGTTGAGAGGATCTTCCAAAAGATTGGAAGAAAGGACTTCCCTGGTCAAGAGGCAGATTCCAGTGCCACCAACTTGGTCCTCTTTGTCAACCAAATACAGTCTGTCCAGATGGCACAGCGACTTGCCCCATGACAATAGAATGTTGCGTTGCAGATGCCTGGGGCCAAGTCGCTGTGCCATCTGGACAGACTGAATTTGGTTGACAAAAAGGACCAAGTTGGTGGCTAATCATTGCCTCCCTTCACCAGGGAGACTTTTTCTGTGGATATCAAAGATGCTTACTTGCATGCCCCCACAAGTTTCTGGCCCTGACCTTTGGACTATCTTGGGTGATCACAAAGGTGCACGGCCCCATTATTAGCCATGCTGCATCTTGTAGCTGATGGTAGCCACTTTGCCCAAGATGCAGCATGGCTAATAATGGGGCCGTGCACCTTTGTGATCACCCAAGATAGTCCAAAGGTCAGGGCCAGAAACTTGTGGGGGCATGCAAGTAAGGATCTTCGATATCATCAGAAAAAGTCTCCTTGGTGAAGGGAGGCAATGAAAGATTTGGTGTCCTGTGATCCAAGATTTGGCAAAACTCCCCATTTGGGTTTGGGGACAGCAAGCAGGTTGCTGAGTTTACCCTCTAGAATCATTTTGCTATGAGAAATGGGGGAATGACACCTTGATCCAGAAGACTGAAGAAGGCCCGATGGAGATCTGCTAGTCTGTGCGGAGCCACATGAAGGTTGGAGATGGGAAACCGTGATGGGTGAAGGGAGCTAAATTCCAGTTTGGAGCCCTGGGGCTCCACCTTCCGCAACCAGGAGTCTAAGATGCAAGCTGTCATAGTGAACACAGAGGTCAGTTCAAGTCCTCCCCACTCTGAAGATTGGAGGAGCACCTTCATGCAGAAAAAGACGTGTGTAAGGATTTGGCAGAAATGGAGTGCCAGACCCTGCAGGTAGATGAATAGCCAAGCTTGGGGGGTCCAACCGAGGACGTTCAGGGATTAGAGAAACAAAAGTGACATCCCTTAACTGTAAGAGAGGAAGAAAGCTCTGTATTCTGGTCCTTAAAGGGGTTGTAAAGGTTACATGTTTTTTCACCTTATTGCAATCTATGCATTAAGGTGAAAAAACATCTGAGCATTAGCGCCCCCATCCCCCCCCAGCCCCCGTTTACTTACCTGACCCCTCGAAAGTCCTGCGCCGTGAACGCGCAGGCTTCTCAGCTCATTCATTGGTTGATTGAAAGCAGCGCAGCCATTGGCTCGCGCTGCTGTCAATCATATCCAATAACGCGGCGCGCCGGGGGGGGGGCGGGGCTGAGTGATACAGTGAGCGGCCATGGCCGCCGGCTGTATCACAGGAGCGCGCCCGCAAGAACTCACCACTATGCGATCTCGCTCGCATAAAGGTGGAAAGTTCTTGCGGGGGGGGGGGGGGAGCCGAGAGAGAGCCCCCAGAAGACCAGGTTCAGGGCCACTCTGTGCAAAACGAGCTGCACAGAGGAGGAAAAAAATAGGATTTTTATAACAGCTTACCTGTAAAATCCTTTTCTTGGAGTACATCACGGGACACAGAGCGACATAGTCATTACTATGTGGGTTATATAGATTACCTTCAGGTGCTGGCACTGGCAACTTCCAAACCGGAAGTACCCTCCCCTATATAAGCCCCTCCCATCCGGGAGTAACTCAGTTTTGTAGCAAAGCAATAAGTGTCCCCAAAAGAGGGGTGGGAGCTCTGTGTCCCGTGATGTACTCCAAGAAAAGGATTTTACAGGTAAGCTGTTATAAAAATCCTATTTTCTTTCTCGTACATCACGGGACACAGAGCGGCATAGTCAGTACTATGTGGGACGTCCCAAAGCAATGCCAAATGAGGGGGGGGGGATACACCATACATAAGCTGGGCGCTATCAGACATGAGGATCTTTTGCGGCCTGCAACACACTGCGCCCAAAGGCGACATCCTCCTGACTTCCAACGTCCACCTGGTAGAACCTAGTAAACGTGTGTACTGAAGACCATGTTGTGGCCTTACAGATTTCAGCCAGGGAGGCCTGGTGATGCACTGCCCATGAAGTTCCAACTGCTCTCGTGGAGTGCACCCTAACTTTGAACGGAGGCGGTCTCCTTCTCAAGCCATAGGCTTGCATTATGACCTGTCGAATCCACTTGGCTAAAGTAGATTTTGACGCTGCCTGACCCTTTCTGGGGCCTTCTGGCAGAATAAACAAAGTATCCGTTCTACGAATCTGAGCAGTGGCTTTTAGATAAGCTTTAACTGCTCTTACTACATCCAAAGAATGTAATAACTTTTCCTCTACCGAACTAGGTTTGGGGAAAAAAGAAGGAAGAACCACATATTGGTTCAAATGAAACCTCGATACCACCTTAGGAAGAAAGGCTGGATGCGGACGTAACACTACTCTGTCCTTATGGACAACCAGATATAACTCCTTACAGGACATAGCGGCTAATTCCGACACTCTTTTAGCCGAACAAATGGCTACTAGAAAAATCAATTTCCTGGTGAGAAGAACCAGGGAAATATGCTGTAATGGTTCAAATGGTTGTTTCTGTAGAACCGACAGAACCAGGTTTAAGTCCCATGGACATATGGGAATATTAACTGGAGGGCTAATACGCATCACTCCTTGTATAAAAGCTTTGACTAGTGAATGCGAAGCCAAGGGCCTTTGAAAAAATATTGACAAGGCCGAAATCTGACCCTTGATAGTACTCAAGGCAAGCTTCCTATCTACAGCCCACTGTAGGAAGTCCAGAATCCTACCTATTACGTATTTACGTGGATGCCATTTCTTGGCCTCACACCACGCGATGTACGCCTTCCAGATTCTATAGTAAATCTGCCTGGATACCGGCTTCCTGGCATTGATCATGGTAGATACCACAGGATTAGAGAGACCTCTCTTTTTTAGAATGTGGGCTTCAATAGCCAGGCCGTCAAACCTAGGGCTAGTAAGGAAGGATGGTATATCGGTCCTTGCGAAAGCAGGTCCGGACGATGTGGGAGGGTCCAAGGACTCCCCACAGACATTTTTACAATCTCTGCGTACCATGCTCTTCGGGGCCACGCTGGAGCCACCAGAATCACTGGTTTCTTTTCTACCCAGATTCTGCGGAGTAATCGAGGTAACAATTGTGGCGGTGGAAATGCATATATCAGCTTGAACTGATCAAAAGGGAACGCTAGAGCATCTGAGCCGCAAGCTAGGGGATCCCTTGTCCGAGAGACAAATCTGTCCACCTTTGCGTTGAATCTGGATGCTAGCAGATCTACATCCGGTGTTCCCCACCGCTAACATATTGTCCGGAAAACCTCTGGGGAATGGGACCATTCCCCTGGACATAATTGTTGGCGACTTAGAAAGTCCGCCTTCCAATTCTCCACTCCTGGAATGAATACCGCGGATATGGCTGGGACATATCTTTCTGCCCATTTCAGGATGCAATTTACTTCCCTCTGGGCTGCACGACTCCTGGTGCCACCCTGATGATTGATATATGCCACTGCCGTGGCATTGTCTGATTGAATTCTGACAGGGGACCCTTGGAGTTTGGATGTCTATGCTACTAGGGCATACCGGGCTGCTCGTATCTCTAAGAGATTGATGGGCAGGGCCTTTTCTGCATCCGACCCTCTGCCCTGGAGAGACCATTGCTCCAGTACTGCCCCCCAGCCTATAAGGCTGGCATCTGTAGTGACCACCTTCCAAGAAATTGGACTGAAGGATTTCCCTTTTTCCAGATTCTGGGGAACCAACCACCAACGGAGGCTCTTGCGAACGGAAGGGGACAAGGACATTGTAAGTCTAGGGCCTGAACTTTTTTGTTCCAGGCTGACAGTATGGCCCTTTGCAAATTCCTTGAATGGAATTGACCGTAGGGTACTGCTTCGAATGATGCCACCATTTTTCCCAGCAGCCTCATGCACAGGCGTATAGACGGCTGTCTTTTTGTACCCACTAGGTGGATCAAATCTCTCAAAGACGACACCCTTTCTTGAGGCAAGAAAATTTTTCTCTGGTCTGAATCCAGCCTTAGCCCCAAGTATTCCAGACTTTTGACTGGTTTTAGGGCTGACTTGTCTCGGTTGATAATCCAACCGTGAGATTCCAGATACTTGATTGTCTCGTGAACAACCACTTCTAGTTTTTCCACTGAGTGGTCTATCAGCAACAAGTCGTCTAGATATGCCATTATCATCACACCTTGTGTTCTTAGATTGGCCAATAGTGGGGCCAGAATTTTTGTGAACACTCGTGGTGCTGTGGCCAGACCGAAGGGTAAGGCTCTGAACTGAAAATGGCGCCCTTCTACTGCAAAGCGTAGAAATTTTTGGTGGACTGGAAAGATGGGAATGTGCAAATAAGCATCTTTGATGTCGATCGAGGCTAACCATTCCTCCCCTTGTAGGGCAGTGGCCACCGATCGGATCGACTCCATCCGGAAAGTCCTGATATGTAGGAATTTGTTTAGCCCTTTTAGATTTAATATGGGCCTCACGTCCCCGTTTGGCTTCGGGACTGTAAAGAGGTTTGAGTAAAACCCGAACCCCCATTCTTCCAGGGGAACCTCCATAATTACTCCTTGGAGCAATAGTTGTTCTAGTGCCAACAGGAGGGATCCTCTCTTCCGGGGATCCCTTGGCACGTTTGACCTCATAAAATGGGAAGGAGGAGAGTCTTTTAACTACAATTTGTATCCCAGACTTACTGCGGAGAGCACCCATCTGTCTCTGATCGTGTCCCGCCAGGTCTCTGCGAACAACTGGAGTCTTCCCCCCACCCGATTGAGTGGGGGCAACCCTTCATGAATTAGACTTGGGGGGAGGTTTTGTACCTCTCCTGACCCAGGGTTTCTTGTTACCCTGCGATTGTCCCTGATTTTTACCCCCGGGATTTGACCGAGGAGGCCGTCGGAACTGCTTCACAGCCGATGTCCCAGGGACTGGAGAGGCAGGCCTCTTAAAAGAGGGACCTCTAACTCTGTTTTTAACCGGCAAGAGTGTACTTTTACCGCTGGAAATTTTCTGGATATATTTGTCCAGGTCTTCCCCAAATAAGCGTTCACCATGAAATGGGAAGTTAACCAGCAATTTTTTACAGGGAGCTTCAGCAGACTAGTTCTTGAGCCATAGAAGCCTACGCATATATACTACAGACAGCGTAAGGCGGGAGGCCTGATGGATTGAATCCTTGATGGCGTCAACCGCAAAGCATAAGGCTCTAGGTAGATCAGCTAGGGCAAGGGCCTGCTGATCCGGCAAGTCCCTTAAGACCTGTTTTAACTGATCCTTCACTGCTTGGCAGACCCCAATAGCTGCTACTGCTGGTTGTGTCACCAAGCTTGCTGTAGAAAAAGCAGATTTTAATAAGGACTCCAATTTTTTATCTATTGGGTCCTTGAACATTTGAACATTATCTACTGGACATGTCAGTGATTTATTCACACAAGAGATGGCTGCGACCACTGTAGGCACCCTCCATTTTCTGATGAACTTATCCTCCATGGGATAGACCACCGGAAATCTCTTGGGGGGAGTAAATATTTTATCAGGATGTTCTTAATCCTGGTAAATGAGTCCTTCCAGTAAAGGATGGATTGGAAAGGAACAAACAGTCTGGGGAGCTTTTAGCGACCCCAACGAGGAGACCGAAGTGGTTGATGGTTCCGCAAGGGGCATTTTAAATGCTGATCGGACCATATCAGTCAGGGACTGAACCCATAATCTTTCAGCATGTGATGCTGAAAATGGCTCTTCCACTGTTGATTCCTCTACAACAGAATCAACCTCATCCTGATCCCCTTCAGGTAGGTCAATCCCTGTATGGGACTATTGCTCCGCTAACAGGTACTCTGAGGGAGGAGATGGAGATCGGGCGCGCTTTCCCTCTGACAGGGAAGCAGCTATCAATGTTGTCAATCTCTCTTCCAGTCCTCCCAGAGCTGAGGAAAAAACCTCCTCTGTTACATACACAGGAGCAGGTGAACTGAGGACAGCCACAGTACCAGGTACTCCTGAGGGTTCTCTACGGGCACTAACCTCTGATTTTTCAGGGGAGATTGGTGCAGCCAAAGCATGCCCAAGATCCTCAGAGCCCGATGGAGACCCCCTTTGCTTCCTGGGAGTCTTAGTCCCGGAGACTTTGGACGGCATATTCCTAAGCCCAAAGCTGAGGTATTCTAGCCGTAATACACCAGTTACTGACAATAGTCTAGCACAATTGCTGCTATATAAACAGTTGGTGTCTACTAATGTGCCTTTCTATGGGGATGCCTGCATCAACCGCCTGCTGTATGCCTTTTTTAAATGTTGCCAGCTCTGTCTCTGCACTCCATAGCCAGCTGACAACACCTAATTGTGCCTTTTAACCTGCTGGGACGCCCGCACATGCGCAGAAGCGCTGCGGCGTGCACAGAGCGTCATCCACCAAGCTCCGCCCCCTTTTCCAGCTCACCTCTATATATAGAGGCGCGTGCGCGCGGGCCTTTGGCGCTTTTTTTGAAAAAGAAACTAGGGACAGGAGCCAGGGCCCTGTTTGCCGCAGGGCCGGGGGATGGACGAGCATTGCAACATGGCAGAGGAAGCAGTTTCCCACAAGAGAACTCACCATCTGCCTGGACTTGACCTCAGAAGGAAAAAAGTCCACATGACAAGAAAACGACGTTCCACAGCGGCCTCTAGTGCATTAACACAGGTACCGCGGTTTGTCCATTTTTTTTTTTTTTCTTGACCACCATTAAAATTATTACATTTTTTAGTAGTTACAGGCATGCACAGATATTTAGCGGGAATACCGTTAGGTAACAGGTAAAAAGACATATTAGGCTTGGGGGTCCCCCCAATAGAACCAAGTTCCTGAGGGGCCCCCACTTACCTTTTCCCCGCCGCAGGACTCTGTTTGGTCCACAGAAGCCCAAACTTCACCTCTCACGGCAGGCATTGTACGTAGACCTTCAGGGACCGGGTTCCCAAGGATTCCACTCCCCTGGACCTGTATAGCACCCTGCACAGATAACGTCTTGGTCGTGGGTATGACCAGAGCTCTGGATCCCAGGGTCCAGCCCTCCTAAGAGAGGCATTACCCTGCTCTTCTCTGCAAGGCCCGGGTACCGACCGTTTAGCTATGAAGCTTTTTTGGTCGGATCCGGAATAGCTTGCTGAGGCCCAAAAGAACCTGTACACAAGCCCAGATGAAAAAACATGTTAACCTTGGCCAACACCTAAGACACTGGCAAAAAACTGAGTTACTCCCGGATGGGAGGGGCTTATATAGGGGAGGGTACTTCCGGTTTGGAAGTTGCCAGTGCCAGCACCTGAAGGTAATCTATATAACCCACATAGTAATGACTATGTCGCTCTGTGTCCCGTGATGTACGAGAAATAAATAAATAAAATTCTCTTTAGTGTTTCTTTTAAACTTCTTCTGCTGATGGACACCAGTAGCATCCTTGTCAGCAGTGTTAATTTCGTAGACTAAAACATTTTAGTCGACTAACTTAATACCATTTTAGTCGACTAAAATACGACTAAAACTAAAACAATTGAGATGACAAAAATAAGACTAAAAACTAAAATGGCATTTTTGTTAAAAGACGAAGACTAAAACTAAATTTAAATTTGTCAAAATGAACACTGGTCTGTAGTTCATGTTCATACCTCAATACCATAATTAATAACATATTCCATTTTTCACTCCAGCAGTTAATAATGAGTTTGGAAATTGTAGAGAAAGGCTTAAATAATGCATTGCAATTTAACTTCACCCATTAGATTTTAGATGACTAAAATAAGTTTTAGTCGACTAAAATGTCCTGGAGATTTAGTCGACTAAATACGACTAAAACTAAAACAATTGCAGAAGGCTATAATGTGACTAAAACCAAAATGCCATTTTAGTCCTAAGACTAATGCCGCGTACACACGATCATTATTCACGGCGGTTAAAAAACCGCCGTGAATAATGACATTAAAAACGAGGGAACGGCTTGTTCCCCACACACGGTCATTTTTCACGTCATTTTTTCTCTTGTCGAGAAAAACGACCGTCTCTTGTCGGAAAAAACGACGAGAAAAGTTAGAACATGTTCTAATTTTTCTCGTCGTTTTTAATGACGTTTTTCTCGTCGAGAAAAACGACAAAATGCCCACAGACGATCATTTTTCTTGTCAAAAGGAAAAAATGTAGTTTTTCTCGACGAGAAAAACGGTCGTGTGTACACGGCATAAGACTAAAACTAAATCAAAATTTGCTGCTAACAATAAAGAGGAAGTAAAGCCATTTAAAAAAAAAAAAAAACCTGCAAAAGAAAGGCATAATGAGCTAGTATGCATAGCATACTAGCTCATTATGAATGACTTACCCGAGATCAAAGCCCCCACAGCGGTCCTCGGTCACCTCCGCCGCCATCTTGCCTCGATGTCCCATCACTGCCGTCAGTGTATCGCTGCTCCGGCGCTGTAATTGGCCGGAGCGGCGATGACGTCACACGTATGCGCGCTCAGGCCGGCAAGATCCCATTTATAAAACCGACAATGATGCCGGCCCGCTAGTGCGCATGCGTGTGACGTCATCGGTGCTGTGTTTTACAGCAAATATCTTCTTAACCGTGTAGGTTAACCCATTAACGACCGCTCACGGCATATATACGTCGGCAGAATGGCTCGTAGAGGCACAATCACGTACCTGTATGTCCCCTTTAACTGCCTGCGTGTGGTCAGGCACGCGCGCGCCGCCGCCCGCCCGCTCGCAACCCTGCAGTCACCCCTGTGTGTCGGACCGCGGGTCCCGCGGACTCGATCGCTGCTGGAATACCCGCGATCGTCTCACGGAGGGTTGGAGCGGGGAGATGTTAGTGTAAACACAACATCTCCCCGCTCGCCTACTGACACTGTCACCGATCTCCGCTCTGTGTAATCAGAGCGGAGATCGGTGACGTGTCACTCGTAGCCACGCCCCCTAACAGTGAGAATCACTCCCTTAGGCATACTTAACCCCTTCAGCGCCCCTAGTGGTTAACCCCTTCACTGCCAGTGTAATTTTTACAGTAACCAGTGCATTTTTATTGCACTGATCACTGTAAAAATGACAATGGTCCCAAAAATGTGTCAAAAGTGTCCGATATAATGTCACGGAAAAAAATCGCTGATAGCCGCCATTACTAGTAAAAAAATTATAATTAATAAAAATGCCATAAAACTACCCCCTATTTTGTAAACGCTATAACTTTTGCGCAAACCAATCAATAAACGCTGATTGCGTTTTTTTGTTACCAAAAATATGTAGAAGAATACGTATCGGCCTAAACTGAGGAAAAAAAGTGTTTTTTTATATATTTTTTGGGGATATTTATTATAGCAAAAAGTAAAAAATATTGAATTTTTTTTCAAAATTGTCGCTCTATTTTTGTTTATAGCGCAAAAAAAAACAAAAACGCAGAGATGATCAAATACCACCAACAGAAAGCTCTATTTGTGGGGGAAAAAAAGGACGTCAATTTTGTTTGGGAGCCACGTCGCACGACCGCACAATTGTCAGTTAAAGCGACGCAGTGCCGAATCGCAAAAAGGGGCCTGGTCCTTTATGATGCATATTGGTCCGGGGCTTAAGTGGTTAAGGAGAGATTTCTTGCACCTACAGGTTAGACCTTAATCTAGGCTTACCTGTAGGTGCAAGTTGTCAGAGTGGCTTTACAACCACTTTAACACTGCTTGTCAGTAGGGCTGGGAAAAAAAATCGATTTTAATCTTGAATCGAGTTTTGAGCTCAAATCGATTCAGATTTGAAGAAAATCGATTTTTTTAGATTTTTTTTTTTTCCCTTCAAAGTTTCCGCAGCAGGACTGCAGGGGGCGTATCCGGAATGGCACTGGGCGGCGTTACCCCAATTAAATCTACTCGCCGCAGCCGCCGTCTGCCTACCTGATCAGCGTGTCATGCAGACAGACGGCGGCCATTGCAGTGTTCAAAAGCCGCGCCTCCCGAGTCCTCGTCGTCTGTGATAGGCGGAACACTCAATTTCCCAGCAGGCAGTATTCAGCCTGTCACGGACATCCTCTCATCCTCGTCTGTGTTATGAGGATGACCATGATAGGCGGAACACTGAATGCTGGGAAATTGAGTGTTCCGCCTATCACAGACGAGGAGGAGGCGCGGCTTTTGAATACTGGAATGGCCACCGGTGTAGCAGTAAAATCTGTATACCATGAAAATCTGCATCAGGTACGGGCACAGTGATTGAGGCATGGGCACAGTGAAGAATGGGCACAGTGAGACATGGGTACAGTGAGACATGGACACAGTTCAATTCAACTAAGAGTAACCTCAGGATTTTTTGTTGTTTTATTAGCTAAATCCAAATACAGTATTAATAATTTGGATGTTTAACAATCTTTGTTGCACACTGACTTTGCAGTTAGAGAAAGGGTTTGCCTTTGCAATTTTGTTTGTTGATGCACTTTAATTAATATAATAATAATAAAAAAAAAACGAATCGAATCGTAAATCGAGTTTATAAAAAAATTGCAGATTTTTTTGGGGGGGAAAATCGCCCAGCCCTACTTGTCAGTATGAAAAGCTCTCGAAGAGACGTTGACTTCTGAAGGCCATGCAGATACAAGGCCTATTTACAAAGGTGCCACTAAAGTACTGAACTGACATAAGGCACATGCGAGGGATAAGATGAGAGGCTTCAAGCAAACATTACAGCTAACATTTACACTGCAGACATCTGCTCTACATATTCAATCAACAAGGAATCAACCTAAGCAGTGGTTCGAGGGGTCAAGGGATTCTGACCAGTTAAGACTTGCTTTGGCAAAGTAAGATCACGGCCAAAATCAGGTGCAGGGCAGGACTTCCTAGTGAGGACAGAGCTCCAGAAAGAGCTTCAAACTGCTCTTCAGTTGGGTCTTTCAAGGTAGATGCTTCCTCCTCCACTGGTATGGTAGTTGCCTTGTTAAGGCAGGACACTGCCAGATCCAGTGGGAACAGGACCACTTCTGTACAAAGTCCTCACAAAACAGATACAAGTCTAACAAGAGCTCCTCCTCCTGTAGGCAGCAGCATAACCTGAAGGATTGAGACTTTCTGTTTCCCTTAATGGATGAGAAAGAAATGTATGTTTCATTAGAAACATCAGTAAAACCTTGGTTTGAGAGTAACTTGGTTTGAGAGCGTTTTGCAAGACAAGCAAAATGTCTTCATACATTTTGACTTGATATACAAGCGATATCTTGATATACAAGTACAGTGGAACCTCGTATTGCGAGTAACGCAGTTAACGAGCGTTTCGCAATACGGGCATTTTTTTTTTCTTAAATCCTAACTTGGTTTGCGAGTGTTGCCTCACCCTCTGCGGTGTGCAGTACTTGGTCAGAGGTGCGGGGGCACCGGTGACACTCGGAAATATTCCATTCCCGAGCCTTTCCGAGGGTTTTCGAGTGTAGCCAAGCAGTCTCCGAGTATTTCTGAGTCTCTCGGGCACCCCCCACCTCTGGCCACATGCGGTATTGCAGGCCATAGAAGTCAATGTGGAACAAATTATCTTTGTTTCCATTGACTTCTATGAGGAAACTCGCTTTGATATGCGAGTGCTTTGGAATACAAGAATTCTCCTGGAACGGATTATGCTCGTAATCCAAGGTTCCACTGTACTTGGTATAAGACAATTGCAGTACTTGTACAGCAAAGCTCAGTCTGGAAAAAAAAAGCAGAAGCAGCATAAAGAGTAAACCAGATGTGATGGAGTTCTCATGTTCTAAAAAGGGACATGCTGATAGAAGAAGAGAGTAGTGACAGATGAGCTCTTAAAGGAGAAGTACAGCCGAAGCTTGTTTGGCTGCCCTTTTCCTGTGGGTCACAGGAGTGTAGACTGTCCTGCTCTGCTGTGACCCGTTTTCACCAGACAGCAGGCTGAAGCCCGCCGTCGGCTGACGTCAGAGCCGTTCCTGGCTGGGGAAAGGTTGCGACAATACGGTCGGGATTTGTCCACATGCCTGGACCGGCACTCAGCTCGGCCTCTCAGCGACAGTCACCAGCTCTCCGCTCATGGAATTCTGAAAACCGAGCGATCAACGGTGTTTGATCGCTGGGTTCTCAGCCTTAGAGCCGGTGGGGGAACAGGTGCATCCACCTAGGTAAGTATGATTCAAAAATGTAAAACTATTTCTATACTTCTCTTTTAAAGCCATGGGTCAAATTCCAAAAAAATGTATTTTGAAAATCGTAATTATGAGTTCTCGTTCGAATTTCGCACCATAATGCCGCGTTCACACGGCCGTTTTTAATGTCATTGAAAAGACAACGTTTTTCTCAACATGATTCTTCTCAAGCCTACCTTGCATACACACTATCGTGAAAAAAAATGTTTGAGCAAAGCACGGTGACGTACAAAATGTACGACGGCACTATAAAGGGGAAGTTCAATTCGGATGGCGCCATCCTTTGGGCTGCTTTTGCTGATCCTCGTGTTTAGTAAAAGTTTGGTGAGAGACGATTCGCGCTTTTCAGCCTCGTGCTCTTCAGTCCGTTACAGCGTGACGAATGTGCTATCTCCATTACGAACGCTAGTTTTACCAGAACGAGCGCTCCCGTCTCATAACTTGCTTCTGAGCATGCGCGTTTTTTTCACGTCGTTAAAGCCTACACATGGCCGTTTTTCACGAAGAGAAAAACGACGATGTGAAAAACTCAGAGAAAAAATAGAGCATGTTCTAAATTTTTAATGGCCATTTTTCACGTCGCGAAAAATGCTCTGGAGCCCACGCACGCTCGTTTTTAATGACCAAAATTAAAAAATGGCATTTTTCTCGTCATGAAAAACGGTCGTGTGTACGCGGCATTAGACTTTTGTGTGGCCATCGAATTTGAGTGATCGGGCATGTTGGAAATTTTTTGAAAACGAAAAAACAAATGAATTTCTAAATTAATGATGGAAGAATCGTGCGAGAAATATAATCGAAAAAAGAAATGCGCATGAGCTGTGACCTCAAAAGAAAAGAAGATTCCTAGCCACACAATTTCTTTTCTGTAGCAACATGGGGTGAAATTGAAGGCTTGGTTGGTCAAATTTTGGAAATCAATGGTGGCGCCATCGGATTACAAAAGGCACGACATTTATGATTTTGGAAAGACAGTTTGTTCAGGATTTGGCCCATGTATGGACTGCATTAGTCTGCTGCTTCTCTTTGCAACTAAGACAAAGCTAACCTTAGGTCCCGTAAAATCAAAGAGCCAACCTGGCGTAGACCTCGGCCCATGAGTCTCCGCCAAAGCCTGACGTGCTTCACTCAGCCCACCCAGAGCTTAATTATAGGCCCTATGGTGGGCAGAGTGTAACATGTCAGGGGGCGTGGCTTTGCTGGAGACTCATGGGCTGAGGTCTACACTGGGTTGGCTGGGTGGGAGTGTGGCGCTTCTTTGATTTTATACATGCATCGCTTTGGATGAGAACCTTTGGCAGCCGCCACCTTTCTCTCCGGTGACTGTGGTGGAGTTTGGTTTCCCCCGGCTTGAGCGGCGTTCATGATCTAGCACCAAGCTTTATGTCTTGTAACTCACATTAAAAGCTTTCAGACGTTCAGGGTCCAGCCCCTCCGTGTCTGTGATGCGGTCGTTATCTTCGTGGTCGTCATCATCATCGTCATCCACAGCCGCAGCTCTGCCCGCCGACAGGTCCTCTGCGCAGCCGCTAACTTCTGTCACTTCTGTCTTAATGGAGTCGTAACTTCCTGAGCTGTATGGAGGGGACTGACAACAACAACAAAAAGAGGGACACTTAGTTGAACTTCACTCTCCCAATCAACATTGATTATCATTTTATTTTTTTTGTAAACTTCTGTTTATTGAACACAGCATTCATTATTTTTCATTCTCATGCTGTTAGTATTAATAAATAGATAGATTTCTTCAGTTACTTCCTGATTTCCTGCCTAGGCAAATGATATCATACATCCCAGGAGTCTTCAGGAGAGGAGAGGAGAAGGGACTTTCTCTCCAGTGTTTCGTCAGATTAGGCGACCTGTCAGAATTTGTAATGGAAGTGATATTCCGTCACCGCCATCTTGCTACACCCCGCACTCCCCCACAGTAAGGATACAGTGAGAAGGGGGCAAGCGGACATCCTGTTACACCCACTGGAGTCATGCATTTCACACTTTAACGGTAAACTCAGCTTATATGGTGAAATTCAGTATTTTGAAATCTGTCATACTGTTTTGATGTTGATTTGTCAAAGCAGTGGCGTTCTGTCACATTGACAAACCTGTGAGATCAGCAGGCTTGCCGCTGTTTTTAACCACTTAAAGTAACACTAAAGGCAAATGTTTTTTTTTTCTTTTTAAATAACAAACATGTTATACTTACCTCCACTGTGCAGCTCGTTTTGCACAGAGTGGCCCCGAACCTGGTCTTCGGGGGTCCCCTGGCGGCTGTCTCGGCTCCTCCCCACAAGAACTATCCACCTTCATGAGAGCTCTCTCCCATGGTGGATAGTTCTTGCGGGCGCGCTCCTGTGATACAGCCGGTGGCTATAGCCGCTCACTGTATCACGCGGCCCCGCCCCCCGGCGCGCCGCGTCATTGGATGTGATTGACAGCAGCACGAGCCAATGGCTGCGTTGCTTTCAATCAACCAATGAATGAGCCGAGAAGCCAGCGCGTTCACTGCGCGGGACTTTTAAGGGGTCAGGTAAGTAAACAGGGGCTCGGGGGGGGGGGGGGCGCTAATCCTCGGATGTTTTTTTACCTTAATGCATAGAATTCGATAAGGTGAAAAAACTTGTACCGTTACAACCCCTTTAAAGGGGTTGTAAAGGTTTGTTTTTTATTTTCTAAATAGGTTCCTTTAAGCTTGTGCATTGTTGGTTCACTTACCTTTTCCTTTGATTTACATTCTAAATGTTTTTTTTCTTTGTCTGAACTTCTCACTTCCTGTTTCTCCTCAGTAAACTTCACACCATCATCCGAGTGGTGTTTAGTCAGCCAGAACAGCTTACCGAACAGCTTACTGAGGAGGAACAGGAAGTGAGAAATTCAAGAAAACAAAGAAAAAAAACATTTAGAAGGGAAATCGAAGGAAAAGGTAAGTGAACCAACAATGCACTAGCTTAAAGGAACCTATTTAGAAAATAAAAAACAAACCTTTACAACCCCTTTAAGGACCGAGCCTCTTTCTGAGATTTGTTGTTTACAAGTTAAAAACTTTTTTTTTTGCTAGAAAATTACTTAGAATCCCCAAACAATATAAAAAAATAAATTCTAACACCCCAGAGAATAAAATGGCGGTCGTTGCAATACTTTCTTTCACATTGTATTTGCGCAGCGGTCTTTAAAGCGCACTTTTTTGGGAAAAAATACACTTTTGTGAATTAAAAAAATAAGACAACAGTAAAGTTGACTACCTGGTGAAGTGACTGGCCTCAGGTGATACACAGAGATGAAATAATCCACCTACATAAGTTGTACCTGTTTATCTGCAGCATTCTCTTCTCTATATCTGTTCAAAGTCCAGAATTTTTAAAGCTTGTCTGGGAGTTCAGAAAAAAGGGGGTGGGGAGCTGAAGTTACACACACACAGAGTTCAGTGAGAGCTGATTGGAGGAAACAGGCACACCCCCTTCACACAGCACACAGGAACAGAGTTGAGGCTTTCAATCACAGGCTGTGAGCTGGAGATCCCACCCCTGTCACCTTTTATCTCTTGGTGTCAGGAAAACCTGCCAGAAGAGATTAATGCAGATAGCAGTTGACAATCTCTAATGACCTGCACAATGGACTCCCATGACTAACTCCGTCCCCAAATAAAGACAAGCTGCCTGCCAATCACACTGACCCTCTACCTTCATTTCCCAAAAACCTGAGCAGTGACATCACTTAACCAGGAAGGCAAATAGCAGCTTTAGATGCAATGCCTTTCTTTTAACTAATCCATCATTTAAAGCCAGCATGAGTGCCCCCATAGCAAGCGGCTTCCTATAGGGGCACTCTGAGGGGGGGGGGGTTTAGGAGCACCAGCAGGGGACTCATAAAAAGGAGGATTGGGGCTACTATTACACAGAGCAGGCAAGTATAACATGTTTATTTACACTGATGTGTAGATAAAGATGTTCTCTTCAGTCTCCTACCCCCTGGTGATCCCTCAGACTGTACATTGTAACGCTGAAGCAAGTCAATCCAGCCCATACCTCCTTTTCTAATTTTTTGGGGTTATCCCATAAAGGCTTATCTTCTAATTCCCCCACAACCAAGTTGAAGGGCACCTACCTCAGAGGTGGCTTTCAGGGCGTATTTGCCACGGCTTCGCAGGGCCTCGGCGTCGGACGGATATAGCGGGAACCCCGGGGAAGGCCGGACTTTGTCACTGAGGTTGATGGGCTGCTCTTCCGACGTGGTGGTCAGTTCCAGGGCAGGGGCAGGGGGGTTCCCATTCATGTCAGGTAGCGTGCAGTTGAGGGCGGAGCTGGTGGGGGCGGCAGACGGGTTGGCTACAGAAAAGGGGTTCCCGTTGCAGCTCTCTGAGGAAGACTCATCTGAAAGGGACAAAGAGAGATCAACAATGCTTACAATCCACACAAATACATATTTCCCCTTAAAGGATTCATACCTGGGCTTAGATAAAGAAGCTATACACTGAGCTGGGAGGTCAGAGGTCACCTACAGTATAAGTTATGCACACTCAGAAGCTGGGAGGCAGTAATCAATATTCTTAAGGCCCCTTTCACACTGGGACGGGAGGTGCGGTGGCGGTATAGCGCCACTATTTTTAGCAGCGCTATACCGTCGGTATTTGGCCGCTAGTGGTGCGGTTTTACCCCCGCTAGCAGCCGAAAAAGAGTTAATACCGCCCGCAATGCGCCTCTGCAGAGGCGCATTGCCGGTGGTATAGCCGCGGTTTCCCATTGCTTTCAATGGGAAGGAGCGGTGGAGGAGCGGTAAACACACCGCTCCTCTCACCGCTCCAAAGATGCGGCTAGCAGGACTTTTGGAGCGGTCCTGCTAGTGCACCGCTCCTGTGTGTAAGCCCTCTGGGCTTTCAGACTGGAGACGCAGCAGTCGCTGTTTCGGGTCGGTTTGCAAGCGCTATTTTTAGCACAATAGCGCCTGCAAACCGCCCCAGTGTGAAAGGGGCCTTAGATTTACCAAAACTATGTAATGTGTCGGTCTTCCTACATAACCCATTTAATTTGCATCCACTCAGGCAGTTGCGTGTACAGCAGGGGTGTCTAAACTTTTTCCAAAGAGGGCCAGGATTTGATGAAAGTGAACATGCATGAGGGCCGACTATTTTGCCTGACATTCTTTGAACCATTAAAATTCGGTCTAGGTTATCTGTCACAATATGTCAAATACAATCTCACCCCGGTTGTATCCTCCCTGATCGAGAAATGTGCAACATGGAAAACGTTACCCCTTACCCTAGTTGGCAGGGTCAACTTAGTGAAAATGTCCATCCTCCCTAAGTTCTTGTACTTATTTAGACAAACCCCAATACACATCCCTGTCTCGTTCTTCAAAAAAGTGGACAGTGTGCTCACCTTGTTTCTTTGGCATGGGGGCACCCCTAGGATAGCAAAGACGACGTTACAACTCCCGATTTCCTTAGGGGGTCTAGCCCTACCTTGTCTACTAAAGTACTATTGGGCCGCGGTTCTGGTCACAGTACGCTGGTGGCTTTCAGAGACACCCGCGAATCCGGCCGCTACCCTAGAAGCAGCGTTGCAGGGCTCCTATACAGAGCTCAGGAACCTGATACACCATGGACACCGGTCCAATAACAAAATTACCGCCCCTATGAAAACAACACTTAAAGTGTGGGATATTGTTAAGTCCAAAGTCCAAACGGCAGATACCTGGTCTCCTCACACCCCCCTTTGGGGTAATCCTAGGCTGCCCCATTTTACCACTATACCAGACCCAGTAATATGGGCCCAATTGGAGGTTAAGACCCTAGGGGACATAGTGGCGAATGGCAGACTACTATACTTTGATGAACTCAAGAACTCCAAAAACCTTCCCAACTGCATGCTGTTCAGATACTTCCAACTACGGCATGCGTTCCAGGCTCAATTCCCAGGCCCCATACAACTGGAGGCGAATGCAGTCGAAACACTGCTGGGTAGGACAGACGCGGGGGGAACGCTATCGGATCTATACACTATCCTAGCTGGCCTTGACACGTCAAAGGTCTCCCGACTGTTTAATGATTGGCAAACTGATATACCTTCATTAGCGGACGATGACTGGGAGGAGGGCATTCAACAATATCTACCATTAATGATATCATCCAGAGACCGCCTCACCCAGCTAAAGTTCATTCACCGGGTTTATTACTCTCCCGACCGTCTAGCTAAAATTTATCCCAATAGACAACCGACTTGCCTCAGATGTAAGACGGATACTGGTACATTCTTCCATGTGGTTTGGTCCTGCCGATACCTTGAGACGTTCTGGAGGGGGGTGGAGGACGTGATTAATGCTGTAGGAAAAGTTGGAGTGACCTGTGACCCTAAGTGCCTGTTACTGGGCATCTGCGATACGCTAGAAGCCCCTCAAGCTAAGAAACTGTTTGTCTTTTACTCAGCTTTCTATGCTAGGAAGGCAATATTGCTATGCCAGAACAAACCTACCCCTCCCACAGTTCAACAGTGGCAGTCGCTCATTGATCAGGCGCTGCCGCTGTATAAACTGACATATCTTGGGCGTAACTGCCCACAAAAATTTGAAAAAATTTGGGCTTCCTGGGTCCGCGAGAGAAGGTTACCCCTGGACTGAACGCGGAGCATATGGAAGAGTTAATGCATAGGTAGAATATTTGGCTAGCAAAAGGGACTATAAGAGTTCAGGGTCGGTCACAATGGAATGGATAATTATATTATGAGCGCTAGCTATTGGAACCTTACTTGCATTCATGTGTTTAACCCAATATACGTACGTAAGGGTGATTGAGGTACCTTCCCCTGATTCTCCAACTAACCTTACATATTGTACAATGTGAAGAGTATGCTGTCAATTGGCTACTATAACACCACGCTGTTTATATAATGAATGTTACTACTCTGTGAGAATGTACCACTGCACTCTGTTTTATTTTGTGTTGTGTTGAAACTTTAATAAAAAATTTCTGTCAAAAAAAAAAATAAATTCGGTCTAGGTTTGTTCGTCCGAGCACTACTACACTGCCAGTGCCCAACCAGAATTCTTATGCCTTTGTGGCTGGTTGTGGTTGAAGCGTTGAGCTTGGGCGTTTTATTTGGATATATCTATATATATATATATATATATATATATATATATATATATATCTTTTGTGGCCCCCAACCAATCCCCGAGCGCCGCTTAGGACTAAGGATGAGCTTGGGTGTGTTATTTGGATATACCATATTTATCGGCGTATAACACGCACCTTCACTTTAAGTGGGAAATTTCAGTAAAAAATTTACATTTTAAATAAAGAACTGTGAAGCAAAATAAGGGTCAGTGCCCTGAATGCAGCCTCACCTTTGCCATGAATGCAGCCTCACCCTTGCCATGAATGCAGCCTCACCCTTGCCATGAATGCAGCCTCACCCTTGCCATGAATGCAGCCTCACCCTTGCCATGAATGCAGCCTCACCCTTGCCATGAATGCAGCCTCACCCTTGCCATGAATGCAGCCTCACCATTGCCATGAATGCAGCCTCACCCGTGCCATGAATGCAGCCTCACCTGTGCCATGAATGCAGCCTCACCCTTGCCATGAATGCAGCCTCACCCTTGCCATAAATGCAGCCTCACCCTTGCCATAAATGCAGCCTCACCCTTGCCATGAATGCAGCCTCACCCTTGCCATGAATGCAGCCTCACCCTTGCCATGAATGCAGCCTCACTATTGCCATGAATGCAGCCTTACCATTGCCATGAATGCAGCCTTACCATTGCTATTAGTGCAGCCTGATCAATGCCCATCTGCAGCCTCGGAGGGGACAGGGAGGGGGCGGGACGAGTGACAACAGATTACATACAGGAGAATCTCCTGTTTACTCAGCAGCCTCTTTAATAAAAAGTCCCGCCTCCTATGATAGACAGAACAGTCGTCCAATGCCAGCCCAGGAGACGGGACTGCCTATTACAGAGGCAGCCGAGTAAAACAGATTCTCCTGTGTGTAATCTGATGGCACTCGTCCGGCCCCCTCCCTGTCCCCTCCGTGGCAGCGCCGATAAATATGGAAATATGGGGGCCACAAAAGATATATATATCCAAATTACCAGGAGGGCCGCATTAAACCAGAACGCAGTCCGCAATTGGCCTGCCGTCCAGGCTTTGGACATGCCTGGTGTACACTAACCTGCTTTCCTTTTCACCTTTATGGTGCTGCATTACGCCCTATGCTCCTGTCACTGCCCACTTTTACTGTTTGCAGCGCAGCTCACAGGAGCCTCAGAGGAGAATCAGGAAAAGCTGGAAGTCTGTCATCACGGGGGTCCCTGTGCTTCTCTGTGCAATGCAGGCAGACCATGGCTGGTGGGAGGGGCCAGCTGGCAGGGCGCTGTACATAGATTCCTGAATACATCACAGCATAGGGACAAGTCAGCGTTAGAGGATGTTGGGCATCCTCCAGCCAGGAAATAAGGCTTGCAGTAGCACAATATGAAAAGCTCACAGTGTGCTGTGAAATCAGTTTAAGCCAGGGGTGCCAAATTCCATTTCATCACTGGTTGCATCTGCACTATGTTTGCTATCAAAGGGCTGGTTGTATCTGTAGGACTAGATGTCCAGAGCACCCCCCCCCCCTCCTTACATCAGATGTCAGGAGCCCTCCCACCATCAGACGTCAAGTGTCCCCCACCTTCCTTTACATCACAGTGCACTCCCCCCAGAGGCAGCTCTCTAATTAGGCACATTTAGGCGATCGCCTAAGGCCTCACACTCACAGGGGCCTCGCGGCCGCCTAATTTGCCTGTGATCAATACTAATGTCGGTGCCATCGGATCTCTATTACCCCTCTCTCTTTATCACCTCCCACTCTCCCCCCCCTCTTGCATTGGCTGAATATGTCTGATGGGTGAGGAGAGTGCCCTGGAAGTGGTGCTGATCACCTGTGTGCTAGATCCGTGCATTTTCTGCAGCCATTTTTCTTGCTTGAATTATTTTTCCCATTATGGGCGTGAGTGGGGCCTCATGTCTAAGTTTTGCCTAAGGCCTCACAAAGCCTAGAACCGCCTCTGACTCCCCCCTTACCTCGTGCGGCTGCTGGGAAGCTGGGACGGAGCTAGGAAGCAGGAAGTGCAGGGCTTGAGTCAGTTAAGGGGAGGCGGAGAGGAAAGGGGCAGCACAGAAAGGCACAGGATCTGTAGGAGGAGTTCTGTCCTACTCTCTGCTGCCGACTGCGAAAATGGGGGGGGAGAGGGGGGCAGAGACAAAGGGGTGCTGCGGCTGCACAGAGAGGCACAGGATCTGCAAGAGGAGTTCTGTCCTCCTCACTACTGAGACGGGGCAATGACAAATGGGTGCTGCGGCTGCACAGAGAGGCACAGGATCTGTAAGAGGAGCTCTGTCCTCCTCACTGCTGAAACGGGGGCAGAGACAAAGAGGTTCTGTGGCTGCACAGAGAGGCACGGGATCTGTAGGAGAAGTTCTGTCCTCTCTGCTGCTGACTACTGAGACGGGGGGTGGAGACGAGCCTCTCGGCGGCTGCAAAGAGAAGCACAGAATCTGGCAGAGGAGTTCTGTCTTCTCTGCTGCCAACTTCAGACAAGGTGGGGGCAGGGACGAATGGGGAGGCTGCAGTTTCAGGAGAGGTGCAAAGGCCACATGAAATGTCCTGGGGGGGGGGGCTGGTTTCGGCCCACGGGCCATGTGTTTGATACATGTAGTGTAAATAATTTGCGCACATGAGAGGAGGCGGTACAACTGTGCAAGGCTTAATTTGTCTACATTTCCCGTAACCAGGAGCTCTGATGTCTGTTATGCATTCTCAGCAGCTGGGAGACTGCGGGAGGGCCGGAGATCTTTCGCTGCAAAAATGAATTAAAAAACTGAATATTCAGAGATCTGCACTAAGAAGTGGAGCGTATCTAAAGCCAATTTGGGCCTTCCATTTTGGATAGAGTATGGAAGGATTAGAACCCCTTTCAAGCCTTCACCCAGCCAAGACAGGTTCCCTTTAAGTAGTCACCACATCCACCGCTTCTCTGCAGAGGCTGCTGTGAGCTGCAGTGAGCGTGGCTGCCAGTTACATTTTATTTCCACTAATGCAAATTCCATGTGCCAGAAGAGTCAGCCAAGAAGAATTCAATGACAATGAGAAAATGAAGCCCATAGGAAGGAGAGTGGAAGGTCCTCATAACAGGGAGGCTCGCCAATAGTCTCCAAAACACAGAAGAGACTGCTTTAACATTTTAGCCTGAAATATTAGTTCTGGAGGGACTGACCCTTTAAGCCGATGAAGATGAAAGACGCAGTAACGTCGTCAAAGTGATTTATTTTGGGTAATGAGACCGATCTGCAGATGGAGGGACTAGATCTGCCCGGAGACTGGAGCTCTCATCAGATTAGGGCTGCCTCCTTTACAGCAAAGCCTCATTCCACTTCCGAGGGAATTTAGCTAATTCTGGAATGGAAGGACAACGGATTATTTCCTAGAGCCGGAGAGCGTCCGAGATCCAAGGAGAAAGAAGAAAGGAAAACAAGGGGGAGGGGACATCCTGGAGAATACGCAACAAAAATGCCATCTCACACCTACAGTGTGCCATCTGCACTGGCTGGAGACTCCAACTAAAGGGCCGATGACTGTATGGTCCAAGCTGCATTGGTCAGATGTGTGTTTGGATAACAGTCATGGCCCAATATGGAATGTCAGGGGATGGCCAAAAGGGAAGGTATACAAAACAGAGGTGGTACGGGAGGAACAATATTCTCCAGAACAAACTCGAGAGCCAGGAAACCATATTTTCAGGAGGTCAGCAATGGCAGCACTTTGATTCTATCATGATGGGTTTCTTTTAAAGCAAGGGTATCAAACTAATTTTCATTGCAGGCCACATCAGCAGTATGGCTGCACTCAAAGGGCCAGTTGTATCTAGGGTGTGCTATGCACAGAGTGCAGGGTTCAGGGAAGTGCTGTGTACAGAGTGCAGGGTTCAGGGGTGTGCTGTGTACAGAGTGGAGGGTTCAGGAGTGCGTTATGTACTGAGTGCAGGGTTCAGCGGTGTGCTGAGTACGTTAGGTACTGAGTGCGTTAGGTACTGAGTGCAAGGTTCAGGGGTGTGCTGAGTACAGAGTGCAGACATCAGGAGTGCGTTATGTACTGAATGCAGGATTAAGGGTGTACTGAGTACAGAGTTCAGTAGTGCGCTATGTACTGAGTGCAGGGTTCAGGGGTATGCTGTTTACAGAGTGCACATTCAGGGGTGTGCTGTGTACAGGGTTCAGGGGTGTGCTGTGTACAGGGTTCAGGGGTGTGCTGTGTACAGGGTTCAGGGGTGTGCTGTGTACAGGGTTCAGGGGTGTGCTGTGTACAGGGTTCAGGGGTGTGCTGTGTACAGGGTTCAGGGGTGTGCTGTGTACAGGGTTCAGGGGTGTGCTGTGTACAGGGTTCAGAGGTGTGCTGTGTACAGGGTTCAGAGGTGTGCTGTGTACAGGGTTCAGAGGTGTGCTGTGTACAGGGTTCAGAGGTGTGCTGTGTACAGGGTTCAGAGGTGTGCTGTGTACAGGGTTCAGGGGTGTGCTGTGTACAGGGTTCAGGGGTGTGCTGTGTACAGGGTTCAGGGGTGTGCTGAGTACAAAGTGCAGGGTTCAGGAGTGCTGTGTACAGAGTTCAGGGGTGTGCTGTGCTGAGTTCATGAGTACTTTACGTACATAGTGCTGAGTTCAGGGGTGCACTACATACAGAGTGAAGGGTTCAGGAGTGCAAGATCAGGGGTGTGCTGTGTACAGAGTGAAGGTTCAGGGGTGCGCTATGCACAGTGTGCAACCCCTCCCTGTGTAGGTGACTTAGCCTTGCCTTACAGGGAGATCGTTCCCTCTCTCAGATCCTGGAAATCTGCCCCCACCCCGCCATGCCCTCCATGGGTGTGTGCAGTGACCTGTTCCGGAGCCGCTGAGAGCAAAGCTGTCCCTTGAAGACAGAAAAGGCTTCTGTGTTTACAAGTGACAGCAGGGAGCAGAGGGTGAGAGCCGGAGGTGAAGGAATGGAGTTCCGCCATGTTCTGGCTGTAAAACTTGGATTCGGCCAGCAGACCTTGTGATTGACATACAGTATGCATTTTTAAGAGACGTACACACGATCATTTTTCCCGTTGAGAAAAATTATTATTTTTTTTCTAACAAGAAAAACGACCGTGTGTGGGCTTTTTGTCATTTTTCCCGACCGGAAAAACGGCATTAATCACGACGAGAAAAGTTAGAACATGCTCTAATTTTTCTCGTCGTGATTCCCGTCGTTTTTTTCTGCGGCAGTTTTCCCATAGGGTAACACTGCCACGGAGCCCACACACGGTCGTTTTTCTCGACCAAAAAAAAAATGTCGGGAAAAACGGACGTGTGTAGGGGACCAAGCCGTTCCCTCGTTTTTCTCGACTGTGTTTTCAATGTCGAGAAAATCGATCGTGTGTACGCGGTATTAGTCCAATCAATGAAATCTCTAGAAAGCTCAACCCCAACATTGCTATTACTCGCCTTTCCATTCCGCAAGGGGTTCAACTCTGTCCTTGTATGGTGCTGGAGCTTGCACAAGGTTGATGTCAACCCCTCCGTCAGTGTTAGAATCTGGTGAATGTCCGCTTTGGCCCAAGAACTACCCCCTAGGAGGAAGTCACAAACTAGCCCACGCCCAGGAGTATCAGATATTTAACAAGGGCACTGACTGGGCACAGTGAAGGTGAGTAAAAATAATAGGATTTTTATAACAGCTTACCTGTAAAATCCTTTTCTTGGAGTACATCACGGGACACAGAGCGACATAGTCATTACTAATGGGTTATATAGATACCGTCAGGTGCTGGCACTGGCAACTTCCAAAACCGGAAGTACCCTCCCCTATATAAGCCCCTCCCATCCGGGAGCACCTCAGTTTTGTAGCAAAGCAATAAGTGTCCCTAAAGAGGGGCGGGAGCTCTGTGTCCCGTGATGTACTCCAAGAAAAGGATTTTACAGGTAAGCTGTTATAAAAATCCCTTTTTCTTTCTCGTACATCACGGGACACAGAGCGACATAGTCATTACTAATGGGATGTCCTAAAGCAATGCCAAATGAGGGGGGGGATACACCATATATAAGCTGAGCGCTATCAGACATGAGGATCTTTTTGCGGCCTGCAACACACTGCGCCCAAAGGCGACATCCTCCTGACTTCTAACGTCCACCTGGTAGAACCTAGTAAACGTGTGTACCAAAGACCATGTTGCGGCCTTACAGATTTGAGCCAGGGAGGCCTGGTGATGCACTGCCCATGAAGTTCCAACTGCTCTCGTGGAGTGCGCCCTAACTTTGAACGGAGGCGGTCTACTTCTCAAGCCATAGGCTTGTATTATGACCTGTCGAATCCACTTGGCTAAAGTAGATTTTGACGCTGCCTGACCCTTTCTGGGGCCTTCCGGCAGAATAAACAAAGTATCCGTTCTGCGAATCTGAGCAGTGGCTTTTAGATAAGCTTTAACTGCTCTTACTACATCCAAAGAATGCAATAACTTTTCCTCTACCGAAGTAGGTTTGGGGAAAAAAGAAGGAAGAACCACATCTTGGTTCAAATGAAACCTCGATACCACCTTAGGAAGAAAGGCTGGATGAGGACGTAACACTACTCTGTCCTTATGGATAACCAGATATGGCTCCTTACAGGACATAGCGGCTAATTCCGATACTCTTTTAGCCGAACAAATGGCTACTAGAAAAATCTATTTCCTGGTGAGAAGCACCAAGGAAATATGCTGTAGTGGTTCAAATGGTTGTTTCTGTAGAACCGACAAAACCAAGTTTAGATCCCATGGACATATGGGAATATTAACCGGAGGACTAATACGCATCACTCCTTGTATAAAGGCTTTGACTAGTGAATGCGAAGCCAAGGGCCTTTGAAAAAATATTGACAAGGCCGAAATCTGACCCTTGATAGTACTCAAGGCAAGCTTCCTATCTACAGCCCATTGTAGGAAGTCCAGAATCCTACCTATTACGTATTTACGTGGATGCCATTTCTTGGCCTCACACCAGGCGATGTACGCCTTCCAGATTCTATAGTAGATCTGCCTGGATACCGGCTTCCTGGCATTGATCATGGTAGATACCACAGCATTAGAGAGCCCTCTCTTTTTTAGAATGTGGGCTTCAATAGCCAGGCCGTCAAACCTAGGGCTGGTAAGGAAGGGTGGTATATCGGTCCTTGCGAAAGCAGGTCCGGACGATGTGGGAGGGTCCAAGGACTCCCCACAGACATTTTTACAATCTCCGCGTACCATGCTCTTCGGGGCCACGCTGGAGCCACCAGAATCACTGGTTTCTTTTCTACCCTGATTCTGCGGAGTAATCGAGGTAACAATTGTGGCGGTGGGAATGCATATATCAGCTTGAACTGATCCCAAGGGAACACTAGGGCATCCGAGCCGCACGCTAGGGGATCCCTTGTCCAAGAGACAAACCTGTCCACTTTTGTGTTGAATCTGGATGCTAGCAGATCTACATCCGGTGTTCCCCACCGCTGACATATTGTCCGGAAAACCTCGGGATGAAGGGACCATTCCCCTGGGCATAATTGTTGGCGACTTAGAAAGTCCGCCTTCCAATTCTCCACTCCTGGAATGAATACCGCAGATATGGCTGGGACATATCTTTCTGCCCATCTCAGGATGTAATTTACTTCCCTTTGGGCTGCACGACTCCTGGTGCCCCCCTGACGATTGATATATGCCACTGCTGTGGCATTGTCTGATTGAACTCTGACAGGGGACCCTTGGAGTTTGGATGTCCATGCTACTAGGGCATACCGGGCTGCTCGTATCTCTAAGAGATTGATGGGCAGGGCCTTTTCTGCTTCTGACCACTTGCCCTGGAGAGACCATTGCTCCAGTACTGCTCCCCAGCCTACAAGGCTGGCATCTGTAGTGACCACCTTCCAGGAAATCGGACTGAAGGATTTCCCTCTTTCCAGATTCTGGGGAACCAACCACCAGCGGAGGCTCTTGCGAACGGAAGGGGACAAGGACATTGGTAAGTCCAGAGCCTGAACTTTTTTGTTCCAGGCTGACAGTATGGCCCTTTGCAACTTCCTTGAATGGAATTGACCGTAGGGTACTGCTTCGAATGATGCCACCATTTTTCCCAGCAGCCTCATGCACAGGCGTATGGATGGCTTTCTTTTTGAACCCACTAAGTGGATCAAATTTCTCAAAGACGACCCCTTTTCTTGAGGCAAGAAATTTTTTCTCTGGTCTGAATCCAGCCTTAGCCCCAAGTATTCCAGACTTTTGACTGGTTTTAGGGCTGACTTGTCTCGGTTGATAATCCAACCGTGATATTCCAGAAACTTGATTGTCTCGTGAACAACCACTTCTAGTTTTTCCACTGAGTGGTCTATCAGCAACAAGTCGTCTAGATATGCCATTATCGTTACACCTCGTGTTCTTAGATTGGCCAATAATGGGGCCAGAATTTTTGTGAACACTCTTGGTGCTGTGGCCAGACCGAAGGGTAAGGCTCTGAACTGAAAATGGCGCCCTTCTACCGCAAAGCGTAGAAATTTTTGGTGGGCTGGAAAGATGGGAATGTGCAAATAAGCATCTTTGATGTCGATCGAGGCTAACCATTCCTCCCCTTGTAGGGCAGTGGCTACCGATCGGATCGACTCCATCCGGAAAGTCCTGATATGTAGGAATTTGTTTAGCCCTTTTAGATTTAATATGGGCCTCACGTCCCCGTTTGGCTTCGGAACTGTAAAGAGGTTTGAGTAAAACCCGAACCCCCATTCTTCCAGGGGAACCTCTATAATTACTGCTTGGAGCAATAATTGTTCCAGTGCCAACAGGAGGGATCCTCTCTTCTGGGGATCCCTTGGCACGTTTGACCTTATAAAGCGGGAAGGAGGGGAGTTTTTTAACTCCAATTTGTATCCCAGATTTACTGCGGAGAGCACCCATCTGTCTCGGATCGTGTCCCGCCAGGTTTCTGTGAACAACTGAAGTCTTCCCCCCACCCGATTGGGTGGGGGCAACCCTTCATGCATTTGACTTTGGGGGAGGTTTTGTACCTCTCCTGCTCCAGGGCTTCTTGTTACCCTGCAACTGTCCCTGATTTTTACCTCCGGGATTTGACCGAGGAGGCCGTCGGAACCGTTTCACAGCCGATGCCCTAGGGACTGGAGAAGCCGGCCTCTTAAAAGAGGGACCTCTAACCCTATTTTTAACCGGCAAAAGTGTACTTTTACCGCTGGAAATTCTCTGGATATACTTGTCCAGGTCTTCCCCGAATAAGCGCTCACCATGAAATGGGAAGCTGACCAGCAATTTTTTACAGGGAGCTTCAGCAGACCAGTTTTTGAGCCATAGAAGCCTGCGCATATGTACTACAGACAGCGTAAGGCGGGAGGCCTGATGGATTGAATCCTTTATGGCGTCCACCGCAAAGCATAAGGCTCTAGGTAGATCAGCTAGGGCAAGAGCCTGCTGATCTGGCAAGTCCCTTAAGACCTGTTTCAACTGATCCTTCACTGCTTGGCAGACCCCAATAGCTGCCACTGCTGGTTGTGTCACCAATCCTGCTGTAGAAAAAGCAGATTTTAATAAGGACTCCAATTTTTTATCTATTGGGTCCTTGAACATTTGGACATTTTCCACCGGACATGTCAGTGATTTATTCACACAAGAGATGGCTGTGTCCACTGTAGGGACCCTCCATTTTCTGATGAACTTATCCTCCATGGGATAGACCACCGGAAATCTCTTGGGGGGAGTAAATATTTTGTCAGGATGCTCCCAATCCTGGTAAATGAGCCCCTCCAGTAAAGGATGGATCGGAAAGGAACAAACAGTCTGGGGAGCTTTTAGCGACCCCAACGAGGAGACAGAAGTGGAGGATGGCTCCGCAAGTGGCATTTTAAATGCTGATCGGACCATATTAGTCAGGGACTGAACCCATAACCTTTCAGCATGTGATGCTGAGAACGGCTCTTCCACTGTTGATTCCTCTGCAACCGAATCGACCTCATCCTGATCCCCCTCAGGTAGGTCGACCTCTGTATGGGACTGTTGCTCTGTTAACAGGCACTCTGAGGGGGGAGACGGAGATCGAGCGCTTTTCTCCTGTGACAGGGAAGCAGCGATCAATGCTGACAATCTCTCTTCCAGCCCTCCCAGAGCTGAGGAAAAAACCTCCTCTGTTACATACACAGGAGCAGGTGAACTGAGGACAGCCACAGTACCAGGTACTCCTGAGGGTGCTCTACGGTCACTAACCTCTGATTCTTCAGGGGAGACAGGTGCAGCCAAAGCATGCCCAAGATCCTCAGAGCCCGATGGAGACCCCCTATTCCTCCTGGAATTTCTAGTCCCGGAGTTTTTAGACGGCATATTCCTAAGCCACAAAGCTGAGGTATTCCAGCCGAAATACACCAGTTACTGATAATAGTCTAGCATAAATGCTGCTATAAGAAACAGTTGGTGTCTACTAATGTGCCTTTCTAGGGGATGCCTGTATCAACCGCTTGCTGTATGCCTTTAAACGTTGCCAGCTCTGTCTCTGTACTTCATAGCCAGCTTACTACAATATTGTGTTTTTTTTTTTTAAACTGCTGGGACGCCCGCACATGCGCAGAAGCGCTGCGGCGCGCACAGAGCGTCATCCCCCAGGCTCCGCCCCCTTTCCCGGCTCACCTCTATATATAGAGGCGCGTGCACGCGCACGCGTGCGGCCACGTGCGCCTTCGGCGCTAATTTCAAAAATGGAAACAAGGGACAGGAGCCAGGGCCCCTCTTTGCCGCAGGCCGGGGGATGGACGAGCACTGCAACATGGCAGAGGAAGCAGTTTCCTATAAGAGAACTCACCATCTGCCTGGACTTTGCTCTGCTGAGAAGAAACTAGTCCACATGACAAGAAAACATTCCACAGCTGCCTCTAGTGGACAAACACAGGTACCGCAGTCTAATATATTAAATATATATATAAAAAAAAAATTATTATTTTTTTTTTCTTGACCACCATTAAAAATTATTACATTTTTTTAGTAGTTACAGGCATGCACAGAATTTTGCGGGAATACCATTAGGTAACAGACAGAAAGACAAATTAGGCTTGGGGGTCCCCCAATAGAACCAAGTTCCTGGGGGCCCCCACTTACCTGTTCCCCGCCGCAGGACTTTGTTTGGTCCACAAAAGCCCAAACTTCACCTATCACGGCAGGCATTGTAATCAAACCTTCAGGGACCGGGTTCCCAAGGATTCCACTCCCCTGGACCTGTATAGCACCCTGCACAGAAAACATCTTGGTCGTGGGTATGACCAGAGCTCTGGATCCCAGGGTCCAGCTCTCCTAAGAGAAGCATTACAGGCAAAACCTTGCTCTTCTCTGCAAGGCCCGGGTACCGACCGTTTAGCTATGAAGCTTTTTTGGTCGGATCCGGAATAGCTTACTGAGGCCCAAAAGAACCTGTACGCAAGCTCAGTGAAAAACACATGTTTCTTCTTGGCCAACACCTTAGACCAGTGTTTCTCAACTCCAGTCCTCAAGGCGCCCCAACAGGTCATGTTTTCAGGATTTCCCTCATGAAACTGCTGTGGTAATTACTAAGGCAGTGAAACTGATGAAATCACCTGTGCAAAATAATGGAAAACCTGAAAACATGACCTGTTGGGGCGCCTTAAGGACTGGAGTTGAGAAACACTGCCTTAGACACTGGCAAAAAACTGAGGTGCTCCCGGATGGGAGGGGCTTATATAGGGGAGGGTACTTCCGGTTTTGGAAGTTGCCAGTGCCAGCACCTGACGGTATCTATATAACCCATTAGTAATGACTATGTCGCTCTGTGTCCCGTGATGTACGAGAAAGAAAGATGGTTGGGGAGCTTCCAAAAAACGGACACTTTGCTCCAAGCAAGCAAAGCAACAGAGACTCCTTAAAAGGCGTCTTCCACCTTTCACCCAGAAAAAAACGAAGAAAACGAAATGAAATCAAACTGCAAAAAGCTAAAATGTGGAAAAGAAGAAAGATAACAGGGCTCTCTGCAGGGACAACTCAATCCATACACCAGGTCCACTCACAGGTGCCGAGGCTCCATGTGTCCCAACACACTCCAATGCAACAGTAGTAAGAAGAGCCGGCAAGACTAATCCTTGAAGTGTCGTTTATTGGTACATCAGAGTGACAATAAAACAATAAAAATCTGACGCGTTTCGGCAATAGCCTTAGTCGTAGCTAGTTTGAAACAGATATGGCAAAATATATATATATACTCACAGACACATATGCAAACTCCACCTATACATAATTGGCCTATCAAGTTAGTGTCACAGAAAATTAACATATTCAATTAATACCACCAATTGTTCAAGTGGTTAGTGACTACACCTGTTTTAGCCAGCATAAGAAAATACCGGGTCTTCGAACGGGAGATTGCCGCAGTCCAGGTCAGCGGGACTGGAGGGGGGGGGGGAGTGAGGAGGGGGTCCTGTGTAAGTTCACCTTTTTCTGTAAAAGGTGAACTTACACTTAAATACATAGAATGCATTAAGGGGAAAAACTGCGAGGGTTTAAACCCCTTCAAGCTCCGGTGAGCGAGGTGAAACGCGTCAGTGTCATGGCTTCTGGTCGGAGACCAATGAGCTGAGACCGTTCTCATGTTCTTACCACGATGGCTGGTCTGGAGTGCTGCGCTTTTCTAACCTTGCATGTGCATTTCTTATTGTTTGCATTGGAGCCAGCAAACCATTGTCACCGTGATCAGTGGGTGGCAGGTACAATGCTAGGGTCATGTCCATACCGAGGTACAGACCTTCAATTAAGGAGCTGGAGTAAGTATCAATGGACTACCAGTGTGACTTGTGCTCCTTCAAGAACTACGAGTCCCTCTGCCCTGGGGGAAGGAGGGTTGTGATGTGATTTCTGATACATCGTAAAAATGGGTGCAACCTGAAGCATGGTCAGAAAGATAGGCATACCCTTTAAACCCCCTAATGCTGGCCATAAAAATTATAGGCAATCAGAATCATCACACTATGTGGCCCGACCCTCAACTGGACATCCTTAAGAACATTCATTTCCCGGGGGGTTCTAGTGTATGGTGAGCTGTCCCTGAACACGTGTATCCCTGCTCACATACCCAAAGTCCAGGGACCTCCACCAATCAAATATCAAACACAATTTCGTTAGTTGGTCTGACGCCTCTTCCTCCCGTCTTATTGACCAACCAATAAATGGGAGTCATCTCTGGCCAAAAGAACCTGGTTGTCCCAGGTTGTATGTATTCTGGTGTGCTTTATGGGTAATCATTAGATAGTTTTCTCTATGGGCCTGGGGTCACAACCACTCAAGACAGGGAACAGGCGTTGACGCTTTTCACTTGCTTAATCATAAGGATGAAACGCGTTAAACGCCCGTTCCCTGTCTTGTGGTTGTGATGTGTTTTACTAATGGATTCTTTTTTAATAAAATCCTTTGACTTTCCTTGCACTAGTGTGCGGTCGCCCACATATCTATTTAAAGTTTCTGCATTTGCGAACTGGACCAGCACCTCTTTGTGTGTTTAAGGGGGCTACAAGTGAGGCAGGCAGACCAACCTGGAGTGTGTTTCCTATCATCCAAACTCTTCTCAGTTTTGAATGGAATGAGGAAGGTTCAGAACCTCTAGTGTCTTGAAAAAGTATTCATACCCCTTGAAATTTCCCACATTTTGTCATGTTACAACCAAAAACGTAAATGTATTTTATTGGGATTTTATGTGAGAGACCAACACAAAGTGACACATAATTGTGAAGCGGAAGGACAATTATAAAGGGTTTTCTTTTTTTTTACAAATAAATATGTGAAAAGTGTGGGGGGGCATTTATATGGCGCCCCCCGGAGTCAATACTTTGTAGAACCGCCTTTCTCTGCAATTACAGCTGCAAGTCTTTTTGGGGATGTCTCTACCAGCTTTGCACATCTAGAGAGGGACATTTTTGCCCATTCTTCTTTGCAAAATACACATGAATATGCTTTGATATAAACCATTCCATTGTAGTTCTGGCTGTATGTTTCGGGTCGTTGTCCTGCTGGAAGGTGAACCTCCGCCCCAGTCTCTAGTCTTTTGCAGACTCTAACAGGTTTTCTTCTAAGATTGCCCTGTATTTGGCTCCATCCATCTTCCCATCAACCCTGACCAGCTTCCCTGTCCCTGCTGATGAAAAACATCCCTACAACATGATGCTGCCACCACCATGTTTCACGGTGGGGATGGTGTGTTCAGGGTGATGTGCAGTGTTATGCCACGTACACACGATCGGATTTCCCGTCGGAAAAACCTTGGATGGTTTTTTCTCTGAACTTTCGACCGTCAAGAACGCAGTGACTTACAACACTACGACGAGCCGAGAAAATTAAGTTCAATGTTTCCTAGCATGCGTTGGAATTTTGCGCCTCGGAATTGCTACAGACGATCGGATATTCCGAGAGGAATTTTTCCTGTTGGAAAAATAGAGAACCCGCTTTCAAACTTTTGCTGGCGGAATTTCCGACAGAAAAAGTCAGATGGAGCCTACACACGGTTGGAATTTCCATTCAAAAGCTCACATCTGACTTTTTCCGACGGGAAATCTGATCGTGTGTATGCGGCATAAAGTTTTCCGTCACACATAGAGCTTTGCTTTTTTGACAAAAAGTTAAATTTTGGTCTCATCTGACCAGAGCACCTTCTTCCACATGTTTGCTGTGTGCCCCACATGGCTTCTCGCAAACTGCAAACAGGACTTCTTATGGCTTTCTTCCAACAATGACTTTCTTCTTCCCACTCTTCCATAAAGGGCAGATTTGTGGAGTGCACGACTAATAGTTGTCTGTGGACAGATTCTCCCACCTGAGCTGTGGATCTCTGCAGCTCCTCCAGAGTTACCATGGGCCTCTTGGCTGCTTCTCTGAATAACCAGTTGGCAGTGAGCGCACACAAATATGCAGCCTCTCGGCAGCCAGGCCTTGGTGCAGAGCGGCCGCATATTTGCGTGCAATAGCGTCAACAGTGCTGTGCAGAGAGCGTGTGCCTTGTGTGCTCCCGGCACAGTGACCGGCAGCTCACGGCAAGTGGCGATCGGGACATTTCCGAACATATGACAGCCAATCATGGCGGTCATGTGGCAATAAGCCCCGCCCAGCCTCCCGGCATAATAAGTCCCTTTAAGGGCCTGCGGCAGCCAGCACCAGCGGGTTAATGCTCTCCTTGCCCGGCCGGTCAGTTTAGGTGGACGGCCATGTCTTGGTAGGTTTGCAGTTGTGCCATACTCTTTCCATTTTCGGATGATGGATTGTACAGTTCTCCACGAGATGTTCAAAGCTTGGGAGATTTTTTTTATAACCTAACTTTGCTTTATACTTCTCCACAACTTTATCCCTGACCTGTCTGGTGTGTTCCTTGGTTTTCATGATGCTGTTTGGTCACTAAGGTTCTCTAAAAAACCTCTAAAGGGCTTCACAGAACAGCTGTATTTATACTGAGATTAAATTACACACAGGTGGACTCTATTTACTAATTAGGTGACTTCTGAAGGCAATTGGTTCCACTAGATTTTAGTTAGGGGTAAAGGGGGCTGAATACACGCCACACTTTTCACATATTTATTTGTAAAAAGTGTTGAAAACTATTTATCATTTTCCTTCCACTTCACAATTATGTGCCACTTTGTGTTGGTCTATCACATAAAATCCCAATGAAATACATTTAAGTTTTTGGCTGTAACATGACAAAATGTGGACATTTTCAAGGGGTATGAATACTTTTTCAAGGCACTGTATAGCTGGCCGGCTATATATGCTATGGATTTCATGTTTTGGGAGTGGAACACCCTAGTCAGAGCAACGGTCTCCAGCTTCTGAATTTTAATAGTCGAGCTTGGGTAGGGTTAGAACCTCTGTCTGGTTTTCACTGCTGTCTGTGTCCCCACTGGTATGTTTTTCCTCCACTTCCTTGTGTCACCAGGACAGGAAATGAGAGGAAATCTCCCCAGCAGTGACACAGACAGCAAAGGAAAAACAGGATTTTTATAACAGCTTACCTGTAAAATCCTTTTCTTGGAGTACATCACGGGACACAGAGCCAGTCATTACATAATGGGTTAAGGGTCACCAGCGGTGATTGGACACTGGCACAACCAATAGAAGACAGTTCCCCTCCATATAACCCCTCCCATCAGGGGAGTACCTCAGTTTTTGTAGCAAAGCAGTAAGGTTCCCATAAGAAGGGGGGGACCTCAGTGTCCCGTGGTGTACTCCAAGAAAAGGATTTTACAGGGAAGCTGTTATAAAAATCCTACTTTCTTTATCGTACACCACGGGACACAGAGCCAGTCATTACATAATGGGACGTCCCAGAGCAATGCTCATATGAAGGGGGGGAGACACAGATCAAACAGGCCGCTTGCGGACCAGAAGCCCCATACTGCTGCCTGCAGCACACTTCGCCCGAAGGCGGAATCCTCATGTCCTTTCACATCTATCTGATAGAATTTGGAAAATGTGTGGACTGAAGACCAAGTTGCAGCTTTACAGATCTGAGCCATCGAAGCCTGGTGGTGCACTGCCCATGAAGCACTTATCGCCCTGGTAGAGTGCGCCTTAACAGAAAAAGGAGGAGTCCTGTTCTTTAAAGCATAAGCTTGAATAATTACTTGTCTAATCCACCTGGAAATGGTGGATTTTGATACCGCTTGGCCCTTCTTGGGCCCATCTGGTAAAATAAACAAAACATCTGTTTTACGTATCTGAGCGGTTGCTTGCAGATACACTTTTACCGCTCTCACTAAATCTAGATAGTGTAATAATTTTTCCACCGCGGGTTTGGAAAAAAAGAAGGCAGAACAATGTCTTGATTCAAGTGAAAAGCCGACACCACTTTAGGTAGAAAGGCCGGATGGGGTCGTAGTACGATTTTGTCCTTGTGACAAATTAGATAAGGCTCTTTACAAGAAAGAGCTGCTAGTTCTGATACTCTTCTAGCAGAAGCAATAGCAATCAAAAGGGCCAACTTCCTACTTAATATAATTAAAGGAATATGGCGAATGGGTTCAAAAGGTTGCTTTTGCAACACTGACAATACCAAATTCAAATCCCATGGACACAAGGGAGACCTGACTGGAGGATTTATCCTCAGTACCCCCTGAATGAATGCCCGAACTAGGGAATGAGATGCCAATGGTCTCTGAAAAAATACTGATAGAGCCGATATTTGACCCTTGATAGTACTAAGAGCTAATTTCATATCCACTCCAAACTGGCAAAAGGCAAGAATCCTGCTTATTTCATATTTCTGAGGGTTCCAACTTCTGGATTCACACCAGGAAACGTATGCTTTCCAGACTCTATGATAGATGAGTCTGGAGGCTGGCTTTCTAGCATTAATGAGCGTAGAAAGAGCCGGACCAGAGACCCCTCTCTTTTTCAAAATGTGGGTCTCAGCAGCCAGGCCGTCAAATTTAGCCTTTGTAAGGAAGGGTGGAATACTGGACCCTGTGACAGCAGGTCGTGTCGAAGTGGAAGCTTCCAGGGCCTTCCTATCGCCATTTTTACGATCTCGGCGTACCAAGGCCTCCTGGGCCAATTTGGGGCCACTAGGATTACTGGTATTCCCTCCTCTTTGATCCTGCGAAGTATTCTTTGCAAAAGAGGGATCGGGGGGAATGCATAGATTAGTGAGAACTGATTCCAGGGAGTTATTAGAGCATCTGTTCCGTAGGCTAGAGGATCTCTCGTCCTGGACACAAAGTTGTCCAACTTCTTGTTGAACCTGGAGGCTAGCAGGTCTACATCTGGGTTTCCCCATCTCCAACATATGGCCTGAAAGACCTCGGGGTGGAGAGACCACTCTCCTGGTAATAGCTGCTGACGACTCAGATAGTCCGCTTGCCAGTTTTCTATCCCCGGGATGAAGATTGCCGAAAGGCAAGGTACATGATCCTCTGCCCATGCCAAAATCCGGTTCACCTCCTTTTGAGCAGCCGGACTGCGGGTGCCTCCTTGGTGATTGATGTAAGCTACTGCAGTAGCCTTGTCGGATTGAACCCGAACTGGGTGGCCCTGTAACCTGTATGTCCAGGTTTTGGAGGGCTAGATATACTGCCCGGATCTCTAGTACATTGATGGGCAGGATCTCTTGGGTCTTGGCCCAGGTTCCCTGGGCAGAAGCCTCTTCGAATACTGCACCCCAGCCCGATAGGCTGGCATCCGTAGACACCACCTTCCAGGAGACCGGGAGAAACCACTTTCCCTTCCGTAAGTTCTTGGTTTCTAGCCACCAATTGAAGCTGTGGCGCACTTGTGAGGATAGGCGCATGGGTATATCCAGAGCTTGGCTCTTCCTGTTCCAGGCGGCTAAAATATTGCCTTGAAGCAGTCTCGAATGAAACTGGGCGTAAGGGACAGCCTCGAAGGAGGCAACCATCTTCCCCAATAGCCTCATGCAAAGGCGAATAGACGGCCTCTTTTTTGCTTTGACCTTGTGGATCAGGTCTTTCAGAGACTATATCTTTGGCTCTGGCAGGAATACCCTGTTTCGGGCTGTATCTATGATCATGCCCAGGTACACTATCCTTCTTTGGGCCTGAAGAGAGGATTTTTGTAAGTTTATAATCCATCCTAAATGCTCCAGGTATCTTACTGTAGTGAGCACAGCGTGATCCAATCCCTCCTTTGACTGATCTATCACAAGTAGATCGTCTAGATAGGCTGTTACCACTATGCCCTGTGTCCTTAGCTTTGCCAACAGGGGAGCTAGCACCTTTGTGAACACTCTGGGCGCGGTAGCTACACCAAAGGGCAGGGCCACAAATTGAAAGTGGCGATGTTCTACCGCAAACCTTAGGAATCTTTGGTGAGCCGGGTGGATGGGTATATGTAAATATGCGTCCTTGATATCTATGGACGCCATGAATTCTCCGCCTTGTAAGGTGGCGACCACGGATCGGATCGTTTCCATTCGAAAATGGCGAACGTTCAGAAACCGATTTAGAGATTTTAGATCCAGGATGGGTCTGACGTCTCCATTTGACTTTGGAATCACAAAGAGGTTTGAGTAAAAACCTGAACCTTGCTCTTTTTGGGGTACCTCTGTAACCACCCCTTGCGTCAGTAAGTGATTCAAACCTTTGAAGAAGGATCCTCTTTTTTGTGGATCCTTGGAGAGTCTTGAAACTCGGAACTGAGAAGATGGGATCTCTCGAAATTCCAGTCTGTACCCTGAGGATATTGTGGATACAACCCACTTGTCCTGGGTTTCTGTCCGCCAAGTTGCTGAAAACTGACGAAGCCTTCCCCCCACTCAGCCGAGCGGGGGCGCCCCTTCACTGAGAGGTTTTGGGGTCTTGCTTACTAGCTCTTGCACCCCACGGCTTTTTGTTCCTCTGAGCCTGATTTCCTTTGGCTTTTAAGGGTGGCTGAAAATGGCGTCGCCACTGGCTGGAGGCAGGTTTCCCTGGAGCTGGGGAAAGAGAGGGTTTAAAACAAGGCCTCTTGTTCTTCTTTCTCTCAGGTAAAAGAGTCGTTTTACGACTTGATATCTTTTGTATATATTTTTCTAAATCTTCCCCGAAAAGGCGTTCGCCATGGAAGGGGAAACTGGCCAAAAGCTTTTTGCATGGGGCTTCCGCTGACCAATGTTTAAGCCATAAAACTCTGCGCATATGTACCAGCTGGAGTGTAAGGCGTGATGCTTGTATAATAGAATCTCTCATGGCATCCACTGTGAAGCATAAGGCTTTAGGCAAATTCTCCCAATTTTTGGTTTGCTCCGGAGGCAGCTCCTTCAGCCCCTGCTTTACCTGTTGTTTGATGACCTGACACATACCGACTGCTGCTACAGCAGGTTGGGTAACTGAGCCGGCCAAAAGAAAGGAAGATTTAAGTAAAGATTCCAACTTCTTCTCAGAAGGATCTTTAAACACTTGTACATTATCCACTGGACACGTCAGGTTCTTATTTACACAAGAAATAGCCGCATCTACAGAAGGCAGGCTCCATTTCTTTAAAAAAAAATTCCCCCATAGGATAAAGAATGTCAAACTTTTTTGGAGGTGAGAAACGCTTATCTGGGTGTTGCCAGTCTGCGTACATTAGATCCTCTAGAAATGGATGAACCGGGAAGGAGCATGCACCCTGCAGGGATCTCAATGAACCTAGGGAGGAGACAGGCGATTCAGTTACCTCCGAAGAGGGTAACTTAAATGCAGATCGCACTGTTCCTGCATAACATTGCACCTGTGACTTCAAAATCTGGGATGCAGAGAAAGGCTCATCTGATATCCCTGATCCGTCTGACTCCTCATCCTCTGCTGGTGTAGCCTCCTCCTCATCATCCTCATCCTCAGATCCTTCTGCAGGGAGGTCAACAACTGGAGGAGATCTGCTTCGCTTATTGTCCTTTTTAGAAGACTTAGCGATCAAAGTAGCAATTCTCTCTTCTAGATTATTTAGGGCTGCTGACAAAGTGTCCTCAGTGACATATGCAGGCCCAGGCTTCACTGGGGAAGCCGCCATACCGGACAGAGGTAATGGCTCATCCTGTATAGCTGCGTCAGGTAATACAGGAGAGGAAGGTACCGAGTTAGCACGGCTAGGGCCTCCTGTCTCAGGCAGCGGTGCTTTTTTATCTTTTTTGTCAGAATTTCTTCCCCTGGAAGGCATACTGCTAAGAAAAAAAACAAGGTACCAAAAATGCATATATTACTGTGCTAAGTTTAGCAATTTACATAAAGTATGCAACTTTATAAAAAACACACAGTTCTATGCATAAAGTGAATGTCTGTCTAGGAAGTACCCAGCCCAACCACATGGAGTTTTACGTTCCTGTAATGCTGCTGTGTATCCCTGCAAAGAGAGAGAGAAAACGAGCTTGCTTGTCCCTGCAGACGTTTTTTGTCTTCAAATTTCGCACCGTTTTCACGTGCCTGCGCGCGCGCGCACGTGTCCATTTGCGGCCTCCCGCCCCCCCCTCCGATAAAGCGCGCTCCCGCGAGCGCGCGCAGCTCTAGCGCTGAATGGCGGTGGTAATGGTGAAAGGGGAGCTCCCTCTCACCAGCCCTTGTATCCAACTTTACCTGCTTCTGCAGGTGTCTGGTCGGCCATCCGAGAGGAGGAGGGAGGTGCCCAAGCAAGCTCAGCAGCAGAGGGACAGACAGTGTACTTGTCGGAACAGACACTGAACAGAGCGAGGTGAGTTAACACTCAGCTCTTTACTCCCCCCAGTGGCGGCATAAGAGAATACATCCACTGTATTTTCTTTGGAAAGGTCCTTAAACTTAGTTTAGGACTCTAACCTCTTACCTTTATCCTCGCCGCAGGTTTTTTCTGCTGAAATTTCAGACAGATACCAAACTTCACCCTTCACGGCGGGCTATGTGTGCCAATCTTCAGGGATATGGGTTCCTATTTAAAGGATACCTCTCCCCTGGGCCTTGTACAAGACTCTTACCAGGACTTTTAGCGAAGTAGCGAAAGTGCTGGATCTTAGAGCCCAGTCCTCCGAAGAGAGACATTACAGGCGACGCCTCGTGTATGAGGCCCGGATCCCATCCAGTTTTGGCTTCAACTCTTAGGCGTCTTGGATGGGTCCGAAAGCATAGCTCTTTTTACCCCCAGAGGGTCTCTTTGGTAGAGCTTTCCTTTAGCACCTCCTATCGCGTCCAAAACCTTTAGACACTGGCGAAAAAACTGAGGTACTCCCCTGATGGGAGGGGTTATATGGAGGGGAACTGTCTTCTATTGGTTGTGCCAGTGTCCAATCACCGCTGGTGACCCTTAACCCATTATGTAATGACTGGCTTTGTGTCCCGTGGTGTACGATAAAGAAATTATAAAAGGACGCTGACTTTGTCTAGTACACGAAATACAGATAAACCCCCCGGGATCCAGTCTTCAGGGCCGAGCAAGAACTGAATAAAACACAAATCTGACTTTCTCTCTGATAATTATCACAACCTGACTTGTAGTGAGAAAAGATATTTCATTTCCTGCTGATGACACCCCTTGTTCCAAGACTCCGCACCATACTACTCCCTATAGAGGAGAGGACGTGATCCGTGTACAGAGCAATACCAGTACATCTAGGTTTCTGTGTGTATCTTATATATATATATTATTATATTTGTGTGTGTGTATTATACATGATATAGATATAGGCCACTATAAATAAGTGGGTCAGTGTGAGTGCATGTGTGTCACAATAAGTGTGTGTACAGGATCTATGTGTACATGTATGTGTCCTAGTGTGTGTGTACAGGATCTATGTGTACATGTATGTGTCCTAGTGTGTGTGTACAGGATCTATGTGTACATGTATGTGTCCCAGTGTGTGTGTACAGGATCTATGTGTACATGTATGTACCCCAGTGTGTGTGTACAGGATCTATGTGTACATGTATGTGTCCCAATGTGTGTGTACAGGATCTATGTGTACATGAATGTGTCCCCCAGTGTGTGTATCAGTGTGTGTGGGCTGCAGATCTGCGTTGGCAGTGGCAGGAGACGTTACCCTCCCCCATTTCCTTCTTTCACAGAATCTCAGTTGATCTTACAAGGATTAAGCTGTATTATCCCTGCCAGTCACACACACTGTACACATCCCCCCAGCCCGACCCTCACTCCGCCGGGTGACACCCAACTGACAATGTCACTTCACTGTACTGGAGGCTGGGCACAAGATGATCAGCACACTCTATTCTGTGTACAATGACTTCTACTGCACCCCACTGTCTCATCCCCTACTACACTGCACCCCACTGTCTTATCCCCTAATACACTGCACCCCACTGTCTCATATTCAACTACACTGCACCCCACTGTCTCATATTCTACGACACTGCACCCCACACGACACTGCACCCCACTGTCTCATCCCCCACTACACTGCACCCCACTGTCTCATATTCCACTACACTGCACCCCACTGTCTCATATTCCACTACACTGCACCCCACTGTCTCATATTCTACGACACTGCACCCACTGTCTCATCCCCTACGACACTGCACCCCACTGTCTCATCCCCTACTACACTGCACCCCACTGTCTCATATTCCACTACACTGCACCCCACTGTCTCATATTCCACTACACTGCACCCCACTGTCTCATATTCCACTACACTGCACCCCACTGTCTCATATTCTACTACACTGCACCCCACTGTCTCATCCCCCACTACACTGCACCCCACTGTCTCATATTCCACTACACTGCACCCCACTGTCTCATATTCCACTACACTGCACCCCACTGTCTCATATTCTACGACACTGCACCCCACTGTCTCATCCCCCACTACACTGCACCCCACTGTCTCATCCCCCACTACACTGCACCCCACTGTCTCATATTCCACTACACTGCACCCCACTGTCTCATATTCCACTACACTGCACCCCACTGTCTCATCCCCTACGACACTGCACCCCACTGTCTTATCCCCTATTACACTGCACCCCACTGTCTCATCCCCTACGACACTGCACCCCACTGTCTCATCCCCTATTACACTGCACCCCACTGTCTCATCCCCTACTAAACTGCACCCCACTGTCTCATCCCCTACTACACTGCACCCCACTGTCTCATCCCCCACTACACTGCACCCCACTGTCTCATCCCCCACTACACTGCACCCCACTGTCTCATCCCCTACTACACTGCACCCCACTGTCTCATCCCCTACTACACTGCACCCCACTGTCTCATCCCCTATTACACTGCACCCCACTGTCTCATCCCCTACTACACTGCACCCCACTGTCTCTTCCCCTACTACACTGCACCCCACTGTCTCATCCCCTACTACGCTGCACCCCACTGTCTCATCCCCTACTACGCTGCACCCCACTGTCTCATCCCCCACTACACTGCACCCCACTGTCTCATCCCCTACTACACTGCACCCCACTGTCTCATCCCCCACTACACTGCACCCCACTGTCTCATCCCCCACTACACTGCACCCCACTGTCTCATCCCCCACTACACTGCACCCCACTGTCTCATCCCCCACTACACTGCACCCCACTGTCTCATCCCCCACTACACTGCACCCCACTGTCTCATCCCCCACTACACTGCACCCCACTGTCTCATCCCCCACTACACTGCACCCCACTGTCTCATCCCCCACTACACTGCACCCCACTGTCTCATCCCCCACTACACTGCACCCCACTGTCTCATATTCCACTACACTGCACCCCACTGTCTCATATTCTACGACACTGCACCCCACTGTCTCATCCCCTACGACACTGCACCCCACTGTCTCATCCCCTATTACACTGCACCCCACTGTCTCATCCCCTACTACACTGCACCCCACTGTCTCATCCCCTACTACACTGCACCCCACTGTCTCATCCCCTACTACACTGCACCCCACTGTCTCATCCCCCACTACACTGCACCCCACTGTCTCATCCCCCACTACACTGCACCCCACTGTCTCATCCCCTACAACACTGCACCCCGCTATCTCTTCCCCTACTACACTGTACCCCACTGCCTTATCCCCCACTACACTGCACCCCACTGTCTTATCCCCCACTGTCTCATATTCCACTACACTGCACCCCACTGTCTCATCCCCTACTACACTGCACCCCACTGTCTCATATTCCACGACACTGCACCCCACTGTCTTATATTCCACGACACTGCACCCCACTGTCTCATCCCCTACTACACTGCACCCCACTGTCTCATATTCCACTACACTGCACCCCACTGTCTCATCCCCTACTACACTGCACCCCACTGTCTCATATTCCACTACACTGCACCCCACTGTCTCATCCCCCACTACACCCCATGGTCTCATCCCCCACTACACTGCACCCCACTGTCTCATATTCCACTACACTGCACCCCACTGTCTCATATTCCACTACACTGCACCCCAGTCTCATATTCCACTACACTGCACCCCACTGTCTCATCCCCCACTACACTGCACCCCACTGTCTCATTCCCCACTACACTGCACCCCACTGTCTCATATTCCACTACATTGCACCCCACTGTCTCATCCCCCACTACACTGCACCCCACTGTCTCATATTCCACTACACTGCACCCCACTGTCTCATATTCCACTACACTACACCCCACTGTCTCATCCCCCACTACACTGCACCCCACTGTCTCATCCCCCACTACACTGCACCCCACTGTCTCATCCCCCACTACACTGCACCCCGTCTCATATTCCACTACACTGCACCCCACTGTCTCATATTCCACTACACTGCACCCCACTGTCTCATCCCCCACTACACTGCACCCCACTGTCTCATCCCCCACTACACTGCACCCCACTGTCTCATCCCCTACTACACTGCACCCACTGTCTCATCCCCTACTACACTGCACCCCACTGTCTCATCTCCCACTTCACTGCACCCCACTGTCTCATCCCCCACTACACTGCACCTCACTATCTCATCCCCCACTACACTGCACCCCACTGTCTCATCCCCTACTACGCTGCACCCCACATTCTCATCCCCCATTACTCTGCACCCCACTGTCTCATCCCCCACTACACTGCACCCCACTGTCTCATATTCCACTACACTGCACCCCACTGTCTCATCCCCCAGTACACAGCACCCCACTGTCTCATCCCCCACTGCCTCCTATTCTACTACACTGCACCCCACTCCCTCATCCCCCACTACACTGCACCCCACTGTTAATCCCCTACTACACTGCACCCCACTGTCTCATCCCCCACTACACTGCACCCCACTGTCTCATCCCCCACTACACTGCACCCCACTGTCTCATCCCCCACTACACTGCACCCCACTGTCTCATATTCCACTACACTGCACCCCACTGTCTCATTTTACACTACACTGCACCCCACTGTCTCATCCCCCACTACACTGCACCCCACTGTCTCATATTCCACTACACTGCACCCCACTGTCTCATATTCTACGACACTGCACCCCACTGTCTCATCCCCTACGACACTGCACCCCACTGTCTCATCCCCTATTACACTGCACCCCACTGTCTCATCCCCTACTACACTGCACCCCACTGTCTCATCCCCTACTACACTGCACCCCACTGTCTCATCCCCTACTACACTGCACCCCACTGTCTCATCCCCCACTACACTGCACCCCACTGTCTCATATTCCACTACACTGCACCCCACTGTCTCATATTCTACGACACTGCACCCCACTGTCTCATCCCCTACGACACTGCACCCCACTGTCTCATCCCCTATTACACTGCACCCCACTGTCTCATCCCCTACTACACTGCACCCCACTGTCTCATCCCCTACTACACTGCACCCCACTGTCTCATCCCCTACTACACTGCACCCCACTGTCTCATCCCCCACTACACTGCACCCCACTGTCTCATCCCCCACTACACTGCACCCCACTGTCTCATCCCCTACAACACTGCACCCCGCTATCTCTTCCCCTACTACACTGTACCCCACTGTCTTATCCCCCACTACACTGCACCCCACTGTCTTATCCCCCACTGTCTCATATTCCACTACACTGCACCCCACTGTCTCATCCCCTACTACACTGCACCCCACTGTCTCATATTCCACGACACTGCACCCCACTGTCTCATCCCCTACTACACTGCACCCCACTGTCTCATATTCCACTACACTGCACCCCACTGTCTCATATTCCACTACACTGCACCCCACTGTCTCATCCCCTACTACACTGCACCCCACTGTCTCATATTCCACTACACTGCACCCCACTGTCTCATCCCCCACTACACCCCATGGTCTCATCCCCCACTACACTGCACCCACTGTCTCATATTCCACTACACTGCACCCCACTGTCTCATATTCCACTACACTGCACCCCACTGTCTCATCCCCCACTACACTGCACCCCACTGTCTCATCCCCCACTACACTGCACCCCACTGTCTCATCCCCCACTACACTGCACCCCACTGTCTCATCCCCCACTACACTGCACCCCACTGTCTCATATTCCACTACATTGCACCCCACTGTCTCATCCCCCACTACACTGCACCCCACTGTCTCATATTCCACTACACTGCACCCCACTGTCTCATATTCCACTACACTGCACCCCACTGTCTCATCCCCCACTACACTGCACCCCACTGTCTCATCCCCCACTACACTGCACCCCGTCTCATATTCCACTACATTGCACCCCACTGTCTCATATTCCACTACACTGCACCCCACTGTCTCATCCCCCACTACACTGCACCCCACTGTCTCATCCCCTACTACACTGCACCCCACTGTCTCATCCCCTACTACACTGCACCCACTGTCTCATCCCCTACTACACTGCACCCACTGTCTCATCCCCTACAACACTGCACCCCACTGTCTCATCCCCCACTACACTGCACCTCACTGTCTCATCCCCCACTACACTGCACCCCACTGTCTCATCCCCTACTACGCTGCACCCCACATTCTCATCCACCACTACTCTGCACCCCACTGTCTCATCCCCCACTACACTGCACCCCACTGTCTCATATTCCACTACACTGCACCCCACTGTCTCATCCCCCAGTACACAGCACCCCACTGTCTCATCCCCCACTGCCTCCTATTCTACTACACTGCACCCCACTCCCTCATGCCCCACTACACTGCACCCCACTGATCGACCACAACACTACGCCCCACTGCCTCATCCTCCACTACACTGCACCCCACTGCCTCATCCCCTACTACACTGCACCCCACTGCCTCATCCTCCACTACACTGCACCCCACGCCTCTTCCTTGACTACACTGCACCCCACTGTCTCATATTCCACTACACTGCACCTCACTGCCTCATCCTCCACTACATTGCACCCCACTGTCTCATCCCCCACTACACTGCACCCCACTGTCTCATCCCCTACTACACTGCACCCCACTGTCTCATCCCCCACTACACTGCACCCCACTGTCTCATCCCCCACTACACTGCACCCCACTGTCTCATCCCCCACTACACTGCACCCCACTGTCTCATCCCCCACTACACTGCACCCCACTGTCTCATCCCCCACTACACTGCACCCCACTGTCTCATCCCCCACTACACTGCACCCCACTGTCTCATCCCCCACTACACTGCACCCCACTGTCTCATCCCCCACTACACTGCACCCCACTGTCTCATCCCCCACTACACTGCACCCCACTGTCTCATCCCCCACTACACTGCACCCCACTGTCTCATATTCCACTACACCCCACGGTCTCATCCCCCACTACACTGCACCCCACTGTCTCATATTCCACTACACTGCACCCCACTGTCTCATCCCCCACTACACTGCACCCCACTGCCTCATATTCCACTACACTGCACCCCACGGTCTCATCCCCCACTACACTGCACCCCACTGTCTCATATTCCACTACACTGCACCCCACTGTCTCATCCCCCACTACACAGCACCCCACTGTCTCATCCCCCACTGCCTCCTATTCTACTACACTGCGCCCTACTACACTGCGCCCCACTACACTGCACCCCACTACACTGCACAACACTACGCCCCACTGCCTCATCCTCCAATACACTGCACACCACTGCCTCATCCTCCACTACACTGCCTCATCCTCCACTACACTGCACCCCACTGCCTCATCCTCCACTACACTGCATCCCACTGACTCTTCCTTCACTACACTGCACCCCACTGCCACATCCCCATTACACTGCACCCCACTGCCTCATTCTCCACTACACTGCACCCCACTGCCAAATCCCCATTACACTGCACCCCACTGCCTCATCCTCCACTACACTGCACCCTACTGCCTCATCCTCCACTACACTGCACCCCACTGCCTCATCCTCCACTACATTGCACCCCACTGCATCATCCTCCACTACACTGTACCCCACTGCCTCTTCCTTCACTACACTGCACCCCACTGCCACATCCCCATTACACTGCACCCCTCTGCCTCATTCTCCACTACACTGCACCCCACTGCCTCATTCTCCACTACACTGCACCCCATTGTCTCTTCCCCCACTACTCTGCACCCCATTGTTTCATCCCCCACTACACTGCATTATAGATCACATCCCCGCTCATCTCCCACCACATTGCATTATAAATCATATTCCTGCTCATCTCCCACCACATTGCAGCCTATCCCCTGACACTCTGTCCTCTCCACTCCAGCACAGTAGTAACACAAGATGGCCTCTACCCGCACTCCCTGGAAGTGCTCTCTGCCCTGAATGGCAATGTGTCTGTTTAGTCTATTTACCTTTTACAATGTGGCTCATCCAGGTGTAACACACCCCTCTGAAACCCTGACCTGCTCCTCCAGCACATTCCTCCGTGTAACCCTTCCCTCCCCAACCCCCAGAGCTAACTCACCGTCCTCACCAGGGCCCGGCACATTCTGGGGGCTCCTCATCTTCTCCTCCTCGCTGGGGCACCCCGACTTATCTGCCCATGTGGGGTCATTCATATCCGTCTCGTCCCCTCTCACCGAGATCTCATCCTGAAAGACACAAAAAATGATGTTGTGAGTCCAGAGGACAGACAGACAGACAAGCTAACCCTGCAGGCATCTCTCCATCACCCTTGTCCCTGACAGGTCAGAGCAGACTCTACCTGGAGGCCATGAGAAGTGAGAGACGCAGAGCATGCGGTGAGGCCGGCAGCCCGTCCCCAGGCACAGGCACTCCTCAGACTTTGGCCACCTCTCCTGCAGGCAATAAAAATTGAATACGGAAGTAGGGTGCAGGCTGGAGGCATCCCAGAGTCCTCTTCCCTGATCACAACAGACAAAGAGCCCAGCGCAGAGGAAGAGGGGCTGGATCAACCAATCAGCTGTCAGCAATCACCTTCCTGGAGCAGGTTAAAGCATTAAGGTCCAATCACAATCAGTTTCAAAAACTGAAACTAACCATTTGTGTTCCCTGGAAGACCCACTGACAACCAGATTGGACTGACTGCTTCCAAATCCGGCATTACATTCCTCCATTGCAGACAAAGAAAACACCCAACTGGTTTATCATGGGAAGACCATCATTTCCTCCTTTTTTTATATTTACTTTATTTTATAACTTTATAGAAAACGTAAATCATTTTGGATCACATTTGCAACAATTTTATTTAAACTTGTAAACAAAAAGCGCCAGGAAAAGGCAGGTGGGCGGCTTACGCATTCGTTCGCTTCTGCACACGAGCACGGAGGGATGTGGCGAATTATAAATATATATAAAACATTTTTTTTTTGGATTTGACTTTTTATTTTTTACACTGTCCTTCTTTTCTTCTCCCACAGCTCTGTTCTTTCTCCTTGTGCAGGATCACTGGTCTTGTCTCCTATAGACCTGCTGGGCCCCTCCCACAGACCTGTTCCCCCCCTTGTGCAGGGTGACTGGTCTTGTCTCCGCCCCCCTACTGTAGTTTTCTACTAGTAGCCTGTAGTGGGTGGAGCCTGCTGGCCCCTCCTACAGCTCTGCTCTCTCCTTGTGCAGGGTGACTGGTTGTCTCCACCCCCCTACTGTAGTTTTATACTAGTAGCCTGTAGTGGGTGGAGCTTGCTGGCCCCTCCCACAGCTCTGCTCTCTCCTTGTGCAGGGTGACTGGTCTTGTCTCCACCCCCCTACTGTAGTTTTCTACTAGTAGCCTGTAGTGGGTGGAGCCTGCTGGCCCCTCCTACAGCTCTGCTCTCTCCTTGTGCAGGGTGACTGGTTGTCTCCACCCCCCCTACTGTAGTTTTATACTAGTAGCCTGTAGTGGGTGGAGCCTGCTGGCCCCTCCTACAGCTCTGCTCTCTCCTTGTGCAGGGTGACTGGTCTTGTCTTCACCCCCCCTACTGTAGTATTCTGTAGTGGGTGGAACCTGCTGGCCCCTCCCACAGCTCTGATCTTTCTCCTTGTGCAGGGTGACTGTTCTTGGCTTCAACTGTGGGTTTTCTGCAGGCAGTTTGTAGTGGGTGGAGCCTGCTGACCCCTCCCACAGCTCTGCTCTCTCTCCTTGTGCAGGATCACTGGTCTTGTCTCCACCCCCTACTGAAGTTTTCTACTAGTAGACTGAAGTGGGAGGAGTGTGCTGGGCCCCTCCCAAAGCTCTGCTCTCTCTCCTTGGGCTGGGTGCCTGGTCTTGTCTCCGCCCCCTCCTGTCATTTTCTGTAGTGGGTGGAGCATGCTGAGCCCCTCCCGCAGCTCTGCTCTCTGCACAGGCTATGTACAGCACAATGATGATACTGCTACTTTTATATGGTAATATCTGGGTTTGCAAATAGATTTATATCTTTTGTGGCTATTCAGGATTCTATTTATTGAAAGTTTTCATGCCCGGAGTTCCGCTTTAAGAAATTACAATGCTGAGGCTGATGTGAGATTTGGCGATTTGCTTTCCATCTCCTAGAAATAATAACATTGTATTCCTCATCCAGTATGAAGGGTTAGAAAGGGGCAATGAGGGATTTCCAGGACAACACATTGTAATCCTTCCCCAGAGAACAGCACAAATATCTGCAGGGAATCCTTAAAGTGCATATCCCTAAAGAATGGAAAAGCGTCCCCGCGGGGAAAACGCGTCTCGCTATCTGGGGTCCCGCCCACAATGTGTCGGAACAAAGCAGGAGGACCAGACAGGTGTAAAGGGTTTAAAGGTCGCCCATTGTCACTGCAACTATGTATTAAAGGGGCGGGGACCACTTCTAAATAAGGACGAGGGGGGGTGGGGTGGGCGGGGACGCAGGCAAAGTCTTTCTGTCTAAAGGTACAGCCGCGCCTTTTAGTAAAAAAAAAACAGAAGACAAAACAAACAGCAAAAAGTGAGAATGTTTCCACCACTCCCCTTCACCGATCCCCCACAGAACCTGCTTCACGCTGGTGCGATTTGACAGTTCAAGAATCGCTCCGTGCGCGTTTCCAGCACCGCGTTCAAAACGCACTGCCCTATGCGATCTCCCGCCGGTGCCAAAGCTTTGTTAACGACACCCCAAATGCAGTTCGTTTGCGGGCACCAGATCGCATGCACCATTGCGATTTGGTGCGGCGTGTTTTTTTTTTTTTTTTAAAGTCGCACTAATTTTTTCGATTCAATTTCATCAAATGAATGAGCTGCAAAATGGCACCACGTGGGAATGAAAAAAATCGCACAGGAATGCATGCTGAGTTCTTTTACCACTCCAAAATGTTGTCACCAGAACAGGAAGAAAGAGGAACTTCTCCAATGGGGACACCTGATCTTCTCTCTCTTCCTCGTGTCTCCAGACTGGCGGGGCTGTCTGTAGCGTTAAATTGTGGCACCCGCAGCGATGTGTACTGATCCAAGCGACACCATGTCTGCTTGTAGGTGGAAGGTCAGCGGGGGGGGGGGGGGGGGGGTGCTAAAAAAAGCAGATCAAATGCTTGTTTTTACTGCCCCCTGGCCATTCATGTGAAAGTAGCCTAAATGGTTCAAGAATGCAAAAATAAAAAACACCAGCGCGATAAAAAACAATCGACATTAAGATAAAACCAAAACAAAACATCACAATAAAAAAACAAAACACCATCACGGTAAAAAAAACAAAAAAACATCATGATAAAAAAAGAAACACCATCACGTTAAAAAAAATAAAAAAACGGCCGTCATGTTAAAAAAAGAAAACACCATCACAATAAAAAAAAAACCATCATGATAAAAAATAAAAAAAAACACCATCACGATAGAAAAAAAAACATCACAATAAAAAAACAAAAACACCATCACGTAAAGAAAAACTCCTTCACGCAAAAAAAAAAAACTATCACGTTAAAAAAAAACAAAAAAAAAACACCATCACAATCAAAATTGGACAATGTTTGAGTGAGATAAAAATGGCGTGGAGGCCGATAGTGACAGCCAAGGTCAGCTGATTGTAGCAGATGAGGATCGATCGGTGGCATTTTTGCAATCCCTTATGAATGCAAATAAAAAAAAATTCTAATCGCCCGTCGATCGGTCAGTTTTATTACACTGTGGGTGAAACGCGTTAGTGGGAGGAGCTCAGGAGGGTGGATGTGACTTTTGTAAACAGAGTTCCTCTGGAGAGTGGCATGAATTTTTATTCTATGACTTACGCTACATTCAACGCAGGATAGGTTTTCTTCCTTTTACAATTATATACATTTGTAAGTAGGAAAATGTATGTCAAGTCAGTGAAATCAGCACCATAGCTAAACATCAGGATGAAATAACATCAATCAAAATGTAATGCCACCTGCATGAGCCCTTACAGTTGTCACCAGAACAGGAACTGAGGGTAAATCTTTCAATGGGGACACCTGTTGCAGTGACCACTGCCTAAAGCCCCGTACACACGGTCGGACTTCCATCTGACTTTTCCGTGGATTTTTGTCCGAATGCAGTTGGTTGGGAACACCCATAGCATACACACCACAGGACTTTTCTGCAAACTTTCCTAAAACTTCTTCCAACATCACGTGGTTTTTCTGCTCTTTTCTGCTCTTTACTGCCACCCTTTGGTCAACTTCTGCTATTGTTGGTTGATTTTAACATTATTTGTTTTGTCCATCGGACAAAAATCCGATGGTTTTCTGTACACACGGTCGGACTTTGCTCCATCGGACTTTTGTTGGCCAAAAGTTTGTCCGTTTGCAGACCCAACTTTTGTCCGATGAAAACAAAAAAAAAAAAAGTTTGTCCGATGGAGCGTACACACGGTCAGATTGTTGGTCCAACTTGCTCAAAATGAAGTTTGTTGGCCAAAAGTCCGACCGTGTGTACAGGGCTTAAGAAGGGATTTTCTCTTATCCCGGGAGTTGCTCTCACCCAGTCCTCCAAGCCATTACAGTTTGGCTACACAAGCCCCCCCCCCCCCCCACCATACACAACAAACTGCAATGCCCATTTTTTTCTGCTTTCAACACATCAACTTCAGGGACAACATGTTCACTTGCTGCCTAATATATCCCACCCACTTTTATCTGCCAATGTAATGAGATAATCAGTGTTATTCACTTTCCTGTCAGTGGTCATAATGTTATGGCTGATCAGATATATATATATATATATATATATATATATATATATATATTTATAGTATATACACACATGAAAAAGAAAATGTAAACAAATAAGACTCCAATGAACACAAAGCCATAATAAATCCATAAACACAAGATCTATAAACCAATCATGTACATATATTTCCAATACGCTGATCACATTCTCCCGTATCATTGTAATCAGCGGGCGAAGCCAAATCAAAAAGGAACGACACTCAAATCCTAATTAATAACTAATTAACAACATTTACAAGTGGAGGCTGATTGGCGGTGTTCAGGAATAATTGGCATGACAACATCAGACCCGATCAATTTACTGCCAATGAATACGTCTCTCCAGCATTAAAGATGATTATTACCATTATATACCAATCAGATAACACTTGGGTGGCGCACCCATCCCTCCTATCACGCCATGCACAACCCGGAAAATTAAATTATATCCATCTCGTTCTCATTTGTAGATATTAGTATCAAATTGAGACCGCTGGTGGAATTATCAAAAAAAAAAAAAAAAAAGGGGGGGGGGGGGTGCTATCCATAAGGACCAATCAAATGGAATCTGTAGTTTATTGTGTACTAGTCTGGGCTTTGGAACTGACTGCCTTGGCTTTGGTTTATGAGATGCCCAAGTCAGTGAGTTTGTTGTATATGCAAACAATCTATAGAAGCAAACATCTAATACAATAGGCAAATAAAAATATATTAAAATAAATATCATAAATAAATAATAAAAACAACAACAACAATTAAAAAAAGGTTATTATTGTAATTATAAAATAAAATAAAAATAAGCAAACATATAAAAGACTAAATAAACATAATAAATAAATGCTAGTAATAATAATAAATAATAATTTTGTAAAGCGCCATGCGTAAACTGTTGGCACTATATAAATCTTGTATAATAATAATAATAATAATATAAAATAAATATATTTAAAAATGCTAAATAAAAAAGGTAAATAATATAACAATAACAATAATACAAATGGTTATTATTGTTATTATTATACATAAAAATATAATAAGCTAATATATAATATAATAAATAAAATAAGCTAATATATAATATAATAAGCTAATATATAATATAATAAATACAATAAATACTACTAATAATGTGATAAAAAGAGAGTGGGAGAGAGCGGGACTTTGTATGAAGCATCTGCGGGAAAAGTCAAGATTGATTGGGGGTAATTAGCATATCTGAAATACGTTGTATAATTAATAATTGATTACTTTCACCTAATGCATCGGACATAACTATATTGCATTATGGAAGAAATCGATAAAACATGCACAGACATGGTAGGGGAGGGAATTATTCAAACAGGGACCCGAATACATACAGGTGATACTCCAAAAATTAGAATATCGTGCAAAAGTTCATTTATTTCACTAATGCAACTTAAAAGGTAAAACTAATATATGAGATAGACTCATTACATGCAAAGCAAGATAGTTCAAGCCGTGATTTGTCATAATTGTGATGATTATGGCTTACAGCTCATGAAAACCCCAAATCCACAATCCCAGAAAATTAGAATATTGTGAAAAGGTGCAATATTCTAGGCTCAAAGTGTCCCACTCTAATCATCTAATTAAGCCATAACACCTGCAAAGGGTTCCTGAGCCTTTAAATGGTCTCTCAGTCTGGTTCAGTAGGAATCACAATCATGGGAAAGACTGCTGACCTGACAGTTGTGCAGAAAACCATCATTGACACCCTCCATAAAGAGGGAATGCCTCAAAAGGTAATTGCAAAAGAAGTTGGATGTTCCCAAAGTGCTGTATCAAAGTACCCGTATATACTCGAGTATAAGCCGACCCGAATATAAGCCGAGGCACCTAATTTTACCACAAAAAACTGGGAAAACGTATTGACTCGAGTATAAGCCTAGGGTGTCCATCTGCATGCCTCACTGTGCCCATGACTAGACTGACGTTTAACATGGGAGTCTATGGAAGGGGTGCCCGGGTTTGAAACATCGGTGCTCCCCGGCTGTAGGTCCCCCAGACAATAAACTTTGCACACTTGTAGAGCAGACATGGGGCTACATGTGTGCCAAGATTCTGGTCCAGAGGACCTACGACCGGCTGGTATCGGGTCCCCAAAGTCACCAGAGAAATGACCGTTTAACATGGGAGTCTATAGAAGGGGTGCCCGGGTTTGAAAAATCGGTGTTCCCCGGCCGTAGGTCCCCCGGACAACAAACTATGTACACTTGTAGAGGAAGAGTGAGGCTACATGTGTGCCAAGCTTGGGGTCCAGGGGACCTACAGCCAGCCAGTAACCAGTCCCCAAAGTCCGGGAGATCAGGTGCAAAAAAGGTGACTTGGGTAGAAGCCGAGGGGGGCATTTTCAGCACAGAAAAAGGTGCTGAAAAACTCGGCTTATACTCGAGTATATACGGTATATTAATAGAAAGTTATGTGGAAGGGAAAAGTGTGGAAGAAAAAGGTGCACAAGCAGCCGGGATGACCGCAGCCTGGAGAGGATTGTCAGGAAAAGGCCATTCTAAAGTGTTGGGGACTTTCACAAGGAGTGGACTGAGGCTGGAGTCAGTGCATCAAGAGCCACCACACACAGACGGATCCTGGACATGGGCTTCAAATGTTGTATTCCTCTTGTCAAGCCGCCACTCCTGAACAACAAACAACGTCAGAATCGTCTTACCTGGGCTAAAGAAAAACAGACCTGGTCTGTTGAGTGGTCCAAAGTCCTCTTTTCTGATGAGAGAAAATTTTGCATTTAATTTGGAAACCAAGGACCCAGAGTATGGAGGAAGAATGGAGAGGCACACACTGCAAGATGCTTGAAGTCCAGTGTGAAGTTTCCACAGTCTGTGTTGATTTGGGGAGCCATGTCATCTGCTGGTGTTGGTCCACTGTGCTTCATTAAAGGGGTTGTAAAGGTTCGGTTTTTTTTTTCTAAATAGGTTCCTTTAAGCTAGTGCATTGTTGGTTCACTTACCTTTTCCTTCCATTTCCCTTCTAAATGTTTTTTTTCTTTGTCTGAATTTCTCACTTCCTGTTCCTCCTCAGTAAGCTGTTCTGGCTGACTAAACACCACTCGGATGATGGTGTGAAGTTTAGTGAGGAGAAACAGGAAGTGAGAAATTCAGACAAAGAAAAAAAACATTTAGAAGGGAAATCGAAGGAAAAGGTAAGTGAACCAACAATGCACGAGCTTAAAGGAACCTATTTAGAAAATAAAAAACAAACCTTTACAACCCCTTTAAGTCCGGGGTCACCACAGCCGTCTACCAGGAGATTTTGGAGCACTTCATGCTTCCTTCCGCAGACGAGCTCTATGGGGATGCTGACTTCATTTTCCAGCAGGACTTGGCACCTGCCCACACTGCCAAAAGCACCACAATCTGGTTCAATGACCGTGGGATTACTGTGCTTGATTGGCCAGCAAACGCGCCTGACCTGAACCCCATAGAGAATCTATGGGGCATTGCCAAGAGAAAGATGAGAGACATGAGACCGAACAATGCAGAAGAGCTGAAGGCCGCTATTGAAGCATCCTGGTCTTCCATAACACCTCAGCAGTGCCACAGGCTGATCACTTCCATGCCACGCCGCATTGGGGGGCCCAAACCAAGTACTGAGTACATATGCATGCTTCTACTTTTCACAGGTCCGATATTGTTCTATGTACAATCCTTGTTTTATTGATTGCATGTAATATTCTAGTTTTCTGAGATTGTGGATTTGGGGTTCTCATGAGCTGTAAGCCATAATCATCACAATTATGACAAATCATGACTTGCTTTGCATGTAATGAGTCTATCTCATATATTAGTTTACCCTTTTAAGTTGCATTAGTGAAATAAATGAACTTTTGCACGATATTCTAATTTTTCGAGTATCACCTGTGTAGATAATAAACACAATAAGATATACTGCAGTGATACATATTGAAGCATGAAGTTGGTATCTCTACGCGTTTCGCGACCTGTCCCTCATCAGGAGCAATCATGCATTGTGTTTCTGTAACGACATAAGCACATTTCAGGTTGATCCAGGGCATCTGACATTTAGGAGACAATAAACAAGTCAGAGTCCCAGATGGTACTCACTGGGTAACCATATGTTGCCGGAATGGAAGTGCAACCAAGCCCCATGGGCTGGGATAGCCCCTAGCAGGGACTGAGGCAAGATTCTACACGACAGATGGCCCCCACACAGGGCGCACCCAGGTCGGACAGGCATCAGGCAAGGAGTGATGTATGGACCTGTATCAGTGAATGGTGGTGGCTGTGAAGTAAGGAACAAATGAAGGGTGAGTGCTTGAATGGGGGATGACGATGAGAAGGGAGAATATAGTGTATACTCCTTGCCTGATGCCTGTCAGACCTGGGTGCGCCCTGTGTAGGGGCCGTCTGTCGTGTAGAATCTTGCCACAGTCCCTGGTAGGGGCTATCCCAGCCCATGGGGCTTGGTTGCACTTCCATGCCGGCAACATATGGTTACCCGGTGAGTACCATCTGGGACTCTGACTTGTTCATTGTCTCCTAAATGTCAGATGCCCTGGATCAACCTGAAATGTGCTTATGTCGTTACAGAAACTCAATGCATGATTGCTCCTGATGAGCGACCAAAGTCACGAAACGCGTAGAGCTACCAACTTCATGCTTCAATATGTATCACTGCAGTATATCTTATTGTGTTTATTATCTATGTATTCAGGTCTCTGTTTGAATAATTCCCTCCCCTACCATGTCTGTGCATGTTTTATCGATATCGTTCATAATGCAATATAGTTATGTACGATGCATTATGTGAAAGTAATCAATTATTAATTATACAACGTATTTCAGATATGCTAATTACCCCCAACCAATCTTGACTTTTCCCCCACATGCTTCATACAAAGTCCCGCTCTCTCCTGCTCTCTTTTTATCATATAATTAACAGGGATGGAGGTAATTCGACCCATTACCTCATATAAAATCCCAACAAACCCTCCCCCCCCCTTTTCTCCAATCACTAATAATAAAGCATTACTATTAAGAATTTATAATAAATAAATCAAATAAAATTCTAAGCAAATATATAAGCAAAGTCCCAAATTGCAGCACTCCAAATATCTTCTGAATCCATCAAATAATTATCATGACACATAGAAATCACAGAGAGTGTTCCAAGATCAAGCAAGCTTTCAACCAAGACAACGTCATTTTGTGACGAAACGTACGTCGGGAGGTTGACGCGCTGACGTCATCGCGGTGTATCTTGTGAGCAGATGGGTGTCTGCAAGCCGGTCGGCTAACTTTTTATGGATGGCTTTATTTCTACTTCTCGTAAGTGTAATTTTTATTATTATTGATAAATCCTTATCAGTCAGACTTACACTATGGAGAGTTCTTTTTCTTTTTCTGGGTATACGTTCGATGTTTAATCCCCATGTCTGATGAATTGAGCCTACCTGGTTCACCTTCTGCCTAACCTCTGCGAGCTGCTGTTGGACACAGATCCGGATAGTGATCAACTATACAGGCTTGTCTAAGCTTGCCTTTTGGTACCTATGTGGTGGCGGTGCACGTTTGTTGGTGGTGTTCCTATCAAGAGTTGAGTTTTTATTTACACACAACAATCAGTGGTGTTTTTATTCCTACTTTATGGGACATTCAGGTCACTGCTTTATGATTTCTTGAGGACTGCTCACTTATATACATCCTCAGTGGTACACAGATTGCAATTTTTGTGCACTTCGATCACTTGTTTATCTTAATTTATTTTCAATTTCTTTCTTTCTTTTATTCTTTAGCGCAGCTTCCTCTATAGTTTGCAAGCTTTCAGACTGAACATCCTTCCTCAGGCTGGGTTCACACTGGTACGACACGACAGTCATACAACTTTCATCCTACTTTGCTCTGCGACATCAGTCCTACATTGGTCCGACATCCATCCGACTTTCATGAACAGGATACTACTTTGATCCAACTTTGTGCTAGTCTGACTTGTCCTTTGACCAATCAAAACAATTCCGTGTGAGATAAATTCCTTTTACTGCTGCTGTAATCACATGTCAGATGTCAAAAGTCGGATGGTTAGGACAAGGATCCTACTTTGATCCGACTTCAATGATAGTCAATAGGCTGAAGTAGGATCAAAGTCGGACCAAAGTAGTACAGGGAGCATTTTCAAAGTCGGACCGACTTGTGTCGGACCAGTTAAGACGGCTCTCATAGGGATTCATTGATTTTCACACGTCATGCGACATGAGCTCCCAATGTCGGAGCGTTTGTCGGACCAGTGTGAACCAGGCCTCAGGCGAGGAAAACTGCATAGTAAAGTTACAAAGTAACCAATACATCTGGATACACAGAAAGCACAAAGTAATTCTTCCCCATCATCCAATGCGATGAAAACACACACAGGTGACAATGTGTCCTGCACAGAACAATCCCCATTATCAGGCCTGGAAGCAAAACAATCCCAATGTACATTAGTAGAAAAACAATCCATAAAAATGTATCATGAAAAAAAAAAACACCAATCAGCTAAGGAAACAAATGAAGACCAAAGTCTGTAAAACCACGGGATTTCAAATATCCAACATTCTATCCAATAGAGTGAGAGAGAGAGAGAGGGCGAGAGAGAGGGGGCGAGAGAGAGCGAGAGCGAGAGAGAGGGGGCGAGAGAGAGCGAGAGAGAGGGGGCGAGAGAGAGCGAGAGAGAGGGGGCGAGAGAGAGAGGGAGAGAGAGGGGGAGAGAGAGGGAGAGAGAGAGGGAGAGAGAGAGGGAGAGGGAGAGGGAGAGAGAGAGGGGGAGAGAGAGGGGAGAGAGAGAGGGGGCGAGAGAGAGGGGGCGAGAGAGAGGGGGCGAGAGAGAGAGGGCGAGAGAGAGGGGGGAGAGAGAGAGGGAGAGAGAGAGGGGGGGAGAGAGAGAGGGAGAGAGAGAGGGAGAGAGAGAGGGAGAGAGAGAGGGAGAGAGAGGGAGAGGGCGAGAGAGAGGGCGAGAGAGAGGGAGAGAGAGAGAGGGCGAGAGAGAGGGCGCGAGAGAGGGAGAGGGAGAGAGAGAGGGAGAGAGAGAGGGAGCGCGAGAGAGAGGGAGAGAGAGAGCGCAAGAGAGAGGGAGAGAGAGAGCGCGAGAGAGCGAGAGGCGAGAGCAAGCGAGAGAGCGAGAGGCGAGAGAAAGCGAGAGAGCGAGAGAGAGTGGCGAGAGAAAGCGAGAGAGAGAACGGCGAGAGAGAGAGCGATAGAGAGAGCGGCGAGAGAAAGAGAGAGAGAGGCGAGAGAGGGAGAGAGCGAGAGAGTGTGAGAGAGGCGAGAGAAAGCGAGAGAGGGAGAGAGCGAGAGAGAGGGAGAGAGCAAGAGAGTGAGAGAGGCGAGAGAAAGCGAGAGAGAGAGCGGCGAGAGAAGGAGTGAGAGAGGCGAGAGAGAGGGAGAGAGCGAGAGCGGGAGAGAGCGCGAGAGAAAGCGAGAGAGAGAGAGCAGCGAGAGAGAGAGCGGCGAGAGAAAGCGGGAGAGATGCGAGAGAGGGAGAGAGAGCGAGAGAGAGAGAGAGCGAGAGAGAGAGCAAGAGAGCGGCAAGAGAGCGAGAGAGAGCGCAAGAAAGAGAGCGAGCGAGAGTGAGAGAGAGGGAGAGATAGAGAGCGAGAGAGAGAGGCGAGAGAAAGCGAGAGAGAGCGGCGAGAGAAAGCGAGAGGGAGGGAGAGAGCGAGAGAGAGAGCGAGAGCAAGAGAGCGGCGAGAGAGAGCGCAAGAGAGAGAGTGAGAGCGCAAGAAAGAGTGAGAGAGCGCGCGAGAGAGCGAGCGAGAGAAAGCAAGAGAGAGAGAGAGCGGCGAGAGAAAGCAAGAGAGAGAGAGAGTGGCGAGAGAAAGCGAGAGAGCGAGAAATCTGTCAGAAACGCAGGGGGTGGGGAGCTAAAGTTACACTCTGCAGAGCTCAGGGAGAGCTGATTGGAGGGAAAGGACACACCTCTCCCTTCACACAGCACACAGGAACAGAGCTGAGGCTGTCAATCACAGGTTGTGTGCTGGAGATCCCACCCCTGTCACCCTTTTTCCTCTTGGTGTCAGGAAAACTTGTCAGAAGTGACTCATGTTGACAGCAGAAGAATGAAGCAGAAGACAGAAATGACACTTAGGGGGTGATTTACAAAAACTGGTGCACACCAAATCTGGCGCAGCTCTGCATAGTAACCAATCAGCTTCCAGGTTTTGTTGTTAAAGTTTAATTAAACAAGCTAAAGTTAGAAACTGATTGGCTTTCATGCACAGCTGCACCAGATTCTGAGTGCTCCAGTTTTAGTAAATCTCCCCCTTAGTGCTCTGGACTGAGACAAGTACACATTATAGAGCAGTGATGGAGAACCTTGACACCCCAGATGGTTTGGAACTATATTTCCCATGATGCTCAGGCACTCTGCAGTGTAGCTGAGCATCATGGGAAATGTGGTTCCAAACCATCTGGGGTGCCAAGGTTCACCATCACTGCTATAGAGGGATGTGCTTTGTTCATATTTCATGTCTGAGGTTTACAACCACTTTAAAAATGCATGTTGAGTTTTTACCATGTTTTTGGTGCGTTTTCTGGTTGCCTGAATCTCAGCATGCACCTGTGAAACATTGGCATACAATTCAAAAAATGCACCAAAAACGCACCCGTAGTGCACTTTTGGTGCGTTTCCCATTGATTTCAATGGGATGTGCATTTTTTTTTTTAGTGTGCTTTTATAACAGAGCACTGATGTGAAGAGTTCCATAGGATTTAAGGGTAAATATTTTTACTGCGTCTTTGGCTGCGTTTTAGTGCGGCAAAAGCGCACCCGTGTGAAAGGGGTCTTAGGCTGGGGGTGCGATGTCCTGCGTGCTGCATCTTCAGTCACCTGTTACAAAAGTGCACCTCCCACTGAAATCAATGGGAAACACATTCAAAATGTATCAAAAACGCACCTGGTTGCGTTTTTGGTGTCTTTTTTGAGACACAGGTGCATGCTGGGAGGCGGGCAACCAGAAAATAAACCAAAACGTCTTAAAAACAAGATATGTGTTTTTCCAAAAAGCATACTGCGTTTATAAGTGTCCCAGTATGAAAACGTACACTCACCGGCCACTTTATTAGGTACACCTGATCTATTGCTTGGTAACACAAATTGCTAATCAGCCAGTCACATGGCAGAAACTCAATGCATTTAGGCATCTAGACGTGGCGAAGACGACTTGCTGAAGTTCAAACCGAGATTCAGAATGGGGAAGAAAAGGGATTTAAGTGACTTTGAACGTGGCATGGTTGTTGGTGCCAGACGGGCTGGTCTGAGTATTTCAAAAACTGCTGATCTACTGGGATTTTCACACACAACCATCTCTTCGGTTTACAGAGACTGGTCCAAAAAAGAGAAAATATCCAGTGAGTGGCAGTTGTGTGGAAGAAAATGCCTTGTTGATGACAGAGGTCAGAGGAGAATGGACAGGCTGGTTCCAGATGACAGAAAGACAAAAGTAACTCAAATAAGCACTCGTTACACCCAAGGTATGCAGAATACCATCTCTGAACGCACAACACATCCAACCTTGAAGCAGATGGGCTACAGCAGCAGAAGACCACACCGGGTGCCACTCCTGTCAGCTAAGAACAGGAAACTGAGGCTACAATTGCCACAGGATCACCAAAATTGGACAATAGAAGACTGGTAAAACATTGTCTGGTCTGATGAGTCTGGATTTCAGCCACTGACACCAATATTCGGGGTTATTATTACATCCATTGACATTTGACAACAATGCTGGGGGTTATTATAACATCCATTAACACCAATGCTGGGGGTTATTATTACATCCACTGACACCAATGTTGGGGGTTATTATTACATCCACTGACAACAATGCTGGGGGTTATTATAACATCCATTAACACCAATGCTGGGGGTTATTATTACATCCACTGACAACAATGCTGGGGGTTATTATAACATCCATTAACACCAATGCCGGGGGTTATTATTACATCCACTGACACCAATGCTGGGGGTTATTATTACATCCACTGACACCAATGTTGGGGGTTATTATAACATTCATTAACACCAATGCTGGGGGTTATTATTACATCCACTGACAACAATGCTGGGGGTTATTATAACATCCATTAACACCAATGCCGGGGGTTATTATTACATCCACTGACACCAATGCTGGGGGTTATTATTACATCCACTGACACCAATGTTGGGGGTTATTATAACATTCATTGACACCAATGCTGGAGGTTATTACATCCATTGACACCAATGTTGGGGGTTATTATTACATCCATCGACACCAATGTTGGGGGTTATTATCACATTCAATGACACCAATGCTGGAGGTTATTACATCCATTGACACCAATGTTGGGGGTTATTATTACATTCATTGACACCAATGTTGGGGGTTATTATTACATTCATTGACACCAATGTTGGGGGTTATTATTACATTCATTGACACCAATGTTGGGGGTTATTATTACATCCACTGACACCAATGTTGGGGGTTATTATAACATTCATTGACACCAATGTTGGGGGTTATTATTACATCCATTGACACCAATGTTGGGGGTTATTATTACATCCATTGACACCAATGTTGGGGGTTATTATTACATCCATTGACATTTGACACCAATGCTGGGGGTTATTATTACATCCACTGACACCAATGTTGGGGTTTATTATAACATTCATTGACACCAATGTTGGGGGTTATTATTACATCCATTGACACCAATGTTGGGGGTTATTATTACATTCATTGACACCAACGTTGGGGGTTATTATTACATCCACTGACACCAACGTTGGGGGTTATTATTACATCCACTGACACCAATGTTGGGGGTTATTATAACATTCATTGACACCAATGTTGGGGGTTATTATTACATCCACTGACACCAATGTTGGGGGTTATTATAACATTCATTGACACCAATGTTGGGGGTTATTATTACATCCACTGACACCAATGTTGGGGGTTATTATAACATTCATTGACACCAATGTTGGGGGTTATTATTACATTCATTGACACCAATGTTGGGGGTTATTATAACATTCATTGACACCAACGTTGGGGGTTATTATTACATTCATTGACACCAATGTTGGGGGTTATTATAACATTCATTGACACCAACGTTGGGGGTTATTATTACATCCACTCACACCAACGTTGGGGGTTATTATTGCATCCGCTGACACCAAGGCTGGAGGTTATTACACCCACTGACACCAGTATATGTATACAGCCAAGGTATATATATATATATATATATATATATATATATATATATATATATATTATATATACCCACTAGTAGTGTATATGGGGACATGGGGAATACATATAACAGGCGTAGGTGGGGTATATAATACCTGCAGTGTATATAGGTAAGGTATATATAATAGTAGTAAGTATATAGGTATGTACACTACACAGGATATAAATATGACAGCACAAGGTAGGTAGATGGTTGAGGCTCCATTGATCAGAATGGGAGTTGCAGTGACACAGGCAGAGGGAAGAAGGAGAGGACAGGAGGGAGGGGAGGGATGGAGATGACAGGGGGGAGGGGAGAGTTGGAGATGACAGGGGGGAGGGGAGGGATGGAGATGACAGGGGGGAGAGATGGAGATGACAGGAGGGGGAGGGGAGGGATGGAGATGACAGGAGGGGAGGGATGGAGATGACGGGAGGGGGAGGAGAGGGATGGAGATGACAGGAGGGGGAGGGATGATATGACAGGGGGAGGGGAGGGATGGAGATGACAGGAGGGGGAGGGATGGAGATGACAGGAGGGGGAGGGATGGAGATGACAGGAGGGGGAGGGATGGAGATGACAGGAGGGGGAGGGATGGAGATGACAGGAGGGGGAGGGATGGAGATAACAGGGGGAGGGATGGAGATGACAGGAGGGGGAGGGATGGAGATGACAGGAGGGGAGGGATGGAGATGACAGGAGGGGGAGGGATGATATGACAGGGGGAGGGGAGGGATGAAGATGACAGGGGGAGGGATGGAGATGACAGGAGGGGGAGGGATGGATATGACAGGGGGAGGGGAGGGATGGAGATGACAGGGGGAGGGGGAGGGATGGAGATGACAGGAGGGGGAGGGATGGAGATGACAGGGGGAGGGGAGGGATGGAGATGACAGGGGGAGGGGGAGGGGAGGGATGGAGATGACAGGGGGAGGGATGGAGATTAGAGGAGGGGGAGGGATGGAGATGACAGGAGGGAGGGATGGAGATGACAGGAGGGGGAGGGGAGGGATGGAGATGACAGGGGGAGGGGAGGGATGGAGATTAGAGGAGGGGGAGGGATGGAGATGACAGGAGGCAGGGGGAGGGGAGGGATGGAGATGACAGGGGGAGGGATGGAGATTAGAGGAGGGGGAGGGATGGAGATAACAGGAGGGAGGGGAGGGATGGAGATGACAGGGGGAGGGATGGAGATTAGAGGAGGGGGAGGGATGGAGATGACAGGAGGGAGGGATGGAGATGACAGGAGGGGGAGGGGAGGGATGGAGATGACAGGAGGGAGGGGGAGGGATGGAGATGACAGGGGGAGGGGAGAGACAGAGATGACAGGAGGAAGGGGGAGGGATGGAGATGACAGGGGGAGGGGAGGGATGGATATGACAGAAGGGGGAGGGGAGGGATGGAGATGACAGGAGGGAGGGGGAGGGATGGAGATGACAGGAGGGAGGGGGAGGGATGGAGATGACAGGGGAGGGGAGGGATGGAGATGACAGGGGGAGGGGAGGGATGGAGATGACAGGAGGGAGGGGGAGGGATGGAGATGACAGGAGGGAGGGGGAGGGATGGAGATGACAGGGGGAGGGGAGGGATGGAGATGACAGGGGGAGGGGAGGGATGGAGATGACAGGGGGAGGGGAGGGATGGAGATGACAGGAGGAAGGGGGAGGGATGGATATGACAGAAGGGGGAGGGGAGGGATGGAGATGACAGGAGGGAGGGGGAGGGATGGAGATGACAGGGGAGGGGAGGGATGGAGATGACAGGGGGAGGGGAGGGATGGAGATGACAGGGGGAGGGGGAGGGATGGAGATGACAGGGGGAGGGGAGGGATGGATATGACAGGAGGGGGAGGGATGGAGATGACAGGAGGGAGGGGGAGGGGAGGGATGGAGATGACAGGAGGGGGGTTGGGATGGAGATGACAGGAGGGGGAGGGATGGATATGACAGGGGGAGTGTTGGAGATGACAGGGGGAGGGGAGGGTAAGGATGGAGATGACAGGAGGGAGGGGGAGGGATGGAGATGACAGGAGGGAGGGGGAGGGATGGAGATGACAGGAGGGAGGGGGAGGGATGGAGATGGGAGGGGGAGGGATGGAGATGACAGGGGAGGGGAGGGATGGAGATGACAGGAGGGAGGGGGAGGGATGGAGATGACAGGAGGGGGAGGGGAGGGATGGAGATGAAAGGAGGGGGAGGGGAGGGATGGAGATGACAGGAGGAGGGATGGAGATGACAGGGGGAGGGGGAGGGGAGGGGTGGAGATGAGGAGTCTGTCAGCCATTGTATCGGGCGGCCTGTATGTATATAAGGGGCCCTCCTACAGCCTGGGGCCCCGGCATTGCTCCCACCCCCACCACATCCCCCCTTCTTTTACACACCGACCCCCCTCCCCCCATCCCGCTCCCACCTCAGCCCGGATCCGGGTGTTCGGGCGCCGTGTGACAGCTGCGGCTGGGCAGGGACTGTGTGACGTCACCGGCCTCCCCGGCCACCGTCCCGGGGAGTTGGAGGGGCGGGGACAGGCGGTACACTGACCTCTACAGGCTGCATATGAGTACTGCACCCTTCACAGTGTATACTCTCCATACATTGTACATACAGCACCCTCTACATTGTAGAGAATTAATTCTGCACTCCAACATTGTATACAGACAGTACATCCCATACCTTATACATTACATTGAGTGCAGTACATTCTATACCCTATACATTACATCCCATATACATTGTATACAGTACATCCCATGCCCTATACATTGTATGCAGTACATTCTACACATTGTATATACACAGGACATCCTACACAATATGTATTTCAAGCAGTACACCTTGAGCATACAGCATCCTACACACATTATATAGTACACTCTCAACACTTTATATAGAACATATTGTATATACTGCTCCCATCACTGTATATAGTGCACCCTGCATATACTACACTCCAAGCACTATGTAGTACACCCTTTGTATATTGCACTTTCATTTCCTACATATGCTACACCATGAATACATTGTGCCCTGCCTCTATACATACTACACTCCACCTCATTATATAACATTATACCTTACCCCCCCCCCCCCCATTATAATGCACCCTTTATACACTGCAGGCTTTCCCTTATATACAGTACATATTACACCCTATAATTTAAAGTGGTTGTATTGTCCGCTTGGTCATTTTTACTTACAGGTAAGCCTATAACAAGGCTTACCTGTAGGTACAATTAATATTCACCTGACGTCAGCGGCGCATGCGCTCTAAAGGTCCGGCGGCTCTTGCTAATGCTTTAACTTTACGTTCCCTCACATAAAGAAGCATTTTTGTCACTTCTCCCAAAATTTTGTCTCTGAGGTTCCGAGTCTACCATGAACCCATTACATGTATATGAAAAGAAGGACTTTGCAATCTGGATACCAGCAGTCATGGGACAATTAAATAAAACAAAATTTATTAAGTCAGCTTTCTGACACATGGTAGGGTGCAAGGCCCTGCCACTGTGAAAATACATCGCTCCCAACTGTCCCTGATTTCAAGGAACTTGAAAGAAGGTCTCAAACTAGGGGTCAGAGGAGCTCCAGCCAGGAGTCGGGGGAACAGAAGGTCTCAACCTAGGGGTCAGAGGAGCTCCAGCCAGGAGTCGGGGAACAGAAGGTCTCAACCTAGGGGTCAGAGGAGCTCCAGCCAGGAGTCGGGGGAACAGAAGGTCTCAACCTAGGGGTCAGAGGAGCTCCAGCCAGGAGTCGGGGGAAGAGAAGGTCTCAACCTAGGGGTCAGAGGAGCTCCAGCCAGGAGTCGGGGGAACAGAAGGTCTCAACCTAGGGATCAGAGGAGCTCCAGCCAGGAGTCGGGGGAACAGAAGGTCTCAACCTAGGGATCAGAGGAGCCCCAGCCAGGAGTCGGGGAACAGAAGGTCTCAACCTAGGGGTCAGAGGAGCTCCAGCCAGGAGTCGGGGGAACAGAAGGTCTCAACCTAGGGGTCAGAGGAGCTCCAGCCAGGAGTCGGGGGAACAGAAGGTCTCAACCTAGGGGTCAGAGGAGCTCCAGCCAGGAGTCGGGGAACAGAAGGTCTCAACCTAGGGGTCAGAGGAGCTCCAGCCAGGAGTCGGGGGAACAGAAGGTCTCAACCTAGGGGTCATAGGAGCTCCAGCCAGGAGTCGGGGGAACAGAAGGTCTCAACCTAGGGGTCATAGGAGCTCCAGCCAGGAGTCGGGGGAACAGAAGGTCTCAACCTAGGGGTCAGAGGAGCTCCAGCCAGGAGTCGGGGGAACAGAAGGTCTCAACCTAGGGGTCAGAGGAGCTCCAGCCAGGAGTCGGGGAACAGAAGGTCTCAACCTAGGGGTCAGAGGAGCTCCAGCCAGGAGTCGGGGGAACAGAAGGTCTCAACCTAGGGGTCAGAGGAGCTCCAGCCAGGAGTCGGGGGAACAGAAGGTCTCAACCTAGGGGTCAGAGGAGCTCCAGCCAGGAGTCGGGGGAACAGAAGGTCTCAACCTAGGGATCAGAGGAGCTCCAGCCAGGAGTCGGGGGAACAGAAGGTCTCAACCTAGGGATCAGAGGAGCCGCAGCCAGGAGTCGGGGGAACAGAAGGTCTCAACCTAGGGATCAGAGGAGCCCCAGCCAGGAGTCGGGGAACAGAAGGTCTCAACCTAGGGGTCAGAGGAGCTCCAGCCAGGAGTCGGGGGAACAGAAGGTCTCAACCTAGGGGTCAGAGGAGCCCCAGCCCGAAGTCTGGGAACAGAAGGTCTCAACCTAGGGATCAGAGGAGCCCCAGCCAGGAGTCGGGGGAACAGAAGGTCTCAACCTAGGGATCAGAGGAGCCCCAGCCAGGAGTCGGGGAACAGAAGGTCTCAACCTAGGGGTCAGAGGAGCTCCAGCCAGGAGTCGGGGGAACAGAAGGTCTCAACCTAGGGATCAGAGGAGCCCCAGCCAGGAGTCGGGGGAACAGAAGGTCTCAACCTAGGGATCAGAGGAGCCCCAGCCAGGAGTCGGGGGAACAGAAGGTCTCAACCTAGGGATCAGAGGAGCCCCAGCCAGGAGTCGGGGAACAGAAGGTCTCAACCTAGGGGTCAGAGGAGCTCCAGCCAGGAGTCGGGGGAACAGAAGGTCTCAACCTAGGGGTCAGAGGAGCTCCAGCCAGGAGTCGGGGGAACAGAAGGTCTCAACCTAGGGGTCAGAGGAGCTCCAGCCAGGAGTCGGGGAACAGAAGGTCTCAACCTAGGGGTCAGAGGAGCCCCAGCCAGGAGTTAGGAGACAGAAGGTCTCAACCTAGGGGTCAGAGGAGCCCCAGCCAGGAGTCAGGGGACAGAAGTTCTCAACCTAGGGGACAGGGGAGCCCCAGCCAGGAGTCGGGGTACAGAAGGTCTCAACCTAGGGGTTCGAGGAGCCCCAGCCAGGAGTCAGGGAACAGAAGGTCTCATCCTAGGGGTCCGAGGAGCCCCAGTCAGGATTTTTGGGGACAGAAGGTCTCAACATGGGTCCCAGAAAAGCCCCAGCCAAGAGTAGGGGGGAAAGAAGGTCTCAACCTAGGGGTCAGAGGAGCCCCAGCCAAAACCTAGGAGTCGGGGGACAGAAGGTCTCAAACTAGGGGTCAGAGGAGTCCCAGCCAGGAGTCGGGGGACAGAAGGTCTCAACCTAGGGGCCAGAGGAGCCCCAGCATGGAGTCGGGGTACAGAAAGTCTCAAACTAGGGGCCAGAGGAGCCCCAGCATGGAGTCGGGGTACAGAAAGTCTCAACCTAGTAGTCAGAGGAGCCCTATCCAGGAGTTGGGGGACAGAAGGTCTTAACCTGGGGGTCATAAGAGCCCCAGCCAGGAGTCGGGGACAGAAGGTCTCAACCTAGGGGTCAGAGGAGCACCAGCCAGGAGTTGGCTACAGAAGGTCTCAACCTAGAGGTCAGAGGAGCCCCAGCCAGGAGTCGGGGGTCAGAGGAGCTCCAGCCAGGAGTTGTGGGACAGAGGGTCTCAACCTAGGGGTCAGAAGAGCCCCAGCCAGGAGTAGGGGGACAGAAGTTCTCAACCTAGGGGACAGAGGAGCCCCAGCCAGGAGTCGGGGGACAGAAGTTCTCAACCTAGGGGACAGAGGAGCCCCAGCCAGGAGTCGAGGTACACAAGGTCTCAACCTAGGGGTTAGAGGAGCCCCAGCCAGGAGTCAGGGAACAGAAGGTCTCAACCTAGGGGTCCGAGGAGCCCCAGCCAGGATTTTTGGGGACAGAAGGTCTCAACCTAGGTCCCATAAGATCCCCAGCCAAGAGTAGGGGGGAAAGAAGGTCTCAACTTTGGGGGTCAGAGGAGCACCAGCCAGGAGTCGGGAACAGAAAGTTTCAACCTAGGGATCAGAGGAGCCCCAGGCAGGAGTCAGGCTACACAAGGTCTCTACCTGGAGGTCAGAGGAGCCCCAGCCAGGAGTCAGGGAAAAGAAAGGCCTCAACCTAGAGGTCAGAGGAGCCCCAGCCCGGAGTCAGGGGACAGAAGGTCTCAACCAAGAGGAACCCCAGCCAAGAGTCAGGGGATATAAGGTCTCAACCTAGGGGTCAGAGTAGCCTCAGTCAGGAGAAAGAAGGTCTCAACCTAGGGGCCAGGGTAGCCCCAGCCAGGAGCCGGGGGACAGAATGTCTCAACCTAGGGGTCAGAGGAGCCCCAGCCAAGAGTCAGGGAAAAGAAAGTCTCAACCTAGGGATCAGAGGAGCCCCAGCCAGGAGTTGGGGGACAGAAGGTCTCAACCCAGGGCTCAGAAAAGCACCAGCTAGGAGTCGGGGGACAGCAAGTTTCAACCTAGGGATCAGAGGAGCCCCAGGCAGGAGTCAGGCTACAGAAGGTCTCTACCTGGAGGTCAGAGGAGCCCCAGCCAGGAGTCAGGGGACAGAAAGTCTCAACCTAGAGGTCAGAGGAGCCCCAGCCCAGAGTCAGGGGACAGAAGGTCTCAACCTAGGGGTCAGAGGAGCCCCAGCCAGGAGTCGGGGGACAGAAGGTCTCAACCTAGGGGTCAGAGGAGCCCCAGCCAGGAGTCGGGGGACAGAAGGTCTCAACCTAGAGGTTAGAGGAGCCCCAGCCAGGAGTCGGGGGACAGAAGGTCTTAACCTAGGGGTCAGAGGAACCCCAGCAAAAAGTCAGGGGACAGAAGGTCTCAACCTATGGATCAGAAAAGCCCCAGTCAAGAGTCAGGGCATATAAGGTCTCAACCTAGGGGTCAGAGGAGCCTCAGCCAGGAGTCGGGGGACAGAAGGTCTTAACCTGGTGCAGCTGTGTAGTAACCAATCAGCTTTTAACTTCAGCTTGTTCGATTCAGCCTTGTCAATAAGGCCCAGTTCACACTGGTGCGACATATGCACCGACTTTGGGAGCTCATGCCGCATGATGAGTGTAAATCAACGGTTCCCTATGAGAGCCGTCTTAACTGGTCTGACTTTGAAAAAGTTTCCTGCACTACTTTGGTCTGTCTTGGGCACAATTTCAGCCCATTGATTTAAATGTAGGTCGCATCCAAGTCAGATCATCATCTTAACTGATCCGACTTGTGGCATGCGACTTGTGCTCTGAGGGTCTTGAAGGGAAACCCTTCGGTCTGGTATAGATTTCAAGGGGAATCCCCACGCTAAAATAAAAAAAACGGCGTGGGGTCCCCCCCCCAAAATCCATACCAGACCCTTATCCAAGCACGGTACTGTCATCTGGAGACTCTGCCCCTTGTAACGTCACCAAGGCATGATGGGGCTGTGATGTCCCAATTAGTGGGGTCTCCGGATGATTTCCCAGGATGGCCACGCCTCAAGGCTATAAAAGAAATACCACACACCGGAGCTAATACAACAGCGGGAGCATAACTGGAGGAAGAACCAGAGGAAGAAGACATCAGCGGAGGGAGAAGAACAAGAGGGAGAAGACACGTTGGAGCTAAGTGTGACATACTTCTTTTTTAATAAAGGACTTTGTCAAAAACCTGTGTACTGTTTTTATTTATTTTTGACACTTTTTTGGGTGCCAATGTTTGGGTGCAATGTACCCCATAGTCACACGCAGTTAAAGGGGGCTTCCAGATTCCGATAAGACCCCTGCCTGCCGACCCCACAACTACCGGCTAGGGTTGTCGGGAAGAGGACCTTGTCCCTATGAACAAGGGGACAAGGTGCTTTTTGGGGTGGAGGGCGCAGAGACCCCCCTGCCCCAAAGCACCTGCCACCCCATGTTGAGGTGTATGGTCCAGGAGTGAGGGGGCGCTCACTCGTCCGTGTATCCCCTGCCCCTGTTTCCTGACCTGCGGGGGAACATGCTTGGATAAAGATCTGGTATGGATTTTGGGGTGGGGGGGCACGCCTTTTTTTTTATTTGGCGTGGGGTTTCCCCATAAGATTCATACCAGACTCAAAGGGCCTGGTATGGTCAGATCCCGTTCATTGAAGTCGCACATGAAGTCGTAGGGTAAAGTCGGATCAGAAGCCACCTGACTTCCATGTCAGAGCAATGTGAACCCGGCCTAAAACCTAGAAGCTGATTGGTTACTATGCACAGCTGCACCAGATTCTGTGTGCACCAACTTTAGTACATTTTCCCCACTGTCACTTCTATTTCTATATGTGGATAATGGCACCGTAAATATTTTAATAAAAAAAAAAAAAAAAAAATGTAATTACCTTTTTTCCTAATCGATATCCAGCTGTCACATGACCCAGTCTACAGGGAAACATAAGCAAGAGGAGCTTCTAGTCCTCTGCTGCGGGTCACATGTTCAAAGAAAAAAAAAAAAAGCACAGCCTTTGGAATTCAGAGTAAAAATAAATAATTATTATCAATAAACGGTCTTAAATTTTCATACAAATATATAACTGAAATCAAATCTTTATTATTTTTTGGCAATAACATGGTGTGGGCTGATTTCTGCCAGTCACAGTCACAGTCTGTGTCACGCCCCTCCAGCCTGTGTCTTAGAATAAGAGGGAGGTGAAACCTCCATCAATCTGCATGTAATCTCCCACCGCCATTGTGTTTAGCTGGTTAGTGGGCATGGAGGAGGGAGGGAGTGGGCTTTCATTTACCACTGTGTATACGCCCACATGTGTGACTCTAGAGTCACATGAAATGCTCGGCATAAAAAAAATTGCTGAAAACTGAGCATGTGCAAAGCTGACAACACTGTTCTGCAAAATCTCCAGCTGAATTGGGGACATGGACAGAATGGGGGCGATAGAGAGCAGAAGGATCAACCAGGTTTGTTGCAGAATACAGAAAACGAATGCCATAGTGAGTGACCAAGTGACTATGAACAGCATGTAATAAACCATTTATTAGTAGTTTTTTTTTGATGTGGGTTTAGTGTCACCTTAACTGGAGTTTGATGTTCAGTTGTGCCTAGAGATGGACAACTGAACAAGAGTCAAACCTTGCTTTGCTACAAAAGCAACCCCCCGCCCTGCAGGCTTATATAGGCTTTACTTCCCCGTCATGCAGGCTTTATTCTACATCTGGAAAAACAGGGTCCTTTAAGTTTTGGAAGTTTCATACAACAAAGAAAAGAAACATAAAAAAGACAGGTTAGGAACAAGACAGTGCAAGAAAAAAAAAAAAGAAGAAGAAGAAGGAAGCTGCCTTCAATCTACTTGTTACAGAAGAAGTTGAGACAGACTTCAAACTCCACCTTGAAATGCTATAATGTTCTGTACAGTATTGTTACATGAATAAAAATGCAACTCTGTGACAGATATCTAGCACTGAAGGAATGGCCATGGTCAGTGTAATCTGTGTATGTGTGTATATATATATATATATATATATATATATATATATATATATATACACACACACATATACACACACACACACACCTTTCCTGGCACTTTTTGTTTACACGTTTAAATCAGTATTATTTGCTACATTGCTTGGAACCCCCTAAACCAGGGATCTCCAAACTTTTCAAACAAAGGGCCACTTTATTGTCCTTCAGACTTTAGTAGGGCCGAATTGTGGCCAGCAGGGGCAGAAAATGTCACGGGCCCAGCATCAGTGAGAATAAATATGGCCTCAGGGTTGGTGGTCAATAGGAGGAGTATTCCCCCTATTAGTAGGAGGAATAGTATCCCATCATTGGTATCCGTGGAAGATATAGTGCCCCATTGTTGGTGTCAGTGGGAGGAATGCCGCCTCATATCAGTGGAAGGAATTGTGCCCCAAGGGCCGGATTAAGGCTAGCAAAGGGCCACATCTGGCCCTCAGCCGTAGTTTGGAGACCGATGCCCTAAACATTATATTTCCTTTTATTTTATTTTTTATTTTTTAGCAGACACCCTAGAAAATGGTGATCGTTTTTTTTTTTTTTTTTTTTACGTCACACTATTTTTTTTTTAAAACGCAATTTTTGGGGAAAAAAATACACTTTAATGAATTTAAAAAAAAACACAATATATATGCCAACATTTTTGGTAAAATATGAACGACAAATCAGATGGCGACAAAGTATGGTACTTAAAAATCTCCATAGGCGATGCTTTAAATTTTTTTTACAGGTTACCTCTTTAGAGTTACAGAAGGGGTCTAGCGCTAACATTATTACTCTCACTCCCAACGTTCGCAGGGATACCTCTCATGTGTTATGCAAATACAGTTTACTTATGCGTGCGCGACTTAACTTTGCGTTCGCTTCTGCGCACGAGTACAAAGAAATGGGGGCGCTTTACATTATTATTTTTTTTACAGTACATGTAAACATCCCTCGTAATAGAAATAAGGATGACAGGTCCTCTTTATGGCGAGATCTGGGGTCAAAAAGACCCCAAATCTCTTCTTTACTTTAAAAAGCAAAAGATCAAAATAACTTTTTTTTTTTTTTTTTAAAGCGAAAGAGCAAAAACAAAGTTTACTTTCACCTGGAAGTGACATTATGACGTTGCTCCGGTCCTTCAAGGCCATAGAGGCTATCATGGAACAAGAGTCTCTAGTTTGTTTTGTTTTACAAATAAAATTAAGAAAGTTAAAAAGGACTTTGTTGTGCTTTGATAGGAAGGCGAGTTAAGCTATCTGGCCTTATTCATATCCTCGCATTTGACACTGGGATTGCAGAATAGAGGCGATCAAAGACAATCTGGTCTCTGGCAGCCTTCATGACCAGATTGCAGCACTGTTGGATCGTTTCTTGGGCATGCCAGTGAAAACGGTAAGCTGCCGGCTGAAAAAAATAATAATAATATTGGGGTTATGGCTGATAGCTTCAACCATAACCCTGGTAAACCACTTGCAAACTGCAACATTAAAAACACTATACTGTCAAAAGTATTGGGACACCTGCCTTTACACACAAGAACTTTAAAAGGCGTCTTAGTCCGTAGAGCTCAATATTGAGTTGGCCCACCCTTTGCAGCTAGAACAGCTTAAACTCTTCTGGGAAGGCTGTCCACAAGGTTTAGGAGTGTGTCTATGGGAATGTTTGACCATTCTTCCAGAAGAGCATTTGTGAGGTCAGGCACTGATGTTGGATGTGAAGGCCTGGCTCGCAGTCTCTGCTCTAGTTCTATCGGGTAGAGGTCAGGACTCTGTGCAGGCTAATCAAGTTCTTCCACCCCAAACTTGCTCATCCATTTCTTTTAGATACCTTTCACACTGGAGGCGTTTTTCAGGCGCTTTAGTGCTAAAAATAGCACCTGTAAAATGCCTCATCTGCAGTCCCAGTGTGAAAGCCCGAGTGCTTTCACACTGGGGCGCTGCGCTGGCAGGATGTTAAAAAAAGGTCCTGCAAGCTGCATCCTTGGGGCGCTTTAGGAGAGATGTATACACCGCTCCTAAAGTTGAAATCAATGGGAAGCACCGCCGAAGCGCCTGCAAAGCGCCACGGTAGTGGCGCTTTGCAGGCTTTTAACCCTTTGTTCAGCCGCTAGCGGGAGGGTTAAAAAGGCGCGCTAGCGTCCGAAAAGCGCCTCTAAAATGATGGTAAAGCGCTGCTAAAACTATTGGCCGCGCCGTCAGTGTGAAAAGGCTCTTATGGCCCTTGCTTTGTGCACTGGTGCGCAGTCATTTTGGAAGAGGAAGGGGCCATCCCCAAATTGTCCAAAATGTCTTGGTACGATGACGCCTTAAGAGTTCCGAAAAAGGTGCCGCATTTTTATGTGTATTTGCCAAGTACAAGTTTAATCACAGATTGTCTGATAATTTATAACTAAGTACATTATACTGACCTTAGGAAGGTGCAGCAAACACCCGGCCGAGGCACCATTGGTTTTACTCACACCAAACCCCTTCAACATCACAAGGCACTACATCCACTGTAAATATCACTTAAGTGGGTCCTTAAACACTTTTAGTAATTTTTACCATTAGTAAACACCCGGCCGAGCCTTTCGCAAAATAGTTTTTCATTTACACCTCTCACCTATTTTTGTTTACCCTATTTGGATCTTTCCTTTTTGAACGGCACAGACAGATTATCTAGTCCTTACCATAGTATTTCATCACTAAGTTTTTAACAAACACCTGGCCGAGACATAATTAAAAAATTCCTAACAAACAATTTTTAACTTTTATTTTGGAGTATTAACACGCTTTTTATCACCATCACCGAAGTTAACACCTGGCAGAGTCAAACCTATTTTTTATTCTTTATTTTATTTTTCCTTGTCCTTGCAATTTATCATCATATATCAGGTTGATTTATCAACCAATTTTTGGCTCACACACCAGAACAGCGCCACAGCTACACCCCCATACCTTTTTCATATTTCTTGCTCCACCTATCTAGGAGGCAGCAATTAAGTAGAGGCAGCAGTTCTGCCTACTGTGTATTATTTGATTTCCTCTGCGCGGCGACACCCCAGCCTTTTTCAGCCTTAAGAGTTCCCTTCACTGAAACTAGGGGGCCAAACTAGCAAGGTCCATAAAGACACGGAAGAGTGAGTTTGGGGTGGGGGAACTTGACTGGCCTGCACAGAGTCCTGACCTCAACCCGACAAAACACCTTTGGGATGGATTTGAGGTCTTTGCATGGGCAAGCTGACAGTATCCCTTTAAAGCGGTAGTAAACCACCGTGTTTTTTTCTTTTGCAAACTAAAAAATGTAAAAAGTCATAAAGTGCTAGTAGGCATGCCTGTGCGCGGGAGCCACCATTCATGGCACAGGACTCTGAAGGTACGGCCCAGATGATCGGTCCTTCAGAGCACATGCAGCGGTGACGTCACCGGCTGTATGTAAAGTAAATATCTCCTAAATTGCACATGATTAGGAGATATTTACACTACCTATAGGTAAGCCTTATTCTAGGCTTGCCTATAGGTAAAAGTCAGAGATGGGAGTTCACTTCCATTTAAACTTCTGTGAATTTCCATGTCATCCTAAAACCTCAGGGCATTGCAGAAAACTTTATATATTAGACACAAGTTGTGCATAAAGTTTTATTTCTGGTGTAACTTTTCAGAGAAATTGGATCAGAAGAACCTACACAATGGTTCACAGAAAATGAAGCAAAGAAAACAGCAGAGGTTGTATGCACAGCAACCAATTTCAGGTTTCGCTTTTGAAATGAAATGATTGAATGACTCGAAGAAATGAAGGAACGCTAGAATCGGATTGGTTGCCATGGGCAGCTGCAGCTCTCCGTCTCCTGCGTTCCATAAGACAGTCCCACGCAGTGTTATCTGCACTGATTTCTCTGCAGAGCACCAAGTGAATGTCAGCCGCTGGTGGAGTCTTTATAGAAGATCGTTTCTGCGGCGCCCCGTCACGTGAAACAGTCCAGACTGCTCTTGGCTCGCTCCATCTCATGCAGAAAACTGTAGAACTGCGGCAAGGTCAGCTCTGGGGAGAAAACGAAGAGCCGTTAAAGAGGAACTCTGAACAAAATAAAAAACTACAAATATCTGTCATATTAATAGTATTAAAGTGTTACTAATCCCACAACAGTAAAATCAGTCTGTATGTGCAGTAAAGCATGCTGGTTATACTCACTGAGGAACCTAAGGGGTTAAACCTCTGCAATGTGTAAAAAAGGCTGTTTGATCCGGTCTTCTCTGATCCTCCCCTTCTTTCACAGTCTCCAAAAAATAATTGATCTTTACAGAATCAGGGGATGGGCTGCACATGCTCATTTTGGTGTGTATTGCTAGAGAGTTTTTTTGTTTTTTCTTGGGAGAGTGCATGTGATCAGCACATGGCCAATCAGCACTGTCCAGACAGAGGGTCAGGGGAGAAAAACTCCTCCTACTAGCTTTAACCAGACACCGATAGAAGCCACAAGACTGCTATATACTGCTGATGAGAAAAGGTATTTATCCGTTTACATCAGGGGTCAAGTTCTGGAAAAAAAAAAGGAAGTGTAGGAACTCACCTCAGCTGCCCCCCTCACCCCCCCATCCAGTAATGTCCTCCTCTGCCCCCCCTCCAGTATTGTCCTCCTCTGCCCCCTTCACCCCCCCCCCTCCAGTATTGTCCTCCTCTGCCCCTTCACTCCCCCCCCCAGCAATGTCCTCCTCTGCCCCCTTCACCCCCCACGCAATGTCCTCCTCTGCCCCCTTCACCCCCCCTCCAGTAATGTCCTCCTCTGCCCCCTTCACCCCCCTCCTCCAGTAATGTCCTCCTCTGCCCCTTCACCCCCCCCCCCCCCCAGCAATGTCCTCCTCTGCCCCCTTCACCCCCCGCGTAATGTCCTCTGCCCCCTTCACCCCCCCCCTTCAGTAATGTCCTCCTCTGCCCCCTTCACCCCCTCCTCCAGTAATGTCCTCCTCTGCCCCCTTCACCCCCCCGTAATGTCCTCCTCCTCCCCCTTCACCCCCCCCAGTAATGTCCTCCTCCTCCTCCCCCTTCTAGTAATGTCCTCCTCTCTGCTGTGGCAAGGCGCCTCCACTGAGACACTCACATCAGTGTACTGCTACTGTCCTCCTGCTTTCTGTTGTAGTGAGACCGAGTGTTACCACCTTCCAATCAAAAATAGCGCCAGGTGGCGCCATTACACCACTGTACATGCGCCCGCCCAGCCAACAACAGGCGATCATGTACGAGATTTGCAGGCTTCGGAATAGCGAATGCGCAGTTGCGCTGTCAACCCGCAGCCACATTTTTACGGGCAGTCCGAAAATTAAACGGGCGGTTGGCAACACTGGCCTCAATCACTTACTATTGTGAGCTGTGTCGACGGCTGCTGGTGTAGCGCCACACAGATCCCATACTTCAAAAGGCCAGTCCTGCAGGACGCAGCTGCTAACGGGAATGGCGTTCCTTCTGTGGAAAAAGTACAGGAACGTCGTTCCCATGCGTTCCTGCAGGACTCGAGCCCTCGTTTACATTTACTAAAATAATTGCATTTCCATGTTCTGTGTACTGTGGTAGACCAGCTACAGTGAATGCAGGCTCCTGGGTTTAGTAACACTTTTAGATCACCTCCTGTAACAGATTGATTACCTGATGATTCTGACAGTAGATTTGTCCCTTTTCATTTCTTTTAACTGAGTGACAACGCTGTTCATTTCCCAGCATTGTCAGCCTGGGGACCATGGCACATCCTCCAGCTCAAGCGGACTATTGTAAGCTCCCCTGACCCCATTAGCAGTCAGTCACTTAGACCTAGGTTCACAGTAATGCAGTGTGGGATTTGCAGGGATTCCTGTGCGTCTCCCACACCCCATCACAAATCGCACTCCGTTCATGCAAACCGCTGTGGGTTTCAATGTTAGCGACATCCCAAAAACGGTTTGCAAAACAGTGTGATTGGCTAAATCGGATTACATGGGTGTTAATACCCACACAAACCGCTTACAGCGCAGGTGCGGTGTGGTTTGAGCCATACAAAACAAATAGCCTTAAATCGTACTGCAAAGCATCGCATATGATTTGAACAGGAATACGGTGCGAATCACTTGTGGTTCCTCCGCACTGCATCAGTGTGAACCCAGGCTATCAGGAAAAAACGAAAAGATGAATTGACTCCAAAACTCCTGACCACCCCTCCACACCCTGCTACACATAGCGGCCATGATGCCCCGTGCTGCCGGTGTAGCGATCCGTACACTGCAATGCACAGCCCAGGAGTGAGTATCCATCATAATGCCTGCAATGGCAAGAACTCACTGGTCAGCACCGTCACATGGCTGTGCTGACCAATGAGCACTTTCTATTGTAAGGCATTGCAGTGTACGGATCGTTACACTGGCATCACGGTCGCTATGTACAAAAGTGTCCGGAGAGGTGGCCAGGGTATTTGGAGTTTGCTCACCGTTTCATTTTTCATGAAAAGGTGAACTTGCCCTTCAAATGTGGAAAAAAATAAAATCAATAAAAAGGCATCAGTAAAGGAAAAAAGAAAAAAAAAAAAAAAGAAGAAGGGAATTCATATCCTGAATACGATTACCGATATTAAAGTGGAGCTCTGTCCAAAAGGGAAAGCTCTGTTTGTCTGCCTCCCCCATTGCCCTTTGGTTCCACATTTGGCGGGGGGGGGGGGGGTACCTGGTTTTGACAGGTACCCGCTCCCACTTCCGGGTGATCTGGCCATGGAGAGATCACCCTGAGCTTCGGCCCCCCTCCTCCTTCCCCCGCCGCAGGGGCATTCACAAGTCGAAGCTCGTTTCGTGCATGTGCAGTAGGGAACCGGCTGTGAAGATGCAAAGCTTCAATGCCAGTTCCCCATACAGGCAATGGCGGCAGAAGCACCTGAGAGCTGATGGAAACATTGGCTGCGGTGCCGACATTGCTGGATTCCTGGACAGGTAAGTGAAAGTCAGCAGCTGCAGTATTTGTAGCTGCCGACTTAAAAAATTTTCTAAAGAAGCCTGAAGCTCCGCTTTAACTTGACGCAATAGAATACAATAGATTTTCACCAAAGTGAGCCTTTAAAGAGGAACCGTCACCTTGTCCCTGGAGGAAGAGGTGAAGGTGTCTTTGCAAAGGGCATTCCAAAACACTTTTACACACCTTGTCTGCGCACCTGCACCTTTCATTTCTCTATCATTGCCAGGGACACTACCAAGCTTCCAGTAAAGACAATTGCTCTGGTGACCTCCCATACCAGATGTTTTGGAACTATATTTCCCATGATGCTCAGCTACACTGCAGAGTGCATGAGCATCATGGGAAATGTAGTTCCAAACCATCTGGCCTATACCTATTCTAACATTGCAGCTTGCAAAGCTTTGCAACCGCAAACAGTGGCTAGCGAGTGCAATGTTCAGGCTCCTGAATAAAATTTCTTTGCATGTCCAAACCAAGGGGCACCACTTGTGCTGCGGTGGCAGATCGGACTTCAAAAAAATATGACAGGCGCCTGCAGGGAGACAAATCGCTGGATTCTGTAAGGGGAGGGGGCCTGTGAAGTGTGACCACATCCTGAATATGGGTGTAACTTGTTACGTCCTCAGAAATGTGGACTTCTATTTCAACCCCTCCAGCCAACGAGAGTGGGCCCTTTAAAAGTTCATTATATCATGGGCTTTCTGGTCATGGCTGTCACAGTGATCAGTAGCCCCCCCATAGAGTAAACAGTGACCAGGAGCTCTTGGTGACAGCGTGGTCACAGCACGGGGGGGGGGGGGTTAATGAGTGAGCATGCTCCCAGCACAGAACAGAGATGCTGGCTGTATGCAGTGTGTGGCAGCTCAGCGTTAAGCCCACCACTATGCCACATGTATGTGTATGGCCATCAATAAGGTGTAATTGTACTATTGAATGTTGATTATTTTTTTTTTTTTCGATAAGTGCAAAAGAGATACCTGCTGATCCTGCCAGAAATCACGAGGGGATATCTTCCTGTGTTTTCTGCCTCTGATGCACTGTTTTCAGTTACATCGGAACAGTTCTCTCTGTAGACTACAGACCCCCCCCCCCCTGGGAGAAGAGAAGAGGAGAGCAACACTGATTTCTCTACAGATACACTGCAGTGAGTGTTGTCATCCTGGGACAGAAAAAGTGTGTTACTGACAGGATCACAAGGGGGGAAAAAGCCTACAAAGAAAACTAATGCAGCCACCATATTTAAGGACTGGTAAGCTGCAATATATTACATTTTTCTTGTTCTATTTAGATAAACTTTTAATGCACAAATTCAGATTTCTTGCAGAAAACGTAGATGGACTACGAAATGGACTCACCTACATACACGGGCTCCAACTGGCTGCCTTTTCTAATAACCATCTTCAACTAAGAGGAAATACAAAAACAGGTAATTCAAGCGATTGTTATTTTAATAATTAAAAAACGTTAAGGTTTACAAACATGTCATACTTGCCTGCTCTGTGTAATGGTTTTGCACAGAGCAGCCCCGATCCTCCTCTTCTTGGGTCCCCCGCCAGCGCTCCTGGCCTATCTCTCCCCCCTCACCAAATGCCCCATAGCTAGCTGCTTGCTATGGGGGCACTCGTGCATGCTGGTTCTGTGTCCACTGACACAGAGCGCAGCTCAGCTCCGCCCCCTGTTACCACCTTACTGGCTGTGATTGACAGCAGCGGCAGCTAATGGCTCCTGCTGCTGTCTCTGAGTCAATGAGAAGAGAGCCAGGAGAGACGCTGCTCTCATGCATATCACTGCATCTAGATCGGGCTCAGGTAAGTATGGGGCTCAGGTGAACATTGAAGGATTCAAAACCACTTCCGGACCATCCACTGTCGTTTTGCATTGATACTTTGATGTTGAATAGCTGCCATAACCCCGGTATTTTCTGAAACGTTGGGCAGTCTGCTTTCAGATAAAAGTGGTCTCCTGTGTGGATTTGCCACGAGATCACTTTTATCGGCGGCGAAAGTGGTGCCCACCCCCCTCCCACCACGTTCCAGTCATCTCCGCCGCTTACAGGAGCTGTCGGTAGAGGTGGAAACGATCCTTTGCCCTCAGAGGCACTAAGTTGAGTGAGGGAATGATGGTCCCCACTCAACTCAATGCCGTTGGATGGCAGAAGTGACGTCAAATGTCACTTGCACCCAACGACCTTAAAAAGGAAAAAAAAAACAACAAAAAAAAAAACAAAAAAAAAAAAACACATTTTTATTGAAAGAAGAAAAAAAAAAAAAAAACCCAGAAAAAACCCACCACACTTTTTTATTGCATGTTCGTGTACATATGAGATCTGAAGTCTTTTTTGACCCCGGATCGCATATTTAAGAGGTCCTGTCATGCTTGTTTTTCTATTACAAGGGATGTTTACATTCCTTGTAATAGGAGTAAAAGTGATACAAATTTTTTTTTTTTTTTTTTTATAAAAAAAAAGAAGGGACAGTGAAAAAATAAAAAGTTAAATAAATATTAATCTTAAAATGACCCGTCCCCACGTGTGCGCACACAGAAGCGAACACACACGCAAGTCGCGCCCGTATATGTAAACGGCGTTCAAACCGCACATGTGAGGTATCGCTGGGATCGTTAGAGCTAGAGCAATAATTCTAACAAAACAGCTCCTTTGTAACTGAAAACTGGTAACCTGTAGAAATTTTTTAAACATCGCCTATGGAGATTTTTTAAGTGTCAAAGTTTGTCGCCATTCCATGAGCGGGCGCAATTTTGAAGCGTGACATGTTGGGTATCAATTTACTCGGCGTAACATCATCATTCACAATATATAAAAAATAAAAAAAAATTGGGCTAACTTTACCATTTTCTTATTCTTTTACTCAAAAAAGTGTATTGTTTCAAAAAATAAAAAATGCGTTTGTAAGACCGCTGTGCAAATACGGTGTGACAATATGTGGGCGCTGCTCACGTATGCGTTCGCTTCTGCACACGAGCTCGGCGGTATCCCTTGTAATAGAAAAAAAAAAGCATGACAGAACCTCTTAAATATGAGATCTGGGGTCAAAAAGACTTCAGATCTCATATTTACACTAAACTGCAAAAAAAAAAAAAAAAAGTCCCTTTAAGAGCTATGGGCGAAAGTGACGTTTTGACGTCGCTTCCGCCCTGCATTGGTATGGAGCAGAGCGGGGGCCATCTCACATCTCACTCAGCTCCATACTACAAACTGAGAAGGATCCGATCGCCCCCGCCGCCACGGTAAGAGGCGGGGGGCCTCTCCCGCCACCGATAAAAAGTGATCTGGCGGCAAATCTGTCGCAGAGACCACTTTTATCTGAAAGCCAACCACCCGCTGAAGAAGAGGATACCGGGGTTATGGTAGCTAGCTGCTGTCATAACAAACGATATTCCTCTTCAAACAGCCGACGTATAAGGACGGCGGGCGGTCGGCAAGTGGTTAAAAAATAATTCAGCTTTTACAACTACTTCAAAGTAAAAAAATAAAAAATAAAATCTAAATCAAGCCCAATAACGGGGCCATAATAAATGTGATCTGTTCTACTGCGCCACAAACATTGCCCGATTCATGATTAGTTGATATAAGACCAACATGGCAGTGATGACTAAATGCAGGGTACAGTTCTTGGGGAGTAGGTAGGTAGTCAGTGGATAGCGAGACACTTACCTGCAGGAAAATACTCCCGGATTTTTCCAGTTCACTACTGGCTGCTGTAACTACAAGAGATAATATAGAGAGTTAGATCTGTGAAACATAAAAAATAAAAAACACACCACGTGGTGCCTGGATTACAAACCGGGGTTGATTTAGTAAAACTGGAGAGTGCAAAATCTGGTGCAGCTCTGCATGGTAGCCAATCAGCTTCCAGGTTTTATTGTCAAAGCTTCATTAAACAAGATGAAGTTAGATTGGCTACCATGCACAGCTGCACCAGATTCTGAGTGCTTCAGTTTTAGTAAATCTCCTCCATAGTCCTGTAATTTGTCTGCTGCAATGTCGCAGCCCCGAAAAAAAAAAAAAAAAAAAAAAAAAAAAAAAAAAGCAGAATAAAAATGCCATGAATCTATTCCATTGTTTGTAGACGCGATAACTTTTGCACAAACCATTCAATGTACGTTTATTGGGATTTATTTATTTTTTTTACCAAAAATATGTAGCAGAATATGTATTGGTCTAAACTGATGAAGAAATTTGATTTTTTTTTTATTTATTTATTGGATGTTTATAAAGCTTGTCTGAGTTTTCAGAGACCAGGGGACACAGAGCTGAAATTACACACTGCAGAGCTCAGTGAAGTTCTCAGAGGTGATTGGAGGGAAGGGACACACCCACCTTCACAAAGCAACAGAGCTGAGGCTGTTAATCACAGGCTGTGTGCTGGAGCTCCCTCCCCTGTCACCTTTTTTTCTCTTGGTGTCAGAAAAACTTGTCAGAAGTGACTCGTGCTAATAACAGAGGAAGGTGGCAGCAGGCAGATCTGACACTTAGTGCTCTGGATTGAGACAAGTAGACACTATAGGAGGGGTATACTTTGTTCATATTTCATGTCTGAGGTTTACAACCACGTTAACAACTTAAAGCGGAGCTCCACCCTAAAGTGGAACTTCCACTAAATCGGATTCCTCCCCCCCTTCGGTGCCACTTTAAGGACCGAGCCTCTTTTTTGAGATCGGTTTACCAGGTAAAATCTTTTTTTTTTGCTAGAAAATTACTTAGAACCCCAAATAATTTTATATATATAAAATATATAATCCGCCGCAGAGACCACTTTTATCTGAAAGCCGACCGCCCTCCATTTAAAAAGATACCGGGGTTATGGCAACCATCTACTGCCATAACCCCCCGGTATTTACCGTCAAAGTACCAACGTACAATGACGGCGGGCGGTCCACGAGTGGTTAAGGGAGAATTCTAAGCAATCGGGTCCACATAACTCACCTCCAAACTTCCACTCCATGTCCACCAATTGGTTAATACTGAGTGTTCGACCAACTGCCAGCCGTGACAGCGCTGCTGCGTCATGACGCCACTGCAATCAGAGGAATACAAAGCAGATTAGGTCATAGCATGCACCCTACATCACAATAGAAGGATCCATACCACTGCAATGACATGTATTAGGTTTTGCCCATTACGCAATAAACGTTAAAACCTGACTTCCACTAAGACTTGTCCCTGAATGGGCACGTTTCCCATCTCCAACAAGGCAACAAAGTCTTAGGCTCGGTTCACACGGTTACGACATGGGATCCGACATGTGAGGCCCCAAGTCCCACGCCATGTCAAATTCAATGTTTCCCTATGAGAGCTGTCTTAACTGATGCTAAACAAGTCACTCCGACTTCCTGCACTACTTTGGTCCAACTTGGATGTGATTTCAGGTCTTGTACAGGTTCCTAAATAGCATTCAAGTTGGAAAGGAAGTCACAGGGAACTTTGCCGTCACAGCAGTGTGAATCGAGCCTTACACCCCTTTAACACGTGTGCAGCTTGTCATATGACTTTGGACATCAAAGTCGCATTACAAGTCATACCCCATGTTTTACACCGATAACCATTCATGTAGGTGAGACTTAAAGTCGCAGAGACATCAACGTAGTTCATGCACTACTTGGGTCCAACTTTCATGCAACTTGAAGGCCCCTTGAGCCCAGCACAATTCAATTGTGGGGTTCTTCTCCCCACAGGCTTTTATCTTTTTTTTCAGTGTGTCTGGGTTTGGATTTGCCTGAGTCATCCATTTACAGATCCATTCACCAGGATCTGTTGCACAGAAGACTACAAATCCCATGTGCCACTGCGGCAAAAGGGAGATGACATCACTGCACTTGTAGCCCCTTGATTACTTTCCTCCAGCCCCATAAGTGAAGGTCCGTACCTCAATATAGACCTGGGGTTGAAGGAATAGTCTGCATGATCTGGGGCATTGCCCCCCACCAGCTACTTTGATGGCAGTTGCAATGCTTTTCAGACTCCAATGCAAACATGTAATGCAAAAAAAAAAAAAAAAAAAAATTATAAAATGCTTTCTTTTTCTTTTGCAATACGGGTGTTTTTTTTTTTTTTTTACACACAGGGTGGGTTATGCCTTTAATTGATTATTAACCAGGGGTGTGCAAATAAAAAATGTATAAAAAAAAAAAAAGCCACTTGTCCAAGGGACTAAATCGAGGTCCCAAGCTACACGTGCCTCGTGATAATCTACTTGTCCTGATAAAGACAAAAAAAAAATTCCAATGATGGAAAATATGAAGGGTTGATTTTTTTTTATTGGGCAGATGTGCTTTTAGGAATGTCTGGAGAAGTATGGGGTTTTATTTTTATCGTACTTACCTAGCTGGATTCAGCTTCAGTCCGATGCTGCACCTAACCCCCGCCGGCTCTAACACTGAGAACCGAGCGATCAAACACCGCTGATCGCTTAGTTTTCACAGCTCCCTGAGCAGAGAGCTGGTGACTGTCAGTCACAGCTCTCTGCTCGCCGACCCCCCCCCACCCACACCCACACCCACACACACACTGGAACACGGGGCTGTGGAGGGGGCAGGAGCGGCCGATTCAGGCTCTCAGCGGCTTGCTAAGAGGCTAAGCCGGGTGCCGGTCCAGGCATGTGGGTGGATCCCGACTCCATTGTCGCGATCCTGCCTGAGCCTGTACCAGCTCTGTGATGTCAGCCGACAGGGGGTTTTCAGCCTGCTGAAAACCGATCACACGAGTGCAGAACGAACCGCACTACTATAAACCACAGGAGATGTACAGCCAGAAGAGCTTTCCCTGTACTTCTTCTTTAAAAACAAAAAGGGGTTTTTGGCGTTGCAATTTTTTTATGTCACACGGTACTTCCGTAGCAGCTTTTCTGGGATTAAATACACTTTTTTGAAATTTAATGCAAAAAATAAATAAATAAAAGCCACACACACAATATATAACGCAATTTTTTGGGTAAAATATAAAAGATGATATTACGCCAAGTAAATAGATACCAAACATGTTAAGGGGTGTGCAAGGCGTCAAATGGCATACATTTTACTATCCATAGGCAACGTTTTAAAAGCCATTACATGTTACCACTTTTATTGCTGTCACAAGGAATAAACATTCCTCGTGACAGCAATAGGCATGTGACAGGTCCTCTTTATGGAGAGATCTAGCGTCAAAAACACCCCCAAATCCCTCCTCTGCCCTTAAAAGCATTTAATCATACCAAGATCGGCGTGATCAAATGCTTTCCATTTTTAAAACTGGCGCCAGGGAAACCGGAAGTGATGCAAGCTCATCGCTTCCTGTTTGATATATCATAGAGGCATGTCCGGTCTTTGTCCACCTCTATGATCAGCCGGAGGAAACGCCAGCTGGTCGACTGGATGTCCGCGGATCGCTTTCAGATGCAGCGGGAGGGGTAGCTGCATTACCCCCCCCCCCCCCCCCGCCGGCGTTTCTCAAGCTTACCATTTTAACTGGATCGCCCAAGAAACGGTTCGCCGGGTTGCGCAGCTAGCTATAGAGATTACTAGAGACCATATCGTCCCTGATCGCCTCTATGGTCTTGGAGGTTTGGAGCAACGTCATGATGTCACATCCGATCTCAGGCAGAAACAAACAATTTTTTTGATCTTTTCCTTGTAAAAGGAGAAATTTGGGGTCTTACTGATCTCTCCACGAAGAGGACCTGACATCCCCTATTTCTATGCCAAGGGATGTTTACATTACTTGGAATAGAAATAAAAGTGATTAAAAAAAATAAAAATAAAAAGGAAGCGCCCTATCCCGCCGTACTCACACACAGAAGTGAATTCATACATAAGTCACGCATGCATATGTTAAATGGTGTTTGCAGCACACATATGAGGTATCGCTGTGAACTTTAGAGCGAGTGTAATAATTCTAGCACTAGACCTCCTCGAACTCTAAACATGTAACCTTTAAAAATGTTTAAAGCATCGTCTACGGAGATTTTTAAATATCGTAGCTAGTCGGCAATCCACTAGCGTGTGCAATTTTAACCACTTTAATACCGAGCACACCCTCCTTCCCGCCCAGGCCAATTTTCAGTGCTGTCGCATTTTAAACAATTGCGTGGTCGTGCAACACTGTACCCAAACAAAATCATGTTCTCACAAATAGAGCTTTCTTTTGATGGCATTTCATCACCACTGGGGTTATTATTTTTTGCTAAACAAGTAAAGAGAGGCTGAAAATTTTGAAAAAAAAAAAAAAAAAAAAAAAAAAGGGTTTCTTTGTTTCTGTTATAAAATTTTGTAAAGAAGTACGTTTTCTTCTTCACTGATGGGTACTTATAGGTGGCACTGATGGAGGCCGATAGATGGCACTGATGAGGAGGCACTGGCAGGCATTACTTATGGGCACTCGATCACAGCTTATCCTGCTCGACTTTATAGGACGCCCAATCAGGATAATGAAACCACTTTGCACCCATCATTCTGCTATATGGGGGGCAGGAAGTGGTTAAAGCGTGACATGCTAGGTATGCATTTACTCGGAGTAGCATCATCTTTCATATTTTACCGGAACAAAAATGTGCTATACATATATTGGTTTTTTTCCCCAAAAAATTGCATTTGAAAAACCTCTGCGCAAATACCGCGTGACATAAAATATCTCAAGGATTGCCATTTTATTCCATAGGGTCTCTGATATATAGAGATATATATAGATATAGATAGATAGATAGATAATATATATATATATATATATATATATATATATATATATATATATATATATATATATACACACACACACACACACACACACACACACACACACACACACAGTTTGGTGGTTCCAAGTATATTTCTTGCAGAAAATACGGATTTAAACTTGTAATCAAAAAGTGCCACAAAAGGCCTGGTTGGCAAGTGAATAAATAATAAATAATCCCACACAGGTAGATCTTCTGTCATATCACAATCCAGAGAGTGGACCTCTGATTCTTTTATTACAGGGGCCCCTTGATGACCGGTCCTCTTTAAAGAAAAAAAAAAAAAAACATGGCGCTATTGCGCCCCCTGCTGCGGTGGGGCGGGTCACCACTGGAGGGTCAATCCCTGTTGGATACACAAGGGCCAGAATCACTCACCTCCTCTGCAAAATAGGCAGCTTTCTCCTCATCGAGTCCTGCGTATAGAGAACAGAGATCAGAACAGAACACCGCAGTGACATCTATACCATGTTCAGGAGACAATCTTCTCACCTAGGGCGATGAGATCTGCTCTCAGCTCTTCCGATTTTAGGTTTCTTTTCAGGGCAGCTAGATCAGAGGGGAACACAAACAGTAATCAGTGGATGTTATTTTTTACATGCAGCCATTCTTAGTTTTATTTTTTAAAGTTGCGGAAAATGTAAAAAAAACTCCTGCCATATCGGGCGCAACCCCGTTTTGCTTTAGAGGTTGTGGCCAGGTCGGTACCACCTTTCATATATGGTGGACATGCCCCAAGGTTCGGAGATTTTGGATCCGGGTATATAATTTAATTTACTCCCTCACTCAGGTTAACCGGATTAAGTCAGCTAAACAAGCATTATTAGGGAGTGGAATAGCAGAGGCCTCCAAGAATTGCAGACGACTCTTGACATTTATATTCATTTCAGCAAAGATAACCATCGCTAGGAACTGGAAATCGGCGGCTCTGCCATTTGATCAGTTTAAAGGTAAATTGTCTTGGTTGATGCTGAACGAACGGTTGACGGCATTGGCTCAGGTCAAAATGAAGCTCTTTCATAGGGTGTGGGACCCTTGGCTTCATTACCTCACTAATGACCCCGGAGGACCTCCAGCTTAACATTGTTTTTTCTTTAGGGGCGTCGGGGTGCTTGATCGAGGCTCCTTCCCTCCCTCCCCCTTTTCCCTCTTCTCAACTATACTTTTCTTGCTTTGTTTCCTTCCCCCCTATTTCCTTGCTTATAATTTCTTATTGAATGTTATTTTTGGAGTCAGCCCCAGGCCTTAGAGGTCTGCACGACTCCCTGCTTTCACCGGTTTATAAGTAATTAATAGGACCATTGTCGGTCTGAACTGCACTGAGAGTTGCCCGCACAGGCTGGGGAGTCGAACCCCCCTGACAAGCAGATGGGGGGACGGCTCCTCTGGGCGGGTAGTTCACCAGTCGAAACCCGAGATGTCGGGGGGAGTTGGTGGTTCAGGGGTGCAGTCGTTTTCTGTAAGATATCCAAAAGTGCCATTACGCTCCAGCCCATGCTAGAGATTCTTCAGCAGATTTGTTTTTTGGGTACTATAACATGGGCCCCTGGGCGTTATGATTCTAACGACTGGAATCCCAGAAGCGGTAATATGACTGTACAGTGTCTTGATGTATATTTTTATACTTTTTGTATGACGAAAACTTTAATAAAAAGATTGAAACATAAAAAAACTCCTGCCAAGCTTTTTCTAGTGCCTTTCCAATTCAAGGGCCTGCATCATCCAGTTTTTAGCCCCTGAAACGCGTTGGCCATTTCAAAATAAAAATATTTTAAAAGTCTGTACAAGCTGGTGTGGCGCTCCAATCCTTTCAAAACTTCAAAGTTTTTTTTTTGTTTGTTTTTAACCACCTCAATACCGAGTTAATTTTGACACTTCCCATATACATGTAGAAAGCTACTTTTTTTTGCTAGAGAAATACTTAGAACCCCCAAACATACATATACGTAATATAGATATTTTTTTATTTGAAGCAAAAGCCCTAGAAAATAAAATGGTGTGTTTTGCAATTTTTTTTATGTCACACAGTATTTGCGCAGCGGTTTTTCAAACGCATTTAAAGAAAGAAAAAAATACACGTTAATACATTTTATTGAACACAAACACAATAGAATTCCACTTTTTTAGTAAAAAATAAAAAAAGATGATGTTACACCGAGTAAATAGATACTCAACATGTCACGTTTTAAGTTTACGCACGCTCATGGAATGGCGACAAACTACGGAACTTTAAATGATTTATAGGTGATGCTTTAAAAGCCTTTGCAAGTTACCAGTTTAGAATTACAGAGGAGGTCTGGTGCTAGAATTATTGTTCTTGCTCCAACGTTCACGGTGATACCTCACATCATGTGGTGCGATCACCGTTTACATATATGTGCGGGACCGATGTGTGTGTTCTCCACTGCGTGTGAGCACAGGGTAATGGAGGCGCTTTAAAAAAAAATTTTTTAGGATTTTATTATTTTTTTTACAGGGTTTTCTTTTTTTGATTACTTAAATTGCTGTCAAAAGTAATGTAAACATCCCTTTGCAATAACAATGACAGGTATGCTTAATGGAGAGATGGGGGACCCCCCAGCTCTCCTTTGCAGCCGATCAGACACAGATCAGCTGCTTCACTGGTCGCTAAGCCACCAGTAAACAAAGAGCCGGAACCGGAAGTGACAAAATAGTCATCGCTTCCAGGTTCTGATGTCACACAGTGGGAGGAACAGCTTCAGTTCCTCTCACTGAGAGGCCGAAGCTGGATGCCGCATTGTCACTGGGCTTCCAGATCGCTCAGGAGAGACCGGTAATGGCAGTGGTGGGAGGGCTGGACCCCGTTCTGTCACCTGTAAAATAATTTCAGTGGCTGCCCAGCCGCTCAGAGTACTTTTACCTGAAAGAAAATCGCCAGCTCTAAAAATTGATACCAGGGTCATGGCTGTAGCCTCGACCATGAATCGGGTATAACCTCTTCCCTACCACGATAGATAGATTGAGAGATATAGATTATATAAAGAATAGATATACTGTGGCTGGTAGGGAAGTGGTTAATCTGTGACACCATTGAGGAGAGTTTTCCCACTTCCTGTGAGTGTTACACCAGTTTGAGAAATGGAGAGGCAGTTGTCGCTGAACAGAAAGGCACAGAGACCAATAAAAACAAACAGTCAGAAGTTCTTACCCTCCCACTTTTGATGCAACCCATAGACAAGTAAAAAAAAAAAAAAAGGAACTAAAAAAAGAAGGAGGCGATACCCAATCAGCATTCCCTGTACTACTGGAGCCTCACCGTTTAGTACAAGAAGGACGCTCCTCACTATGTTCCTCAGGGGCCCCAGGCTGATCCCATTGTCTCTGGCAAAGTCTTCCAACTGTGACGTGAACTGGTCAACCTGCATCAGAACAGATCAGATGAAAATGTGTCCAGGAGACTCAAAGTCAGCAAAGTAAAACGTGGGAGTACAACAGCTACATAGATAGTGTGTAGAGCTAGATCTAAATCCACCAATCGTCTCCCTGCTTTATAATATAAATTAAACAGGAGTGGCCGGACAACCCTGACTGCCCAACCAGTGAGATCTCCCTTCCATAATGATAATAACCATTGAACGTGGGGCCGAAGCTTCTCCACCAGTAAGATGCACAGATTCCTACTGGTGGAGACGCTAATTGGCTGTCTGAATTAGGCCCTATGATATGACTTCTGTGCTTCTGCGTTGTCACCCTATCATGTGGACCAAGAATGAACTACAAGTGGTTATTTCAATACCCATTAGACAAGCATGGTCCACTGTTGTCACCATCAGTAATCGTGTGCCCGCCCACCACCAGTAATCGTGTGCCCGCCCACCGTTGCCACCATCAGTAATCGTGTGCCCGCCCACCGTTGCCACCATCAGTAATCGTGTGCCCACCCACCGTTGTCACCACCAGTAATCGTGTGAACCCCCACTGTTGTCACCACCAGTAGACATGTGCCAGTCCACTGTTGTCACCACCAGTAGACATGTGCCAGTCCACTGTTGTCACCACCAGTAGACATGTGCCAGTCCACTGTTGTCACCACCAGTAGACATGTGCCAGTCCACTGTTGTCACCACCAGTAGACATGTGCCAGTCCACTGTTGTCACCACCAGTAGACATGTGCCAGTCCACTGTTGTCACCACCAGTAGACATGTGCCAGTCCACTGTTGTCACCACCAGTAGACATGTGCCAGTCCACTGTTGTCACCACCAGTAGACATGTCATGCAGCCATTGCTGGATTCCATGTAGACAGTGGCAGCAAAAAGGCTAGAGGAGATCAGCAGCACTAAGCTACAACAATGGATGCCTCAGTGAAGAATACCTCAATGAGAAAACATACAGCATTTTGGCCACTAGATGGAGATGATGATCATAGGAATTATTACCGCTGCACGACACAAAAGCATGCATAGTACATGTTAGTGTTGAGACAGATGGTCAGGGGGCAGTAGAATTGTGGCTTTATTTGCTCCGAAGAGAAGAGATTTCTCTGCACACATACTATTTCCTCTTCTATATTTTTCTAGCCCAGACATTGTTGAGGACTGTTAGAAATTACCTCCTTCTGCTCCTTCAGAAAGGAAAAGATGACTTTGCAGAGTCGGCATACTTGCTGCAGAAGAGAAGACAAGTGAGGTCAGCGATGGAAATGTATACATTGTATCCTCCCATTTCCTGACATAATCCCATTATTTCCTCATTACCGACCTCCAGTTCAGGGAAATCTCTGGCTCCAGTCCATCATTGAGCATTACAAGAAGCCATTATACCAAACTGCCACATAATGTCCAAGATCCAAATCAATCACACGGAGGTTTATTTAAAAAAAAATAAAAAAAATGCTATTTGTATTTCTATTCAATCTGTGCAACTGGGGAGAAAAAAATAATAAAATAAAAATAAAAATGTTATTAGGCATTTTTTCTCTCCAGATTGAATGTTATTCATGCATGGAATGTATAGGGCTGGGAAAAATACTGCATTATGGCCACTAGATGGCTCTGACAATCCATATTTATTTACTATGATCATCAGCACCATCTGGTGGCCATAAAGCAGCATTTCCCCGATTCACTGCACTTTGTATAAAAGAATAACATTCTTGGAGAGAAAATAACCAAAAACATTAAATTTTGACAAAGCTTGCACACAAGGCAGTACATTGTACATGCAATTTTAAAAGTTGAAAACTCTGCAAATTATTTTTAAAGTGCAACTGCATCCAAAACTGTAAAGTTTTGGATAGAGAGGGTTTAGAACGCCTGTCAGATTTTATCATTGTCTGTGTCCCCATTGGGAGATTCACCCTGGTCACCAATATAAGAGATCCCACATTTTGGGTTGTCACCAGAACGGGAATAGAGGGATAATCTTCCAATGGGGACACTAGTTCTGGTGACAACCAGGGATTCCTTCACTTAGAAAGGTTTTCTCTCACTTCCTGTCTTGGTTTTGGGAAAGGAAGTGAAGTGAAGGGAAATCTCCCCAATGGAACAGATTAAAAAAATAAAAAATAAAAAATAAAAAGGCAGGTGTTATAACCCTCCCTTAGGCAATTCACAATGAAAAACATCCTCCTTGCACTTCCCTGATGCCCTCCTAGGGTCACCTGCCTCCTGGGATACCCATATTATATAACCCAGGAGGCCACAGGGTATGTCACTGTGCATGTGTTGTGACATTCAGGGTGGCTCTCTTTCTGGTATGTGCAGCTGCCCCCCCTGAGGATGTACTGTGGGGCATGCACCTGTGCCAAACTTAGCTGTGATGTCATCAAGGGAGGCTGCTGTCTTTCGCTGGTACTTACATCCAGTACCCCTGATGATGTGCTCCATCTTAATCTGTGATGTCATCAGGGGAGGCGGCTGTCTCTTTCCAGTACCCCTGATGATGTGCTCCATCTTAATCTGTGATGTCATCAGGGGAGGCGGCTGTCTCTTTCTAGTACCCCTGATGATGTGCTCCATCTTAATCTGTGATGTCATCAGGGGAGGCGGCTGTCTCTTTCTAGTACCCCTGATGATGTGCTCCATCTTAATCTGTGATGTCATCAGGGGAGGCGGCTGTCTCTTTCCAGTACTAAGAGTCAGTACCCCTGATGATGTGCGCCATCTTAAAAGGGGTTGTAAAGGCTTGTGTTTTTTCACCTAAATGCATCCAGGGCGACACGTACACGCATTGTGCGTGCGCAAAATGGTTGTTTTTGACTGACACAACACAGAGCTTTGTCTTTCCTTGCAAGGAGCGCTTTTAATCAAAATTTTATCATTTTTTATTTTGAGGACTTGTTATTGATGATTTGTATTATACACCTCTGTATAAATAATTTTTTTGGATGAACGCTACACTATTGGAAGTTTTTTTTTCCTTTTGGGTTTCTTCCATTCACTGAGGAGCATCCACTCTGATCCGGAAAGAGTGTGAGCACTTCCGGTTGCGGATAGGCGTCTCTGGAGATCCTCCCACCGTTCTCCATTGAGAACCATCCCTCTACTGAGCCTGTTTTGACCCCCCTGAGAAGGGCGGTCGCAGGCTGTCTGTAAGCCTTCTCTCTACACATTGGTGGTGGGATTTATTTTCTAACATTGGATGTTCATTCCCATGTGTACATCGGATACCTGCACTCTAGAGAACTCTTTATCATCAAACTTTACAGAGGGACATATATATTTTTAATTTTTTGTTTTTGTTTTAGATACACATGAACTATAATCAATAAGAAGAAAAATTCCTGGACCGCCGCACTCTGCAAAAAATGCTGATTTATTATATAAAATCCACGAAATACAGCAAGAACACACAGGGGTGAACACAGGGACTGGCTAACGCGTTTCACATCATGAGATGCTTACTCATGGCTATGAGTAAGCATCTCATGATGTGAAACGCGTTAGCCAGTCCCTGTGTTCACCCGTGTGTTCTTGCTGTATTTCGTGGATTTTATATAATAAATCAGCATTTTTTGCAGAGTGAGGCGGTCCAGGAATTTTTCTTCTTATTGATCACATTGTGCAGAGCCAGCACCTGTGAGTGTTTAGAGTGGGGCGGTAGCACTATATGGATCCAGAGGCTTCAGAGCGGTAATCCTTTTCCTAAACATTAACTATGATGTGTTTTATTCATTTGTAGTATCTACACAGTTTTTTATACTTTTTCCTGTTCAATATTTTACTATATGGCCATATACAGTTCACTCATCCAGTGTTACACCTTTTGTATACATATATCTTATGCATTAAGGTGAAAAAACACCTAGCACTCACCGCCCCCCAGCCCCCCCCCCCGTTTTATTTACCTGAGCCCCTTCATCTCCTCTGCGCATCCCCGCCGTTGTCCTCTCCACGGAGTCCTGGCTTTGATTGGATAGATTGATAGCAGCGCAGCCATTGGCTCCCGCTGCTGTCAATCAAATCCAATGACGAGGGTGCAGAGTCATACACTTTTTTAAACAAACCTTTAGTATTACTTTAATCTGTGATGTCATCAGAAGAGGGGGCTGTCTCTTTAGTACTTGCATCCAGTACCCCTAATGATGTGCTCCATCTTAGACTGTGATGTCATCAGGGGGAGGGGGTTGTCTCTTTCTGGTACTTTCAGCCAGTACCCCTGATGATGATGTGCGCCATCTTAAAGGGGTTGTAAAGGTTCATGTTTTGTTCACCTTAATGCATACTATGCATTAAGGTGAAAAAACATCTGACAGTTACGGCCCCCCCGTTTTACTTACCTGAGCCCGTTCACCTACTGCGCTCGCCCCCGATGTCCGCTTCTCCGCTCAGTCTGGCCGTTGATTGGCTAGAGTGGATGGATTGATAGCAGCGCAGCCATTGGTTCGCGCTGCTGTCAATCACATCCAATGAGCGCACCCGCAAGAACTAACCCCCATGGGAAGAGCCAAGACAGCCGCCGTGGGACCCCAGAAGACAAGGTTCAGGGCCACTTTGTGCAAAACAAGCTGCACAGTGGAGGTAAGTAGAACATGTTTGTTATAAAAAATAAAATAATTTTTTTATCTTTTACAACCCCTTTAATCTGTGATGTCATCAGGGGAGGTGGCTATCCCTTTCTGGTACTTACAGAAAGTACCCCTGATCTTAATCTGTGATGTCATCGTCTTTTTGCAGACAGCCTCCTAACGACATGGTGGCGCGGGACCCAGGATGGTCCAGTGGATCCTTACAGAACACCACTGGATGTTTTTTGTAGGTCACCCAGCAAAAAGTTAAGGGTGGTGCAGGGGAGGTGGAACTGGGGGGGGTTGGGAGGAATGACGCTCCTTTTTAAAGGCCCTTTCTGGCCCCCTTAACTTGTGAAGCCAGATATACTCACCTAAGTCCATGGTTGGGTGAAAGGGAACCGCCAATTCAGTGGTGTCTGAGATCTCCTACCAGCCTCTCCGTGATGCTGCCAGTCCTATTCTGGATCCTGAGAGAACCCCACCTCTGAACATCCAATCAGAAGTGTCCATTTCATGCAGGCACTGAGGTGGACACCCGAAGGAGGGCCCAAACAGAAAGAAAAAGGAGGAGAAGACTGAGGTCTGCGGTGTCATGTGACCACAGACTATGGAAAGTAAAAAAAAAAAAAAAAAAAAAGGGTTTTTTTATTTTTATTTAGTGGGGTGGGCACTGCCCTTATTTGACACTTCTAGGTGTGTCAGATTATATGCCAACCCCCCTATCCCGCTATGGTACCTCCCGCCCGTCTCATGTAACTGCTGTGTTCCCCACTGGAATGAACCACAGCAGCAGGGGAAAGGGGACACACGCGCATGTCTACCCCCCCTGATACTGTGGTACCTCCCGACCTCTACGCCTCTGCTATATTCTGTACTGGAACGAACCACAGCGGCAGCTGAAAGGGGGGGGGGGACACGCTGATGACTGTCATTCAGCATTCACCTTCTATGAACCCGCCCGCTCAGTCTCCTCACCTCCCCGGACAGCTGCCTCATATTCTGCATATCCGCGGACACGGAATCCGGCAGCGGAGCGGGAGAACAGCGAAGAGCCATGACAGCTGCCTGATCAGCTGACCCGTCACATGACTCCTTCCATGAGCGCGCTCTTCCCTACCGCGGGAGACATTTTCCCGGAGCCCGCCGTGTTTTCCCGGCCACAGGTAACAAAACACAACCGGACGGTCTCATTTCAGTTTATATTGCTTCTCCTAGGAAACATTCATATCAGGAATGTTATTTTCCTCTCACTATCCAAACTTCTGGGGTCGGGTCTCTGAGGAGAGGCGTGCTGTGATTGGTCAGAACAGGGCACGGGGGTGTATCCTCGCCGCTCCATTGGCTCCTGTGCCTGTCACTCTGCAGTGCTTTGGGCGGTGCTATCAGGCAGAGAGATTTAAAGGGGCAGTACCAGGTTTACAATTGCAGTATAGGTCCTGTTTTATCACATGACATTAAAAGAGACCCTGTCACCAATTTTTAAATATTACAGAAAAATCAAGTATTTTAAATGCAGAGCTGCATTGTTTTTTCTTTCCTTAAGGTCTCATTCACCCTGCGTTCTTCTGGCCCATTGTTTTTTATGTTTCACTTACACAAAGCAACACAAAGCAACACAACACTGCACTTGAAATGAACTTTCTAGAAAAGAGTAATTTCACAGTAAAGCCCCATCCCCCTCCTTTCAGTCTCCTGTTCTGGTAGTGTCTAATTCCTGTCAGTGCTGGCCCAGCTCCTCCACCCCTGCTCTTCTAATAGTGTCTAAATATTGTCTGTGCTGGCCCAGCTCCTCCACATCTCCCCCTCACCTCCCTACATAACTTTGATGTAGGTGCTGGGGGTGCAGTGAGTACATTAATACTATAGCATAGCTGCCAACAGTCCCGATCTGCCCGGGACATTCACGGAAATCAGACCGATGTCCCCTCCCTCCCTCCACTCCTCTATCTCTTTTTCTTTCTCTCTCCCTCCATCCCGCTTTCTTTCTTTCTTTCTTTTTTTATTTTATTTCGTTCTCCCTTTCTCCCTCTTTCCTTCTCTCTCTCTCCCTCCATCCCTCTTTCTTTTTTTATTTTATTTCTTTCTCCCTCTTTCTTTCTTTCTCTCTCTCTCCCTCCATCCCTCTTTTTTTCTTTCCTTCTTTTTATATTTTCTTTCTTTCATTCCTTCTTTCTTTTTATCTTTTCTCTTTCTTTCTCTCCCTCCACCCCCTTTCTTTCGCTCCCTCTCCCTCCATCCCCCTTCCTTTCCTTCTTTCTTTCTTTTTTTATTTTCTTTCCTTCTTTCTTTTTTTATTTTCTTTCTTTCTCCCTTTTCTCCCTCTTTCTTTTTTTTTCTTTCTTTCTCCCTTGATCCCTCTTTCTTTTTTCCTCTCTCCCTGCATCCCACTTTCTTTCGCTCTCTATCCCTACATCCCCCTTTCTTTCCTTCTTTATTTATTTCTTTCTTTTTTTATTTTCTTTCTTTCTTTTTTTCTTTCCTTCTTTCTTTTTTTATTTTCTCTTTCTTTCTTTCTTTCTTTTATTTTCTCTCTATATTTCTCCCTTTATCCCTCTTTCATTTTTCCTCTCTCCCTCCATGCGGCGTTCTTTCTTTCTCTCTCCCTCCATCCCTCTTTTCTTTTTTTCTTTCCTTTTTTTTTCTTTCTCTCCCTCTTCCTCCATCCCTTTTTTCCTTTCTTTCTTTCTCCATCCCTCTTTCTTTCTTTCTTTTTCTCTTTTTTCTGTCCCTCTATATGACCACATTCTCCACTATGTAAATCACCTCAGACTCTATTTAGCCACACCCCCTTTAAGCCACGCCCAACATGTCACGTTTTTTTTGATGCGGCGCGATTTGCTCCTGCTAGACCATGTCTTTCTTTCTTTTTTTCTTTCTTTCTTTCTTTCTTTCTTTCTTTCTTTCTTTCTTTCTCTCTCCCTCCATTCCTCTTTCTTTCCTTCTTTTTCTTTCTCTCTCCCTCCATCCCTCTTTCCTTCTTTTTCTTTCTGTCTCTCTCCATCCCTCTTTCTTTATTTTTCTTTCTCTCTCCCTCCTTGTTGAATTTATGCCATGAAGAATGAAGGCAAAAGAGGGTCCAACCTGGTACTAGCAAGTGGCCGGTGAGTGTATGTGGAATTAAAACATAATGTATAGAAGGAGCGAGGTGCTGTTTATGTAATGTGACCTTCATATCCGAACCCTTTAGCTGGGGCCATGTGACATTGCAGTAGGGTCAGCAAAATCCAAAATCACCATCCAGCATCCAGTTTTGGTGATCTGGGGGTCCCCAAGCAATTCCCTTAAAGTCCACTAAAGGCCAAACTTTTTTTCATTTTGGATGGGGTAAGGGAGGGTTACAACCCCTGTGAAATCCCCCCCCCCGCTATCTGTGTCCCATCGGGGAGATTTCCCTTCACTTCCTGTCCTATAGCCAAACAGGAAGTGAGAGGAAATCCCTGCAATCTAAGGAAAACTCCCAGGTCACCAGAACTAGTGTCCCCATTGGAAGATTTCCCCTCTATTACTTTTCTGGGGACAACCCAAACTTTGCAATTTTCTGTTACTTTCACTTTCAATGATAATAGTAAACAGGACAAATAGAGACGGGGAATGTCCCTATTGGGGGCACAGACAGCAATAAAAAAACCGACAAGGGTTCTAATCCATCTCCTCTCTATCTAAAAAAAAAAAAAAAAAAAAGTTTTGCCTTTAGGTATATTTTAATTTGCAGGGATTTCTTCTCACTTCCTGTTTGGCTATGGGACAGGAAATGAAGGGAAATCTCTACAACGGGACACAGATAATGACAGAGGTTCTAACTCTATCCAAAATGAAAAAAGATTTGCCTTTAGTTATACTTTAAATGGCAGTGATTGATTTAATCTTTGGTAAATATAAATACTGTATAATAACAACATAATAGCATTTTAATAATAATAATACATACATATACATCCTAAATATAATATAAACACTGCTATTATTATTTTTTTATTAATGATACCTATAAAAATGAACAATAATAAAATATTAATTTAATAATAATAATTACTTTAAATACTAAATAAAAAACAATACAAAAATAGGAAAAAAAATAATGCCAATATTATTCATATTTATGTTATTAATATTATTAATAGATTACTACTTTAAATAATATTAATAATAAATAATAATGCATCCATATAATTAAAAGAATGCCAACATTATTATTAATATTATTCATTTTATGCATAACAATATCATTATAAATAACGATAATAATAATACTATAGATATAAATAATAGTAATAATTCAAATGATAAATAATAATTATAACGACAATTATAATATGAGGAAATAATAACAAATACAAGAGGGCGGGATCACGTGGTCGCTGGGCGGGGTCCCTAACTCGGGCAGACAACGTGTCTCCTAGCAACAGAAAACCCGAGGTGTGAAGGATTCATGAGTTGACGTAACGACGCACGGCACGCTTCTCCTTCAGGTGCGTGACGTCAGCACGGGAAGGCTGGCTTGAGCGAGGTGGAGAAGGTAAGGGGCGGAGCGGGTGAGGAGCGGTAATGGGGAGGGAGGGGGAGACGGGTGTGATAAAAGGTCTGCCCACCGTTACCGGGACCTGTCACCTCTCCCGCCTATTTCTTTATACCTCATAGCCGGTATGAAGAGAGACACCCAGCCTGCATCAGTTGTCAGCCCCTCCATGCCCATGAATTGCCACCTTACACCCCCCTCGTGTGCCCATCAGTTGTCAGACCACCCCCCCATTCCCATCAGTTGTCACCCCACAGCCTTCTGTGCCCTTCAATTGTCACCCTACACCCCAGTGCCCATCAGTTGTCATGCCACACCCCCTGTGCCCATCAGTTGTCATGCCACACCCCCATGTGCCCATCAGTTGTCATGCCACACACCCCTGTGCCCATCAGTTATCATGCCACACACCCCTGTGCCCATCAGTTGTCATGCCACACACCCCTGTGCCCATCAGTTGTCATGCCACATCCCCCTGTGCCCATCAGTTGTCATGCCACATCCCCCTGTGCCCATCAGTTGTCATGCCACACCCCCCTGTGCCCATCAGTTGTCATGCCACATCCCCCTGTGCCCATCAGTTGTCATGCCACATCCCCCTGTGCCCATCAGTTGTCATGCCACACACCCCCTGTGCCCATCAGTTGTCATGCCACACCCCCTGTGCCCATCAGTTGTCATGTCACACCCCCCTGTGCCCATTAGTTGTCATGCCACACCCCCTTGTGCCCATCATTTGTCGTTTCATTCCAGTGTGACTTTCCACCCTGGGGCGGTGCGCTTGCGGGATGTTCTGAAAAAGTCCTGCAAGCAGCATCTTTGGGGCGTGTTGGGAGCGCTGTATTTAGCGCTCCCAATCCGCCCTGCCTATTGCAAAATGGGCAGGGCTTTCAAAGCGGTTAAACATCGCTAAAGCGCCGCTAAAACGAGCGTCACTTTAGCGCTAACGGCCATCGCTTTCAGTGTAAAGACAGTCTTATACCTGTCATCTGTCACCTCATACAGTACTGTGCAAAAGTTTTAGGCAGGTGTAAAGAAATGCTGTTAAGTAAAAATGCTTTCAAAATATCTATTTTAATAATTTATTTTTTATCAATTTCCAAAATGCAAAATTAGCGATCAAAAATCCAATCAATATTTGGTGTGACAGCCCCCCCCCCCCCCTTTGTCTTCAAACCAGCATCAGTTCTTACACTCGCACACATTCAGGCCCCTTTCACACTGGGGCGGTTTGCTGGCGCTATTTTGCTAAAAATAGCACCTGCAAACCGAGCCTAAACAGCGGCTCCTGTGTCTCCAATGTGAAAGCCCCGAGGGCTTTCACACTGGAGCGGTGCGCTAACAGGACTTAAAAAAAAGTCCTGCTAGCCGCATCTTTGGAGTGGTGAGAGGAGTGGTGTGTTTACCGCTCCTACACCGCCCCTTCCCATTGAAATGAATGGCACACCGCGGTAATACCGCCCGCAAACCGCGGCTGTAGCCGCGGTTTGCGGGTGGTATTAACCCTTTTTCGGCCACTAGCAGGGGTTAAAACCGCACCGCTAGTGGCCGAATACCTCTGCAATCGCGACTGTATAGCGCCGCTAAAAATAGCGCCGCTATACCGCCACCGCCCCAGTGTGAAACTGGCCTTAGGGATTTTGTAGGATTAGTGTCAGGTGTATGATTAACCAATTATACCAAGCAGGTGCTAATGATCATCAATTTTCATATGTGGATTAAAACAGTCATTAACAGAAACAGCTGTGTAGGAGGCTTAAAACTGGGTGAGGAACAACCAAACTCTGCTACTAAGGTGAGGTTGTGGAAGACAGCTTGATGTCACAGGTCATACACCATGCCAAGACTGAGCACAGCAACAAGACACAAGGTACTGTGAAGGACTAGCATCAAATGTAGAGTTTGAAGGACACCGCCACTCGCTGGTTCTTCTTTTTAAGGGCTTTATTTGCCCATTTTTATTAAAAGAAGTTAAAAACAAAATCAAAAGTTTCCCTCGCAGGGGTTTCAGCACTCTTTTTCATCAACAAAATGACATTCAGCCTCCTGGCTTATACATACAGCAGTGCTGCTCAGGCCTTCCACTTCAGGCTCTTGTCTGTCTCCTACAGACTATTCCCTTGGCAACACCGTCCATTTATATAGCAGCCCCTCACTGCTCTGACCCTCAGACCTGGGTCTATGGCTTCCCCAGTGCACACCTGCACTCGTCGGGAGGGTGGAGCCCAGAATGCTGGTCCTGACTCTACTATCAGGCCCACCTACACCTGAACCGTTGAGTCTCAAATCCCGGATCCAGGACTGGGGATTTCATCCCACCCGGATCTCTAAGAAATCCCCAGGCTCCAGGTCCCAAAGTGGACTTTAGTAAATCATGAGGAAACTGAAAAGCCAGTTTCCTCCCAAACAAGCAAATACCCTGGAGCCCCTCAACCTGCCTGGTTGAGAATCCTGTATTCATACACTGGTGGGGTACCACACTACCACAGTACTTATACTGCATCCGCAAAGGTCTCTCCCAGGCAAAGATTTCAAAGCAGACTGAGTGTTCAAGATGTGCTGTTCAAGCTATTTTGAAGACGCACAAAGGAACGAGGAATGCTGAGAAGCGTAGACGCAGTGGTTGGGTAACATTGAGGAGTGTAGACGCAGTGGTTGGGCAACGCTGAGGAGTGTAGACACAGTGGTCCGGTAACGTTGAGCGTAGAAGCAGTGGTCGGATAACGCTGAGGAGCGTAGACGCAGTGGTGGGGTAACGTTGAGGAGCCTAGACGTAGTGGTCGGGTAACGTTGATGAGCGTTGACGCAGTGGTCGGGTAACATGGAGGGCTGTAGACACAGTGGTCGGCCAAGAAAACTTAATGCAGCAAAAGAAAGACACATCATGCTTACTTGCCTTCCACATCGGAAGATGTCCAGCAGTACCATCAGCACAGAACTGGGGGAAACCAGTGGGACCCAGGTACAAGGTACACCCATCTACTGTCCGGAGGAGTCTGGCCAGAAGTGGTCTTCATGGAAGAAAAAGCCACCATACTTCGACGTGGAAACAAGGCTAAGCCACTCAACTATGCAGGAAAACATAGGAACTGGGGTGAAGAAAAATGGCAGCAGGTGCTGTGGACTGATGTGTCACAATTTGAAATATTTGGCTGTAGCAGGAGGCAGTTCATTGGTGAAGGGCTGGTGAGCGGTACAATAATGAGTGTCTGTTGCCAACTGTGAAGCATGGTGGATGTTCCCTGCAAGTTTGTGGCTGCATTTCTGCAAATAGAGTTGGAGGTTTGGTCAGGATCAATGGTGTCCTCAATGCTGAGAAATACAGGCAGATACTTCTCCATCATGTCATACCATCAGGGAGGAGTGTGATTGGCCCCAAATTTATTCTGCAGCAGGACAACCACCCCAAACACACAGCCAATGTCATTAAGAACTATCTTCAGTGTAAAGAAGAACAAGGTGTCCTGGAAGTCATGGTTTGGCCACCTGTGCCCGTCATGCAGCTTGCCAGTGCCCGTCATGCAGCTTTCCAGTGCCTGCCATGTAGCCTGCCAGTGTCCGCCATGCAGCTTGCCGGTGCCCATCATGTAGCCTGCCAGTGCCCGCCATGCAGCTTGCCAGTGCCTGTCATGTAGCCTGCAAGTTCCCTCCCTCCTCGCGGCGATCTCCGTGTGTCACGGAGCTTAACTACACAGGCCGCAGTAACAATGTCCCGCCTCCTGTGACACGTCACACTGATTCAATGTCCCACCATTGGATCAGTGTGCCGTCTGTCACAGGAGGCGGGACATTGTTACTGCGGCCTGTGTAGTTAAGCTCTGTGACACACGGAGATCGCTGCGAGGAGGGAGGGGAGGAGGAGAGGACTGCGGTGCGCATCGGCCAGAAAGACACCCCCGCAAGGCCCCGTCCCATTTTTCGGCAGAATTAGCAGCAAGAATTCTTTTTCGGCTTTTTGACGAAAAGGCCATTTTCGGCCGAAATTTCGGTGCATCCCTACCTAATACCCTTTACGGCATCCCTTATACGCAGTTTACATAACATTGTGCTTGTCATCTGTCATTCTGCACCCTAAATATCCAATGTTTAAAGGAATTTGGTTATTGTGCTTGTCATGTGACACTCTGCTCCCTTTATTCCCAGTCTTCATAGAAATGTGTTCTTTATTCCTTTCACTTTAGCCTATTCCACCTGTGACCACCAGCGTGTTTAGTTACATCACACACAGTATTTAATGTCCCACTATCAGGCAATCTCACCAAGCAGGAATGTCTCAAACAGTTGAGTCTCGTGCTGCATCCAGATCTCCTCTCTGCAGCAAGGAAAACTGCCATCAACCACGCTCTGTGATCAGCTGCCTAATAAACAGGCCTGAAGGGGAAGTACCTGCCCTCTACAATTAATTTAATTGTTAGCCTCTTAATAAAAAGCATATAGAATTAGTAGTACCATCATCCTGAAGATCAATTTGAATAGAGATAGGGCTTAAGGGACCCCAAAGACCGAAAAGACCAATAGCCAAAGCTAAAGAAAGAAGAGGGCAGAAGGACTGTAGCAGTACAGGGTGAGCAGGTAAACTCAAAAGAGCAGTTGTAATAAAAAGTATAAATTTATTAACATAATATCAAAAGAGATATAAAAGACATCAAAACAACATAAACAGTAGATCACAATACAAATAATGCGACCACCCGTACAGATCACCGATATGGGTCTTTGGGGTCCCTTAAAGGGGTTGTAAAGGTTCGTTTTTTTTTTCTAAATAGGTTCCTTTAAGCTAGTGCATTGTTGGTTCACTTACCTTTTCCTTAGATTTCCCTTCTAAATATTTTTTTTCTTTGTTTTCTTTGTCTGAATTTCTCACTTCCTGTTCCTCCTCAGTAAGCTGTTCAGTAAGCTGTTCTGGCTGACTCCACACCACTCGGTGAGGAGAAACAGGAAGTGAGAAATTCAGACAAAGAAAAAAAACATTTGGAAGGTAAATCAAAGGAAAAGGTAAGTGAACCAACAATGCACTAGCTTAAAGGAACCTATTTAGAAAATAAAAAACAAACCTTTACAACCCCTTTAAGCCCTATCTCTATTCAAATCCCTCTACAATTAAAGGGGTTCTAAAGCCTAAACATTTTTTACCTTTAATATATTCCTTGCATTAACCACTTGCCGCTAAGCATGTACCTGTACGTCATGTGACTTCCAGTGGTTTTACCAGAGTAATGCCTGCAGCTGCAGACATCACCCCGGTACCATTGTTTAGAGCTGACAGTCGGCTCTCTAGTAATAACAACCTAAGCCCGGGCTATTCCGCCACTCGCCCGGGCTCCTCCACCCCATCGGGAGACCCGAGCCACCTGCCGGCGCATCCGCCGGCTGGCCGGAGACCCGAAGAGAGCCGGAGCCCCCCCTTATCCCAGCTCGCCTGGGTTCTTCCGTCACACCGGGAGACCCGAGCCACCAGCTGGCACGTCCGCGGGCTGGCTGGAGAGACGAAGAAAGCCAGAGCCCCCCCCCCCTTTCCCCAGCTCGCCCGGGCTCTTCCGCCCCACCGGGAGACCCGAGCCACCAGCCGGCACGTCCACTGGCTGGCCGGAGATACTAAGAAAGCCGGGATCGGCTTTGATCTGGTCTCAGATGTAGTAACCCAGAAGCGATGCCATGTCAGGGGAACGAATGCCTCGGTCCCGAACGCACACAGATCGTCCCACACATGTGAGGTTATCGCCACGAACGTCAGATCATGGGCACTAATTCTAGCACAACACCTCCTCTGTACATCTAAAGTGGTAACCTGTAAAGTCTTTTAAAGTGTCACCTATGGATAGTAAAATTTGTCGTCATTGTGCAGGCGTGCGCAATTTTAAAGCATGACATGTTTCGTATATATTTACTCGGGGTGACATCATCTTTTAGATTTTACAAACAAATAGGGTTATGTATTGTGTTTTTAAACTTTTATTGCAAAAAAAAAAAAAAAAGTTCCCCCCATAAACTGCATTTGAAAAACCACTGCACAAATATCGCGTGACATATATAAATTGGAAAACCCACAAATTTTATACTCTAGGGCCTCTGCTTCAAAAAAAATATATAATGTTTGGGGGTTCTAATAAATTTTCTAGCAAAAATAAACAGATTTTCACATGTAAACAAAAAGTGACAGAAAATGCCCGGTCTTCAAGTGGATAAGGTAAAAAGTGTTTAGTCATCGAATTTGGCCCATCTACCAACCCCCCCCCCATTACTTACCTGAGCCCTCATTTAATCCAGTGATGTGCACGTTTGCAGCTTTTCTCTCCCCTCACTTCCGTGTCTCACTTGCTTTGCTGGGGCTCCCAATGCTGTCAATCAAAGCCAGTGACGGGGGATGGGGGGGGGGCGAGTCTCGCTGTCTGTGTCAGTGGATGAAGCACGCACGAGTGTGAACTGGACAGGAAGGAGGGGTCAGGAGCACTGGTGGGGGGACCCGAGAAGAGGAGGTTCGGGGCCGCTCTGTACAATTCCATTGCACAGAGCAGGTACGTATAGAGATGTTTGTTATTTAAAAAATAAAAATCTTCCATTATAATCACGTTAACCTGCCCCAGGCTGACTCTCCACATACACCCCTCCCCCCCCCCAGTTGTCCATAGACCCGAAAAAGGGCTTCCATATTCCGATGCATGCTCCCAGGTCTATACACTACTTTCCTAATCTGAGTGTCTGGGTCTTCATAGACTTTGACTGTCAATACCTCTCTCTTTCCAGGGTTTGATCAGATTCACATGATAGGTCTGGTAGGGTTTTCTCTTTGTGGGCTGGTAGACCTTATAGTTAACCTTTCCTGCCTTTTCCATGATCTTAAAGGGTCCGTGCCGTTTTGCAAGACACTTGCTCTCCCCGGTAGGCCCTAACACAAGCACCCAATTCTCAAGTTTAAACTCTCTGACCTTAGCAGACCAGTTATATTCTCGACTCTGGACCCTTATGTGTGGTCTACTAAAATGCTCAGTCACTTCATCATTTTCTTTGGTTACTCTGTACAAATTGGAGGAACCGCATATCCGTCCCAGGTTGCTGTGGCTCACCACTAAGAACTGTGACCTGTTCCCTGATGGGGATGAATGTAGGGTCCTTCATTTATTTGAGCACTAAGAAGATCTTCCCAGGAGACCTCGAGATCTGACAAGTCTGACAATCCTGCAAACACCACCAGCGGACCTGGGTCAGTTTCTACAGGTTCACATACCTCCGGACACATATCATCATTATTCACAAACTGAAGCGTAGTATTAACTACTTCATCTGAGGGTTCCTCATTTTTAGGGGAGGCCGCTTTTGTTCATACAAGTCCCAAAATATGGGGCAGTCTCACCCAATTAGCAGTTCTTGCTAATGTGGACAAGGATACATGGGCCACCCAATAGTCTTTGACATCACCATGCACAGGGACAACCCTAACTTGTTTTCCTGGTATCATCTTTCCCTGCAACCTGTCCGATCAAAGCAGGATGACCCCACACCCTGAGTTAGGCAGTGCTTCAACCTTTTTTGATTGACTTGCACCACACACTCATGTGGAGTCAGACTTTTCGCTGTGGATACTGCATAAGCATACATAGAGTGCCGACACCCCATGTCACATTCCATCAGCTCCTGCTTTTGACACTGGTCTGCCACATGACCCAGTTGGTGGCCGGACCAACAGTAAACCTCACAGGGTGCTCTTTTCCCCTGCCAGCTCTCAGGAGGGTTTTTCTGGGTTGCTCCTAACGGAAGTGTTATGCACCCGAGCAGACACCATGCGGTCAAAAGGTGCCATTTTGTGGATGAAACGCACCTCTTTGATCCAGCCCATCTCTCTGGTTGCAGAAGGGCTCTCAAACATGCTTTCTGCACAGTTGTATCATTCAACTGCGGTGGCCCTCTGATCCAGGGACTGAGACCATGCAGAAACCAGTCCAGTGTTACTACTGTGGGGTGGGAGTGTTATGCACCCAAGCAGACACCATGTGGTCAACAGGTATCATCTTGGAGCTGAAACACACCTTTTTTGGTCCGGCCCAGCTCTTGGGTTGCAGAAGGGCCCACACACAAGCTTTCTTCACAGCTGTATAGTTCAACCGCGGTAACCATCTCATCCAGGGAGTAGCTGTCTTTTTCCTTAGGTTTTAGCCAATCTCGAAGTAGGTGATACAGCTGTGCATGGGCAGGCTTAGTCTTGTCACAGCGCCAGGCATGAACCCGATTCGCCCTCAGCAGCAACAGTCACCTCCCAGATTGGCTAGTATTTCTGCCTTTAGCTGTTTATAGTCCTGTGCTGACTCTAGAGGCAAGTCACAGTATGCCTGTTGGGGATCTGCAGTCAGGAAAGGGGCCAGATCATCTGCCCAATCCTCCTCAGGCAGTCCTTCTCTTGTTACTCAAAAAGCACCATATAAGCTTCAACGTTATCTGTGGCTATCGTCTTTTGTGGAGGGGAGAAGCACAAAAACGCCACTCTAAGTGCAGTAGTAACAGTAAATTTTAATGGATAAAATGGAGAGGGAGCATGTATGTACTCACAAACGTGGAGTTAAAAGTGGACATATAAGATGGAGGAGACCATATTCTTTCTCAGGCAGAACGGTGGTGCGGAACCGATGGCGCCGGTAGCAGCCAGGGCTTGCTGGGCCGCGATTCGACCGATGCAGGATGGAACGGAGCCAGGGAAGGAGAGATCCTCAGCAGGCGTAGAGGCCGTGCTGCGAGCCGTGACTCGTGGTGAACTTCCGGGTTGCTGGGAGATCAATGTGTTCCGGGTGACTGGAGAACCAATGGGTAAGCGCTTTCGGAGCATGCGCTCCTTCATCAGACCACGGGTCAACCTTCACAACAGAGCCACCTCTCACTTTTTCAGCCTGCTTGGTCACCGCCAGTTCAACTAGTAGGTTATTTGTCTCTTCCTGAGCAGCGAGTGCCTGTGCATTAGCCACTGCTAATTGTTTAATCAGTTTGCCTTTTTAGATCATTTTATAGCCTGCGTGGCTTTTAGCCAATACACAGAACTGGCCTGCACCCCTCACACTGCCCGCATTCTCCACTAATTGTCAGGATTAGAGGGTAAACGGGCTAATGTCAGACAGTTCAGTAAACTTCCGCTTTGTTGGTCAACAAACAAAAAATAACAGGATTTGTCTTCAGATTCAGCTCAAGCAACACAGATAAAGACTCCCATAAATACAATACACAGTCCAATGCTGTATGCATAAATCCCAGCTTGTTCAGCCACATCACACACAGTATTTAATGTCTCACTAACAGGCAATCTCACCAAGCAGGTACATCTCAGACAATTGAGTCTCAAACTGCATCCAGAATCCAGATCTCCTCTCTGCAGAGAGCAAAACTACCATTAACCACCCTCTCTGATACGCTGCCTAATAAACAGGCCTGAAGGGGGGGAAGTACCCGCCCTCTACAATTAACCCCTCTTAAAGGAGAAGTACAGCCAAAGCTCATTTGGCTGTACTTCTCCTGTGGATCACAGGATGACCCATGACCTGTGACTCGTTTTGGGTGACCTGTGACCTGTTTTCAGCTGACAACGGGCTCAAGTCCGCTGTCGGCTGACGTCACGGAGCTGAGCCGGTTGGACCCCGTTTTGCCTTCAGAGCTGTCTTCATTTTTCGTGGTGTAGGTTCAACAAGGTTTTGGACTTTTTTTTTTTGAGATTTTGGTCCATAGTGACATGATAGCATCACGCAGTTGCTGCAGATTTGTCGGCTGCACATCCATGATGCGAAAACCCCTGTTCCACCACATCCCAAAGGTACTCTATGGCATTGAGATCTGTTGACTGCGGAGGCCATTGGAGTACAGTGACCTCATTGTCATGTTCAAGAAACCAGTGGTGAGATGATTGGAGCTTTGTGACATGGTGCATTATCCTGCTGGAAGGAGCCATCAGAAGATAGGTACACTGTGGTCATAAAGGGATGGACATGGTCAGCAACAAGACTCAGGTAGGCCGTGGGGTTTAAACAATACTCAATTGGTACTGAGGGGCCCAAAGTGTGCCATGAAAATATCCCCCATTCCAATACACCACCACCACCAGCCTGAAGCATTGATACAAGGCAGGATGGATCCATGTTTTCATGTTGTTTACACCAAATTCTGACCCGACCATCTGAATGTCGCAGCTGAAATCGAAACTCAATAGACCAGGCAACGTTTTTCCAATATTCTTTTGTCCAATTTTGGTGATCCTGTGCGAATTGTAGCCTCAGTTTCCTGTTCTTAGCTGACAGGAGTGGCACTAGGCGTGGTCTTCTGCTGCTGTAGCCCATCTGCTTAATGTTATGATGTGTTGTGCATTCAGAGATGGTATTTTGCATACCTTGAGTGTAACAAGTGATTATTTAAGTTACTGTTGCCTTTCTGTCATCTCCAACCAGTTTGCCCATTCTCCTCTGACCCCTGACATCCACAAGGCATTTTCCTCCACACAACTATCGGTCACTGGATAATTTCTCTTTTTCGGACCATTCTCTAAAAACAGAAGAGATGGTTGTGTGTGAAAATCCCAGTAGATCAGCAGTTTTTGAAATACTCAGACCAGTCCACCTGGCACCAACAACCATGCCACGTTCAAAGTCATTTAAATCCCCCTTTCTTCCCCATTCTGATGCTCGTTTTGAACTTCAGCAAGTCGTCTTCACCACATGTAGATGCCTAAATGCATTGAGTTGCTGCCATGTGATTGGCTGATTAGCAATTTGTGTTACCAAGCAATTGAACATGTGTACCTGCTCCTGGAATCTTCTAGGCCCATGTTTTTTTGTAGTTTTTAAACTGTCTGTCACCTCTCAAGCTGAACCCAGTATGTATGTGTGATTTATGTCCCTACACACACATATATGTGGCCCCTTTATTCCGGTTACGTTTATAGGCCCATGCGTTCTGTTCTTGTAACCTGTCCCCCCGAGACCCCTTATGTTTTGTCATCTGTCACTCTGCTCCCCTTAAACCCAGTATACGTACTTATACATGTGCCTGTCATGTATGTGATCTTTCCTGCACCACTTAGACCCAGTATATACAGTGCCTTGAAAAAGTATACATACCCTTTGAAATTTTCCACATTTTGTCACGTTACAACCAAAAACATAAATGTATTTTATTGGGATTTTATGTGATGGACCAACACAACGTGGCGCATAATTGTGAAATGGAAGGAAAATTATAAATGGTGTCAATTTTTTTTACAAATAAATATTTGAAAAGTGTGGCATGCATTTGTATTCAGCCCCCTTTACTCTGATAACCCTAACTAAAATCTAGTGGAACTAATTGCCTTCAGAAGTCACCTAATTAGTAAATAGAGTCCACCTGTATGTAATTTAACCTAAATATGTATAAAGCTGTGCTGTGAAGCCCTCAGAGGTTTGTTAGAGAACCTTAGTGAATAAAAAGCATCATGAAGGCCAAGGAACACACCAGACAGGTCAGGGATAAAGTTGTGGAGAAGTTTAAAGCAGGGTTAGATTGTAAAAAAAATATCCCACACTTTGAACATCTCACAGAGCTCTGTTCAATCCATCATATAAAAATGGAAAGAGTATGGCACAACTGCAAACCTACCAAGACATGGCCGTCCACCTAAACTGACCGGCCGGGCAAGGAGAGCATTCATCAGAGAAGCAGCCAAGAGGTCCATGGTAACTCTGGAGGAGCTGCAGAGATCCACAGCTCAGGTAGGAGAATCTGTCCACAGGACAACTATTAGTCGTGCACTCCACAAATCTGCCCTTTATGGAAGAGTGGGAAGAAGAAAGACATTGTTGAAAGAAAACCATAAGAAGTACCGTTTGCAGTTTGTGAGAAGCCATGTGGGGACATGGCAAACATGTGGAAGAAAAGAAGGTGTTCTGGTCAGATGTCATGAGACCAAAATTTAACTTTTTGGCCTAAGAGCAAAACGCTATGTGTGGCAGAAAACTAACACTCCATATCACCCTGAACACACCATCCCCACTGTGAAACATGGTGGTGGCAGAATCATGTTGTGGGGATGCTTTTTTTCAGCAGGGACAGAGAAGCTGGTCAGAGTTGATGGAAAGATGGATGGAGCCAAATACAGGGCAATCTTAGAAGAAAACCTGTTATGCCGCGTACACATGATCGGAAATTCCGACAAGAAAAGTCCGATGTGAGCTTTTTGTCGGAAATTACGACCGTGTGTAGGCTCCATCTGACTTTTTCTGTTGGAATCTTCGCCAACAATAGATTGAGAGCAGGTTCTCTATTTTTCCGACGGAAAACGTTTTTCTATCGGAAAAAAACACGCATGCTCAGAATCAAGCAGAAGATCCGAACTGCCTATTGAACTTCATTGATCTCGGCTCGTCGTACTTCTTGTACAACACCGCGTTCTTGACGGTCGGAATTTCCGTCAAGATTTGTGTAAACGTGTGTATGCAACACAAGTTTGAGCCAACATTCCGTCAGAAAAAATACACTTTTTTTTTTGTCGGAATTTCCGATCGTGTGTACGCGGCATAAGAGTCTGAAAAAGACTTGAGATGGGGTGGAGGTTCACCTTCCAGCAGGACAACAACCCTAAACATACAGCCTGAGCTACAATGGAATGGTTTTGATCAAAGCATATTCATGTGTTAGAATGGCCCAGTCACAGTCCAGACCTAAATCACATTGAGAATCTGTGGCAAGACTTGGAAATTGGTAAAATAGTACTAAAGCGCTACTATATATAAAATCTTGAGAAAAAACACTTAGATAAACAAATGGTAGCAGCTGCAACCATTCAAGGAAGCTCTGTAATCCCAGTGATAAATATGTGTGTATATATATATATATATATATATATATATATATATATATAATGGTGCACTAAAACCAACCCTTGTGCTTAGCACAGTGCTATAAATATATACATTATTCCTTGGTGCTCATCAAAAATAAAATCCTTAATAAATAACAGTGCTGTTCAAGTAATATAATATCCAAAATAAATATATCCAAAGAGTGCTGGTGCTATAAATACATATACTGCAATGCTCATAAGTGAAACAGAGAACATAAATAGATACAAAGTGCTCCAGTGCATGTGCAAACAATCAAGAAAATCAATGTAAAACGCTTTTTTTCCATGCAATACCGACTCCTTCCACCGGAAAAAAGCCTGCATTTAAAGGGGTTGCTCCACCGGAAAAAAAAAATTAAAAGCCAGCAGCTACAGCTACAGCAGCTGCTGGCTTTTAATATTTGGACACTTACCTGTCCTGGAGTCCAGCGACGTCCGCAGCAGAGGACGAGCGACCGCTCGTCGCTCTGCTGCTCCCTCCGCCATCCTCGCTGAGGGAACCAGGAAGTGAAGCCCTGCGGCTTCATGCCCGGTTCCCTACGGCGCATGCGCGAGTCGCGCTGCGCCGTTCTGATTGGTGCTCCTGTGTTCTGGGAGCCGAGTGTCTCCCAGAACACCAAGGGAAGTCTGCGGGAAGTGACGTAACTCCCGCAGATTCCCGGGGACAGGACTCCCGAATGTGGGTGAAAATACCTGTCTTAGACAGGTATCTTCACCCCCCTCCCCCCTGAAAGGTGTCAATTGTGACACCGGAGGGGGGGAGGGTTCCAAATAGCAAAAGTTGCTATTTAGGGTGGAGCTCCACTTTAAAGGGGTTGTAAAGGTTCGTTTTTTATTTTCCAAATAGGTTCCTTTAAGCTAGTGCATTGTTGGTTCACTTACCTTTTCCTTAGATTTACATTCTAAATGTTTTTTTTCTTTGTCTGAATTTCTCACTTCCTGTTTCTCCTCAGTAAACTTCACACCATCATCCGAGTGGTGTGGAGTCAGCCAGAACAGCTTACCGAACAGCTTACTGAGGAGGAACAGGAAGTGAGAAATTCAGACAAAGAAAACAAAGAAAAAAAAAACATTTAGAAGGAAAATCTAAGGAAAAGGTACGTGAACCAGCAATGCACTAGCTTAAGGGAACCTATTTAGAAAATAAAAAAACTAACCTTTACAACCCCTACAACACAATGAAGTGATAAACAGGATTTGATGTTTTTTCAGTGTTTTACATTGATTTTCTTAATTGTTTGCACATGCACTGGAGCACTTTGTATCTATTTATGTTCTCTGTTTCACTTATGAGCATTGCAGTATATGTATTTATAGCACCAGCACTCTTTGGATATATTTATTTTGGATATTATATAACTTAAACAGCACTGTTATTTATTAAGGATTTTATTTTTGATGAGCACCAAGGAATAATGTATATATTTATAGCACTGTGCTAAGCACAAGGGTTGGTTTTAGCGCACCATTGTATATATATATATATATATATATATATATATATATATATATATATACACACACAAGACTTGGAAATTGCCGTTCACAGACATTCTCCATCCAATCTGACAGAAGTTGACATATTTTGGCAAACATGTCACTCTAGATGTACAAAGCTGGTAGAGACTTGCAGCTGCAGCTGTAATTGCAGTGAAAGGAGGTTCTACAAAGTATAGACTCAGGGGGGCTGAATACAAATCCCCCCCCCCCCACTTTTCACATATTTATTTGTAAAAAAAAATGAAAACCCTTTATCATTTTCCTTCCACTTCACAATTATGTGCCACTTTGTGTTGGTACTGTATAGAAATGGTCATTTTACTTTTGGTATGTTATTGGCTCATGCCACCCGTGCCAGTGACCTTTCATGCTGAAACCAATTTCCTCCTATCATTTTGCATTCAGTGTGTGTCTACAGTACTGTGCAAAGATTTTAGGCAGGTGTGAAGAAATGCTGTAAAGTAACAGTGCTTTCAAAAATATCTATTTTAATTGTTTATTTATAATCAATGTGCAAAGTGTGCGAGCAGAAGAAAAATCTAAATCAAATCAATATTTGGTGAGACCACCCTTTGGCTTCAAGCCAGCAGTTCTTACAGTTGCACACTTTGTACACTTGCACAAAGTCAGGGATTTTTTAGGATTAGAGTCAGGTGTATGATTAACCAGTTATACCAAGCAGGTGCTAATGATCTTCAATTTCATATGTAGGTTGAAAGTCATTAACTGAAACAGTTGTGTAGGAGGCTTAAAACTGGGTGAGGAACAATCAAACTCTGCTACTAAGGTGAGGTTGTGGAAGACAGCTTGATGTCACAGGTCATACACCATGCCAAGACTGAGCACAGAAACAAGACACAAGGTAGTTATCCTGCATCAGCAAGGTCTCTCCCAGGCAAAGATTTCAAAGCAGACTGGGGTTTCAAGATGTGCTGTTCAAGCTATTTTAAAGAAGCACAAGGAAACGGGCAACGTTGAGGACCGTAGACGCAGTGGTCGGCCAAGGAAACTTAATGCAGCAGATGAAAGATACATCCTTCTTACTTCCCTTCAAGACTGGAAGATGTCCAGCAGTGCCATCAGCACAGAACTGGCGGAAACCAGTGGGACCCAGGTACACCCATCTACTGTCTGGAGAAGACTGGCCAGAAGTGGTCTGCATGGAAGAACTTCATCCAAAAAGCCATATCTCCGATGTGAAGACGAGGACGTGGCTGCAGAGAGACTGCAGGAGATCAGCAGCACTGAGACACAAAAATGGATGAAAAAAGGTGAAAACAAGAATTTTACCCAACCTTATGCCACCCACGTAGCTTGGGATTTAAGCCCCTACGTTGCAGATATGCATCTACAGTATGGGCTGCCAAGGTTTTTGTGCTGAGAGAGCGCTCACGGTATACTCCCAGCACGGAGACTGAGCTGTCAGACCAGTCCTGACCTTTGCTAATGGTGGGCTTGTCATTACAGTGGTCATGTCACAGTGGTAATGTCACAGCCAATCACAGTGGTCATGTCATCGGGCAGTCTGTCCCACCACCCAGGCGTAAAGAACCATTAGAAGGGACACAGGGGCTGGGCAGAAAGGGGTTTAACAAAAAGCTGTGTATGGCATGCAGTGCTTTGCTTTGTCCTCTTCCGGCTCCAGTTTAGTTTAGTAGCGCCCCCCTCAGGCCATTCGAACTACACTCGTGCACAGTGCACTCTCTCCCAGCTCCAGCTTAGCTTAGTAGCAGTCTTCCTGAGCCATTTAAGCTGTTCTTCTGCACAGTGTGCCCTCTCCAGTCTCCAGCTTAGCTTAGTAGCAGCCGCTCTGGGCTCTTCAAACTGCAGACCTGCACAGTCTCCTTCTCTAGCTGAGGGCACGCGGTGCTTGATGAGAACAGAGCAGCAGCTAGGGGGCACATTACTCAGCCTGTCCTACAAACGGCAGGATGGAGCAGAGTGAGGCACCAGCACTTTCCTGGAGAGGACCAAAAACGGCAGAATCAGCCATCTTATCATTCTCTTTCCCCACGTTACGAAGATTCACCCTGGTTCACAGTTTTTTAACCACTTCAGCCCTGGACCATTTTGCTGGTCAAAGACCAGGCCACTTTTTGCGATTCAGCACTGCGATGCTTTAACTGACAATTGCGCGACGTGGCTCCCAAACAAAATTGACGTCCTTTTTATTGCATTTTTATTAATATTTTTTTTTTTTTACTAGTAATGGCGGCGATCAGCGAATTTTATCGTGACTGCGACATTATGGTGGACACATCGGACACTTTTGACACATTTTTGGGACCATTGTCATTTTTACAGCGATCAGTGCTATAAAAATGCACTGATTACTGTGAAAATGACACTGGCAGTGAAGAGGTTAACCACTAGGTGGCGCTGTAGGGGTTAAGTGTTTCCTAGGGAGTGCTTCTTACTGTAGGGGGGATGGGCTGTGTGTGACATGACACTGATCACGACTCCGATTACACGGAGCGGCGATCAGTGTCATTGTCACTAGGCATAGTGGGGAGATGCTTGTTTACATTAGCATCTCCCCGCTCTATCTCTCCATGAGACAATCGTGGGTATCCCCGCGGCGATCGAGTCCGCGGGACCCACTGTCGGGCTCACGGAGAAAGCGGCAGGGTCGCAAGCGCGCAACGGCATCTTAAAGGGGTTGTACCTGTACGTACCTGTGCCTGTCCGTGCCACTCTGCTGACGTAAATATACAGGCGGCGGTCCTTAAGTGGTTAAGTTGTCACCAGGACAGGAGTAGAGGGGAAATCTTCCTATGGGGATTCCTTCACTTTGGAGGGATTTCCTTTTTCTTCCTGTTGTGGCTTTGGGACAGGAAGTGAAGGAAAATGGCCCCAATGAGACACAGATGGGGGAAAAAAATCTCACAATTATAACCCTCCCTTCCAAAAATTTATAAAATGTCCATACTTCCTATATTCTCATCTAGGGTCACTTGCCCATAATCTCCTGGTATACCCATTTAATACATCCTGGGAGGTTGCAGGGTATGCTACTGTGCATGCATAGTGGCGTTCATCAGGGGAAGGTAGAGAGGGTCATCAGATGATGTCATCGGGAGACCAGCTGTCTTCCTGGTATTTACAGCCGGCCTCCTGATGCACCATCTTCATCTGTGATGTCATCAGGGGTCTGTCTGTCTCTCTCTGATACTTGAAGCTGGCCTCCTGATGGATGTGCTTTGGTGCATGCGCTATCTTCGCCCTGCCATCGGGGGGCCTACTGTCTCTTTCTGATACTTAGTGTTTCTAAAGGCTTAAAGTGGTTGTTAAACCACTATCTCATCTTTTATATCATCCCCTCTGTCAGATAAAAAGCTGCATCCTAGTGCCTGTGCTTTATTTAAAAAAAAGCCAATTTCGACCTGTTTTAACAGCGTCTCCCAGCGATAAGATGACTCTAGGCTCTCCCCGTGTGATATCTCCAGTGGGTGGGGCCTGCTGATGTCAGCCAGGGAGGAGGGGAGGAGAGAAGCTGAGAGCCTGGAGTCATGTTATCGCTGGGAGACCCTGTTAAGCATAGGCACGTCCGTGTAAGGACCATGCTACAATAACCCCTTGGTGTTCCTCACCCCCCTTTTTTCCTCTCCCTCCCCTTTGCCCCCCCCTCCCAGTCCCTATTCTTGTTGTTTTGTTGTGTAGTAATGTCAAACTGGTAATTATACAAAAAAAAGCATAGGCACTAGGACAGAGCTTTTTATCTGACAGAGGGAATGATATACTAATCAGTTAGTTTTGAAGCGGTGGGGAGAGGAGCAGATCTGCGATAGTTAGAGATGACAGGCAGGAAGGGGAGGGGGGAGGAGAACAGAGGGAGACAGGAGAGCTGCAGATAGCAGCGTATGATGGAGGCACATACGCTGACAATGGTGTCAGGGCTCAGCAGCTCTGATATATCATAGTCACTGTACAGAGGAGAGGGTAGAAACTGGCAGGATCAGCCAGGTATTTCAGGTGATACAGGGGGCCAAATGACACAAGCGCTGTGCTGTATAACATGTTTTAAAGGAACGGGATTTTAATTTTTTTGGGTTAACAAACGCTTTAAGTTTTTTTACGGAAAAAAGTAGTATTCCTGCGCTCAGGAGAGTTTATATATATATATATATATATATATATATATATATATGTATGTATGTGTAGAGCTGCAGCCTCCCTATTAAGATCCTACAAGAGGATCCTAGATAAATGAAAAAATTGCTGTGGGGTGTGGCGCTGCTCACTCTTCAGGTGTGACCCAGAAGATAAAGATAGGCTAATCTTATTAAAAAATAAAAAGGAGATGGAAATATCGGGACTAGTTGCTTGTCACCCCAAAAGGTTACTGGGTTCCAATCATTGAACCAAAGTCCCCTGCGGTGGGGAGATAACAGTATAAGTGGGTGAAAAAATATAATAAATGATAAAACCTTCCAATCACATACCCACACCTCCTAAAGCCAATAGAGGCCTGATAACACAATGAGAGGCTGGGATTGCCCCTATGTAAGGTACGATAATAGTGTATTAAACAAAACTAGTGCCAGAAAATATTTGTAGCGGGTATTTGAATTTAAGGGAAGCATCTGGGTGGTAGTGTAACCCAGATGCACTAATTGCTAGGGAATCCGAGACCCTTTCTTATGGTTCTTGGAGGACTCTGGTGGTGTGAGGTTCCCTGCGGCATGCAGGTGGCATTGTCGCCCTGGCCGGAGTTGAACCCACACTGCAAGACTGTTTCCTTTTTGTCCTTTCCTGGCGCTGGTACAGCGGGGCGGGGAACCTGCTGTGACGCAAAAGGCGAGGGTATAAAAGGGGCGGACGCCCTGACCTTGGGATTCAGAGTCGGAGGACGCAGCCACACCCAGGCACCTTTAGCTTGGGTGCTGGCATTCCGGGGTTCCGGGCCCAGGTGCCCTTGACCTGGCCGGAGCGAGAGATGGAGTCCATCTCAGGCACCTTTAGCCTGGGGTGAGGTACTATGGCGGATGCCTGGGGCTCAGTACCTTCGACTGAGTTCCGCGAGGGTGGAGGAATCCGAGGGGGCCCTAACTCCTTGGGTGCCCATGTCTGAGGTCGAGGAGACTGGTGAGCGGAACTTCTCTGGAGAGTCCGGCGCAGCATTTGCTGGTGACAGAGAGGCCTCCGGTGACTCCCTTGGACGGATATCCTTCCCCTGACAGGGGCTGTGCTAGCGAAGGTAATTCATGTTCTACCTCATATAGTCAGTGGCAGTGACTATTCGCCATTGGTGACACCACAGTGGTTAGTGATACTTTAAAGGATTGTGCCTCGACCTACTCCCATTAATACTGAACTGTTGCAAAGGTCCCAACTTGACTGTGCTGTATGTTTATTCGCTGAGAAGAATAAAACCGTGTTGGACCTATTCAGTGTGTGGATCTCTGGTTACTAGGAGCAAAGGGGAGTGAATCCGAGGAAAGGACTTGACTCTGGGACACCTGCACAAAGCCCGATCTTTCTGGCCTTCACCTCTTCACTATGGAGGACATGGGCCGTGGCGTATCTCATCCCTCCCCCCGGTACTGACACCCCTAGACAAATACAGACAAGCTGAGAATGAGAAGGGGTGAGAGGGGTGAGGTCGCTACATATTCAATAATATAAATAATACTAGATGTATCTGTGAGTTAGCTAAATTACATAAGGGTCATATACCACAATAGATATGCATGTGACCAAAAAAGGGGGAATTGATTCCTCGAATATTGTGAATCAAATGGTTATAAAATGTCCAAATAAATCAATTTATAGTCCACACAGTGTATGGTGATTTCAAAGTGTCCACAGTGAAATTAATAAATGACAAAAAATCTTCCAGTGACTTTGACAGATGCTCCCCCTCAAGGGTCCCTCCTCGCACCCCTACAGGGGTAGACAGCATATACGGCTGGATCCAGGTGGGGTCCCGATTTCCCGATCTGTTACTTCCGGGATAGGGTATGTATCCACAGCGGGTCTCCAAAAAATCCTCGGGTTGACAAACAGCGATTGTCCAGTGCCCTCAAGCTGCGATCCTAGTCATACGAATACCGTGGAGCTGTATTTTCGAAATTACCACGCCTTGGAGGCAGCCTTTTATGTTTTGATTTTAACTTTATTTTAATAAACTATCAAAATTTTACTGCACTATGGGAGCCTATCACTTTCTTTACTGAGGGCACTGGACAATCGCTGTTTGTCAACCAAATCATCTCTGGATGTGAGAACCCGAGAATTTTTTGGAGACCCGCTGTGGATACATACCCTATCCCGGAAGTAACAGATCAGGAAATCGGGACCCCACCTGGATCCAGCCGTATATGCTGTCTACCCCTGTAGGGGTGCGAGGAGGGACCCTTGAGGGGGAGCATCTGTCAAAGTCACTGGAAGATTTTTTGTCATTTAATTAGTTTCACTGTGGACACTTTGAAATCACCATACACTGTGTGGACTATAAATTGATTTATTTGGACATTTTATAACCATTTGGTTCACAATATTTGAGGAATAATTTCCCCCTTTTTTGGTCACATGCATATCTATTGTGGTGTATGACCCTTATGCAATTTAGCTAACTCACAGATACATCTAGTATTATTTATATTATTGAATATTTTCTGGCACTATTTTTGTTTAATACACTATTATCGTACCTTACATAGGGGCAATCCCAGCCTCTCATTGTGTTATCAGGCCTCTATTGGCTTTGGGAGGTGTGGGTATGTGATTGGAAGGTTTTATAATTTATTATATTTTTTCACCCACTTATACTGTTATCTCCCCACCGCAGGGGACTTTGGTTCAATGATTGGAACCCAGTAACCTTTTGGGGTGACAAGCAACTAGTCCCGATATTTCCATCTCCTTTTTATTTTTGAATAAGATTAGCCTATCTTTATCTTCTGGGTCACACCTGAAGAGTGAGCAGCGCCACACCCCACCCCACAGCAATTTAATTTTTTTTTACGTTCATGCACAGACCCCACTTTTACTTACCTGAACCCCATTGCAATCCAGCGCTGTGCATGAGAGCAGCGGCTTTCTCTGCTCCGTCGCTTTTCACAGGGCAGATCCATAGCCATTTGGCTTCCGCTGCTGCCAATCAAACTCTGTGATGAAAGAAGTGGGGAGGTAGAGCTGTGCCTCTGCTGTCTGTCTATGGACACAGGCAGCAGGGCTCAGGAGTGAGCCTGCATGAGTGCCCCAAAAGGAAGCGACTTCTTATGGGGGCACTGGATGTAGAGGAGCCAGGAGCGCCGGCGGGGACCCAAGAAGAAGAGGATTGGGGCTGCTCTGTGCATGACATGATATGTTTTTTTTTTTTTTGTAAACAAAAAAGTTTACCTTTTAGCAACACGTTGAAGCTGGCTTCCTGATGATATGCCGTGGTGCATGCACCATCTTCATCTGTGAGTTCATCAGGGGGCCAACTGTCCCTTTTTTTTTGTACTTAAAGCTGGCCTCCTGATAACATGCCGTGGTGCATGTGCCAACTTCATCTGTGATGTCATCAGGGGGGCAGGTGTCTCTCTCTGCAGGCCTCCTGATGATGTGCCATGGTGCGTGTGGCATCTTTATTGGATAATGTCATTGGGACCAGCTTTCTGTTTCTGGTGCTTAAAACTGGCCTACTGATGATGCACCATCTTCACCTGTGATGTCATCAGGGGGCTGGTTGTCTTCTTGGGTTCCTGCAACCAACCTTTTGGTGACATCACAGATGAAAATAGAGGCATGGTAGCTGGTGTGCAGGAACAGCAGATCCCTTCAGAACACCACTGGATATGCAAGTATGTTTTTTTGTGGAGTACACAGTGAAAAAGGTAAGAAGAGGAGGGAATTTGGAATGGGGGAGGGTTGGGAGAGTGGACTTACCTTTTTAAAGCTCCTTTCCGGGCTACTTTTTCTCACCCTTCCCCCATCCAGCGAGGCATTTTTCCCCTTTTACCTTGTTAAGCCAACCTTCACTGGGTGTAGAGGACTGCAAATCCTAGGGTGCGATGTAGTTGGAGATCTCCTGCTACGATGATGTCAAACCTTGAGAGAACCCCACCTCAGAACAGCAAATCGAAAATGTGTCCGTAAAATGCAATCACTGCTGTGAATACCGCCCCCCTTTTTTTTTTACATTATTCCTCTTCTGGATCCTGAGAGAACCCTGCTGCTGGATATCCAATAGTAAGCGTCGATGTCATGCAGGCACTGACGTGAACACCATCCTCCTTGTTGACGTCAGTCCTCTTCTGGATCCCGAGAGTACCCTGCCTCTGGATATCCAATAGGAATTGTCAATGTCATGCAGGCATTAACATGTACACCTGTAGGAGGACCCAAACAGGAAGTAAACAAAATAAACAAAGTAAACAAAATAGGAGAAGGCTGGGGTTGTAGTATCACCACTGAAGATTAGGGTAAGTAAAAAAAACAAACAAAAAAAAGGGCATTTTTAAAATGTATTTAGCAGGGGTGGGCACTGTCTAGGTGTGTCAGATTGTGTACTTTACCCTCTTGCTTCTGTGGTACCTCCTGACCACCTATGTGTCACTGCTGTGTTGGTGATGGAGCGAACCACAGCGGCAAGGAGAGGGGGGACATGCTGATGTCCTACCTTCCGACCACCCCTATGTCTCTGCTGTGTTCTGTACTGGAACTAACCACAGTGACAGCTGAAGGGTGGGGAGACACGCTGATAACTATCATTCAGCATCCACCTTCCATGAATCCGCCTTACCTTCCCCTGGACATCTCCCTTTTATGTAGGTGTTGGTCAAGCAGTTGATTTTTAATTTTTTTATGTACTTTAACCACTTAATGGCCGGCCACGGCATATATATGTCGGCAGAATGGCACGTACAGGCACAATCACGTACCTGTATGTCCCCTTTAACTGCCTGCTATGTGGTCGCGCGCACGCCGCTGGCGGCCCGCTCGCAACCCTGCCTCCATCCCCGTGAGTCGGACCTTGGTCCCGCCGACTCAATCGCAGAGGGGATCCCCGCTATCGTCTCACGGAGGGATGGAGCGCTGAGATGTTAGTGTAAACACAACATCTCCCCACTCCCCTACTGACAATGTCACCGATTTCCGCTCTGTGTAATCAGAGCGGAGATCAGTGATGTGTCACTCGTAGCCACGCCCCCACACAGTAGTAATCACTCTCTTAGGCACACATAACCCCTTCAGCGCCCCTAGTGGTTAACCCCTTCACTGACAGTGCCATTTTTACAGTAACCAGTGCATTTTTATAGCACTGATCGCTGTAAAAATTACAATGGTCCCAAAAATGTGTCAAAAGTGTCCGATGTGTCCGCCATAATGTTGCAGTCACGGAAAAAAATCGCTGATCGCCACCATTACTAGTAAAAAATAAAAAATAAATTATAAAAATGCCATAAAACTATCCCCTATTTTGTAAACGCTATAACTTTTGCGCAAACCAATCAATAAACGGCGATTGCGATTTTTTTTTTTTAAACAAAAATATGTAGAAGAATACGTATCGGCCTAAACTGAGGGGAAAAAAATGTTTTTTATATATTTTCTGGGGATATTTTTTATTGCAAAAAGTAAAAAATATTGCATTTTTGTCTAAACTGTCGCTCTATTTTTGTTTATAGCGCAAAAAATAAAAACCACCAAAAGAAAGCTCTATTTGTGGGGAAAAAAAGGACGTCAATTTTGTTTTGGAGCCATGTCGCACGACCGCGCAATTGTCAGTTAAAGCGACGCAGTGCCGAATCGGAAAAAGTGGCCTGGTCATTAACTAGCCAAAATGTGGCTTAAGTGGTTAATTAAGAAAGGGAACATCACATACAACGAACAAAGAGATGTAATACAGATCATAGTCAGCGGAAAGAACATGGCATAAATCACATACAGTACAAGGCATGAAATTGATTGATTCACAAAATCACCCTAACTTGCTACAAGACAATGATAGATTGGTTTGGGTGAAGTGGAAATAAACACACATGCTCCAGGCGTTGTGATGCTACTGAACCTTTTAAATTGATGAAAGGGAACTGGGGATGGTTCTCCGTAGTAACAGGAAAGGGTAGGTGATGTAGTTAGGGGGAGGGATAGGTCTGCACAGAGAGCGCGGCCTGCTGTTAAGGAAGGGTGTTGGGCCATTGATGTACAGTAGTTGTGGTAGAAAAGGAGAAGGGAGAATGAAGGGGGGTGCAGTAGGGGAAGGGTGCAAGGTGCGAGACCAAGAGCGGGGTACCATAGTGAGGAGATGGAGATCAGACCAGTTCCAACTACAGGCAAAGGAAAGGTAGCCGCTCCAGGTAAGGTATGTCCTCGTGATGATCTTTCTCACAGAAACCCCAGGTGAAGGCAATGCATCAAGCAAGGCAGAAGCTATGATTAAACACTAGGAATAGTGTGAAACGTGTCAGCTGTCCGGTCTGCTGTGATTTGTAGTGCCGCTTTGATTTTACAATAAAGGCAACTTTTCTTTTTCTGTCCAACTATAGGCAGGTGTAAGTAAGGTTCAAGATACTGTCCCACTGGGTCCCCCGACACAGTAGATTTAGGGAGGAGTAGATACACTCCAATCCAATCAAGGGAAAGGTGCTCATAGACATTGGTTATATCTGAAAGAGTATTTATCCACTTCCTTACCGTGCTATAGCCGAAAGACGGTTACAGCGCTGCTCTCTTGTTCCAGCAGAGCGTCCATAGACATCCTCCTGGAACCGTGCCACTAGCGTGTCCCCTCCGGCACACTCTGTGATCGCTGTGTCCTTGGGACATAGATGTTCACAGATCTTGGTAAAGGGTCCATCACAGCGACCCTCTACCAAGTGATCAGCTGTGTCACAATGTAAACAGAGTTGCCGGTTATTGGCTCTCCTTTCCTCACACACTGTCACAGTGTGAGGAGAGGAGAGCCGGTGACCGGCAATCCTGACAGGGGACATGTACACAGATAATCAGGGCACTGATCATAAGTACCCTGATTATCAGTGCAGCCCCAGCTGCACTGATGGGCGCTGATGTAGCTGCACTGACGGGTGCTGATGAGGCTGCACTGATTAATGCTGTTGAGCACAAATGAGGCGGCACTGATGGTCGCTGATGTGGCTGAACTGATGGGCACCGATGAGGCTGCACTGATGGGCACCGATGAGGCTGCACTGATGGGCACTGATGAGGCTGCACTGATGGGCGCTGATGTGGCTGCACTGATAGGTGCTGTTGAGGCTGCGCTGATGAGGCTGCACTGATGGGCGCTGTTAAAACTGAACTGATGGGCACTGATGAGGCTGCACTGATGGGCGCTGATGAGACTGCACTGATGGGCACTGTTGAGCACTGATGAGACTGCACTGATGGGTGCTGATGAGGCTGAACTGATGTGCACTGATGAGGATGCACTGATGGGCGCTGTTGAGGCTGAACTGATGTGCACTGATAAGACTGCACTGATGGGCGCTGTTGAGGCTGCACTGTTGGGAGCTGTTGAGGCTGCACTGATGGGCGCTGTTGAGGCTGCACTGATGGACGCTGATGAGGCTGCACTGATGGGCGCTGATGAGGCTGCACTGATGGGCGCTGATGAGGCTGAACTGATGGGCGCTGTTGAGGCTGAACTGATGGGCGCTGTTGAGGCTGAACTGATGGGCGCTGTTGAGGCTGAACTGATGGCGCTGTTGAGGCTGAACTGATGGGCGCTGATGAGGCTGCACTGATGGGCGCTGATGAGGCTGCACTGATGGGCGCTGATGAGGCTGCACTGATGGGCGCTGATGAGGCTGCACTGATGGGTGCTGATGAGGCTGAACTGATGTGCACTGATGAGGCTGAACTGATGGGCACTGTTGAGGCTGCGCTGATGAGGCTGCACTGATGGGCGCTGATGAGGCTGCACTGATGGGCGCTGATGAGGCCGCACTGATGGGCGCTGTTGAGGCTGAACTGATGTGCACTGATGGGCGCAGATGAGGCTGAACTTCAGTGTAAATGTCTCCTGTCACAGGATAGCTGGTTATCGGCTTTCCTTTCCTCACACGGGGCTGAGGAAAGGAAACCTGATAACTGGCATTTGTTTACATGCGATGATCTATTATTGGACACAGCTGATCGCATGGTAAAAAATGACAACTTCAAAAAACTCGCCATGCCTCTTACTAAATACCTTTGAGGCCTCATGCCCACTGGACGTTATAATAACGTTATAAAACCGCCAGTAGCTTTGCAGTGAGTTTTTCAATGTTTTTGCAGTAGTGTTTTTAGCATCATCTAGCGTTTTTTAGAATTAGCATTTTCTAGCGTTTATAAATTTAATTAACGTACAGAGATGCACAACGCAATTTCCATTTACAGTAGCACAGTGCTGTAAAGCAAAAAAAAAATGTCCTGGTCATGAAATGGGTAAAACCTTTCCGGTGGTTAATAATAACAACATCCTCATAAATATTTTAGTAATAATATTAAAAATAATAATACAGAAATATAATACCATAATTTATTAATTATACTAAATAATTAAAATACTAAATAAATATCATAGAAATGTCATTGTATTGTTAGTAATGAACATAATAATACAATTTAATAATAAAACTACATAAATATACTATTATTTTAATAATACTTTAAAGAAAATAATAAATACAAATATTGCATAAATATAATAAAATAATGCTATTGTTAACAATAATGCAATTTTATTATATTTATGTAATATTTTTTCTTCCTTTTTTTTTTTTTATAAATTATAATTATTAATGCTACATAAATATAATTAAAAGAATGCTGATCTCATTATTATTAATTATAACAAATATTAACAATAAAAATAGTATTTATAATAATAATACCAACTAACAATACTTTAACGATAAATTATAATAAATGATAAAATATTATAATTATACTAATATTGTAAGTGATAAATATCTCTATATATAGGTTCCATGCCCCCTATGTGTGTCTATATATACATTGGCCATTGTGGCTCCCCTAGTGGCGGACTGCGGGTACTACAGCGCTGCAGTATGACAGGGAGCAGGCGTGGCTCCTGCAGTGCCTAGCTCCCCGCCCACCAGCGGCTCATTGCTCGTCTGCATGCTAAACCGTCACATCCATCTCCCCGCACACGACTGAGGAACACCTTTCCTGTTCACAACTTGTCCTCAGTCCGCGCAGTTCTCTAGGGCGCCCTCCATATTACTGTGGACAGACAGGTCACGGGAACCAGGGCGTTTCGCCTCACGTAAAATGGCGCCGCAGAAGGGGACCACTGAGAAAGGACGAGGGTGGGTCACGTGGTCGCTGGGCGGGGTCCGGGGCTCGGGCAGATAAAGCGTCACCTAGCAACAAGCGCGAGGCGTGAATGATTCATGAGCTGACGTCAAGACGCACGGCACGCTCTTCTTCAGGCGCGTGACATCAGCACGGGTGAGGCCGGTTTGAGCGAGCAGTAGAAGGTAACGGCCGGAGCGGGTGAGGAGCGGGAACCGGGCCTGGGGGGAGAGGATGGGAGACGGTCACCGGGATTGTATGCGCTGCTGGGCACCCGTTACCGGAGACCTGTCACCTCTGCCGTCTAATGCTGAGTCTTCCCTCATTATACCTCATAGCCGGTGTGAGGAGAGACTCCCAGCCTGTCCTATGGACAGCCGCCAGTCATTCATTTCCCTATCTATCCATCAATTATCACCCCTACCCCCCATATATATCAATTGTCACCCCCATATATATCAATTGTCACCCCACTCATATCTATCTCGATTGTGAGCCCCCCTCCCATTGAGTCTCCCCCCCTCCCTCCTGTGCCCATTGATTCCCCCTCCCTCCTGTGCCCATTGATTCCCCCTCCCTCCTGTGCCCATTGATTCCCCCTCCCTCCTGTGCCCATTGATTCCCCCTCCCTCCTGTGCCCATTGATTCCCCCTCCCTCCTGTGCCCATTGCTTCCCCCCCTCCTGTGCCCATTGCTTCCCCCCCTCCTGTGCCCATTGCTTCCCCCCCTCCTGTGCCCATTGCTTTCCCCCCTCCTGTGCCCATTGCTTTCCCCCCTCCTGTGCCCATTGCTTTCCCCCCCCTCCTGTGCCCATTGCTTTCCCCCCTCCTGTGCCCATTGCTTTCCTCCCTCCTGTGCCCATTGCTTTCCCCCCTCCCTCCTGTGCCCATTGCTTTCCCCCCTCCCTCCTGTGCCCATTGATTCTTCCCCCCCTCCCTCCTGTGCCCATTGATTCTTCCCCCCCTCCCCTCCTGTGCCCATTGATTCTTCCCCCCCCCCCTTCCTGTGCCCATTGATTCTCTCCCCCCCCTCCCTCCTGTGCCCATTGATTCTCTCTCCCCCCCTCCCTCCTGTGCCCATTGATTCTCTCTCCCCCCTCCCTCCTGTGCCCATTGATTCTCTCCCCCCCCCTCCCTCCTGTGCCCATTGATTCTCTTCCCCCCCCTCCCTCCTGTGCCCATTGATTCTCTTCACCCCCTCCCTCCTGTGCCCATTGATTCTCTTCACCCCCTCCCTCCTGTGCCCATTGATTCTCTTCACCCCCCTCCCTCCTGTGCCCATTGATTCTCTTCACCCCCCTCCCTCCTGTGCCCATTGATTCTCTTCCTCCCCTCTTGTGCCCATTGATTCTCTTCCCCCCCCCCCTCCCTCCCTCCTGTGCCCATTGATTCTCTTCCCCCCCCCCTCCTGTGCCCATTGATTCTCTTCCCCCCTCCCTCCTGTGCCCATTGATTCTCTTCCCCCCCCCTCCCTCCTGTGCCCATTGATTCTCTTCCCCCCCCCTCCCTCCTGTGCCCATTGATTCTCTTCCCCCCCTCCCTCCTGTGCCCATTGATTCTCTTTCCCCCCCCTCCCTCCTGTGCCCATTGATTCTCTTCCCCCCCCCCTCCCTCCTGTGCCCATTGATTCTCTTCCCCCCCTCCCTCCTGTGCCCATTGATTCTCTTCCCCCCCCCCCTCCCTCCTGTGCCCATTGATTCTCTTCTCCCCCCCCCCCTCCCTCCTGTGCCCATTGATTCTCTTCCCCCCCCCTCCCTCCTGTGCCCATTGATTCTCTTCCCCCCCCTCCCTCCTGTGCCCATTGATTCTCTCCCCCCCCCTCCTGTGCCCATTGATTCTCTTCCCCCCCCCCCCTCCTGTGCCCATTGATTCTCTTCCCCCCCCCCCCCTCCTGTGCCCATTGATTCTCTTCCCCCCCCCCCTCCCTCCTGTGCCCATTGATTCTCTTCCCCCCCCCTCCCTCCTGTGCCCATTGATTCTCTCCCCCCTCCCTCCTGTGCCCATTGATTCTCTCCCCCCTCCCTCCTGTGCCCATTGATTCTCTCCCCCCTCCCTCCTGTGCCCATTGATTCTCTCCCCCCCCCTCCCTCCTGTGCCCATTGATTCTCTTCCCCCCCCTCCCTCCTGTGCCCATTGATTCTCTTCCCCCCCCCTCCCTCCTGTGCCCATTGATTCTCTTCCCCCCCCCCTCCCTCCTGTGCCCTTTGATTCTTATCTCGTACCCCATCAATTGTCCCCCCACAACTCCTTTCTCTCTGTGTGTGCGCGTGCAATTGTCAGCCCCCTGTGCCTATTCTCACGCCCTCCTGTTGCCCATTTGATTCTAAGCTGTCATCTTGTACCCCATCAATTGTCACCCCACGCCCCCTGTGCTCATTACCTGCGCCCTCAATTGTCAGCCCGTGCCCCTGATCTCCCAGACCCCTTTACATGTCGCCTGTCACTTTAAAATACCCACCATGTATAATACACTGGTGCTTTGTCACCCTATATACTCAGTTGGTATAATATACTTGTCACCTCTTTTACCCACCTTGTATTGTACTACATCGCTCAGGTCAGTGGTTGTCTTTATCATTGGCACCCTAACAGGTTACCTTTTTTTTTGAAGGTCTCCTCTCAAAGCTGCCATTCAGTTTGGAGTCCATGATGGTTGATGTGACTTTGTTCTCTTGGCGTTCACCAGAATTCCTCATTGCATTAATAACTCTCCGGTTGTTACAAAACCAAATGTCACATGTACCCTGTAAATTTAGAAAAATATATATGTTGGGGGAGGGGGCTGCAAGTCATGGCTTTTATGGAAGGGATGAAGACACAATGGGGGAGATTTACTAAAACTGGAGAATGTAAAATCTAGTGCATCACTGCACAGAAACCAATCAGCTTCTAACTCCCGCTGCTGTCAAATTCAGCGAACCAATGAGCAGAGAGAGGGGGCCGGGCCGTGGCTCTGTGTCTGAATGGACACACTGAGTCTCAGCTCGGGTGCCCCCATAGCAAGCTGCTTGTTGCGATGTGGGGGCACTGAACAGTAGGGAGGGGCCAGGAACAGTGAAGAGGGACCTGAGAAGAGGAGGATCTGGGCTGTTCTGTGCTAAACCAACTGCAACAGAGCAGGTAAATATGACATGTTTGGTATTTTTAAAGACAGAGTTTAGTATCGCCTTTAGGGCTCAGTTCCCGCATGTCTCCCGGCAGCAGTTCACACAGTTCAATTGAAAGTTAATGACACTCCCCCCCCCCAAATCAATTTTCATATCGGAGTGCGAATTGAAAATTCGGACAGGAATCGGATCACATAGGTGTGAACATCCATGCGATCTGATTCTGCTGCAGACCAAAAAAGGGTCCTGTGCTTGTTTGGTCCGAATGCAATGCAAATTCAGCCATACAATCTGTATGGCTGAAATTCCATCGCACAGAGATCGCATGTGCGGTGCGAATTATATCCGATGTCGGACATCGCACCAATGGGAACCGGCTCAGTGATGATATAGGGTGTTTTTAAATAACAAACTAGGGCTGTGGAAAAAATCGCTTTGAGAGGTCAAATCGATTAAAATTTTCAGCAAATCGTTTTGTTTTTTTTCAGCAGGACTGGCGCTGACACCGTGCCGGTCCTGAGGAGCTGCGGGCAGGAGTTCTTAGGCGAGGCTTCTGCCTAGTCCACGAGGCCGGACGCCGCGGACTAGGCCAAAGCCGCGGCCTCGCCTAATAACTCCTGCCCGCAGCTCCTCAAGACCGGTGCGGTGTCCATCAAAAAAAAAAATTAGGATTGTGAATCGTGTGTTGTGTGTGTGTGTGTTTTTTTTTTTTTGAGAAAATCGCTCAGCAATATAACAAACATGTTATCCTTGCATGCTCTGTGCAGTGGTTTTGCACAGAGCAGCCTGGATCATCTTCGCAGTTCCCCTGCTAACGCTCCAGGCTCTTCCCCCTTGATCAGTAACGCTCTCAATAGCAAGCTGCTTGCTATGGGGGAACCGCCGGTGCATGCTCGCTCCTGAGCCCTGCTCTACGCATCCATAAGACATGTAGAGTTGCGGTTCGTCTCCATCCACCCCCCCCCCCGCTTTGTCCTATTTGGCTCACTGGCTGATATTTACAGCAGAGGGATCCCATTGCCCCCTGCTGCTGTGTCTCAGCCAACGAGGAGAGACACACCCGGGACAGTCGAAGCTCCTGTGCACATCACTTGACTGAGGGAGGGCTCAGGTAAGTATTAGGGGGGCTGTGGGAGGGAGCAGCACATAGGTTTGTGTTTTTTGTTAACTTGCACAGAATAAATAGAAAAAAAATCCTTCAGGCTGGGTTCACACGTGCGGTGCGAATTGAAGCTCCGGTTTCCCTGCGATGAGAAAAATCAGTTGTTCAGCGGCTCATCTGCGTTTTTAGATGCTGATCAGCTGAGCAGGGAGAAGGGGGGGGGGGTGTAGTGAGCAGGAGGGGAGAGAGCCTGTTCACAAAGCAACACATTTGCATTCCCATAGAAGATAATGGGCCTGAACTCGCACCTGAGCCAGACCGCACAGAAAACGCACATTTTCTGGGCGATGCGGAGTGCGAACGCACCGCAGATATGTGAACCAGCCCCATTCAAAAGAATGTATTTTAAAATTACCTGCGAATTTAGATTCAGTGTAAGTCGCATAGGTGTGAACTCAGCCTTTACAACCACAATAAAACCTGGAAGCTGATTGGTTTCTCTGCACAGCTGCGCTAGATTTTACGCACTCTCCAGTTTTAGTAAATCTCCCCCACAATGTAACTGTTAAGTGCCGGTTCACACTAGTGCGATGGGAGAACTCTGCGAATCCAGTGCTGGTTCCCACATCGCACCTGAATCGCACAGTGGTTCACTCTGAGATCTGCAAACCGCGGCGTTTGTCAATGTAAAGGTAACGACACCCCCAGATTGGTCAGCAGATCGCAGTGCGAACTGTGAAATGGTGCAGGAATTGGATTTCATAAGTGAATACCCATGCGATCCGATTCAAGTGAGGACCAAAAAAAGGGTCCTGCGCCATTTTGTTGCGAATGTGATCTGAACAGCAATGTGGTGCGTATCACATGCCATGGCTGGCATCGCACTAGTGTGACCCCGGCCTTAATCTTTAGATGGGTTTGTAACCCACAGCCTCGGATCGGTTTGGCTTTTAAATGGAGTAGTTGAACATCTGTCAGATTTTGATGTCTGTGCCTGCATTGAGGAGATGAGCTCCAAACAGGAAATTAGTTAAACGGATGTCCGGGGGGCAGGAAGTAAGACGGAAGTATTCAATATATCAACATGTATGATTGGCCCCTTTCACACAGGTGTTCCAATCACATCTGCCTGTCAGTTTTTCAGGTGGTCCTGATTAGAAGGTCCATGTTTTCCTATAGACCGTCGGGGGAGTCTGATCAGGCCCACTAAATAAAAATGGAAGTCAGTGGTTACCGTTAACACCCGGCTGCCAATAGAGCCGAGGGGCGTCTGTCCAGTCCCCCTAAACTGAGCCCGATCGGCAGACCAATGCCCCATTGATTGGAACAGAGGATATCCCATGTGAAAGGGCCCTTTAAATGATCTGCTGTCTGTTGGGTGGATTTAAAAATTCTGCTCTGAAAAATAGTCGATGACTGCAGTACTTTTCTTATTATAAATGGACTATTATTACCATTACAGGTACTTGAATAGTGCCATCTAATTAACGCAGCGCCTTACACAGGACTCGACACATTGTCTTTGAATCTAGGAGCCAGCTAACCAAGTTTGGCGTTAGTCTTTTCGTGTGTGTGTACGTACACACCCATCAATTGAAAGTTAATGACACCCCCCAAATCAATTTTCATATCGGCGTGCAAACTGAAAATTCAATTCGGACTCTAGCACTACCGGCTGGGACCGATGTGCACCTCACCCGACAGTTTTCTCTATAGTGTGTGTGTTAGGGGGGTGATGCGCTGTCAGTGATTATATGGCAGGGTGTCTTTCAGTCTCTGCCTGTGTGATGTTCGGTAACATTCAACATATATTCCCCCCCCCGGGGTGATGCCGGCATTGTGTTCGGGGTCTTAGACCCCATACACACTATTAGATTTTCTGCAGATTTTTGTCTTCAGATTTACCAAAACCATGTAGTGCAAGGGCCTGCCTGATCACTTTAAGTTTCAATTTGTATGCAGAGTTCCACCCAAAAAATGGAAGTTCCGCTTTTTGTATCTTCTCCCCCCCCCCCCCTTCCGGTGTCACATTTGGCACCTTTCAGGGGGGAGCCAGATACCTGTGTAATCACGGTATTTGCTCCCACTTCCGGGCATAGATCGCTGCAGTATCCGAGGCAATCTACGCCATGTCCAGCCCCTCCTTTGTCCCCCAGCTGTCTTCTGAGAGGCGCACAGGTCCCAGAAGACAGCAGGGACCAGTGGGATCGCGCAGCCTTCACTTCCTGATTCCCTTACCGAAGATGGCGGCGCTTCCACCCCGAGAGCCGAGGGACAGATTGGCTTTGGGTGCCGACATCGCGGGCGCCCAGGACGGGTAAGTGTCCTAATATTGTATTTGTAGCTGCTGACTTTAAAAAAAAAAAAAATTGGAACTCCGCTTTAAGGTTTGACCTCATATTTAATGGTTTTGGTAAACCTGAAGACAAAGAAAATCTAAGTGTGTATGGGGCCTCTTTGGGTGTCTGGTGAGAGATAATGTTGGTGGCGGTGGGCATACTTTCCTTTTTTGCTCTCTAGGTTGCCGGGTAAAGCGGCGGCCACGTCTTCTGTGAAACGATGCAGCGCTGCTGCTCGAGCCAATTAAAGTGCAACTCCTTCCTTAGCCAGTCGCATCCTGCCGCCTCTACAGCCAATAAGAGCAAAGCGGTGGTGGCTGGGCAACCAATCTGGATGCGGTGCGCAGATGACCCAAAAAAATGTGCGTCTGTGCTGCAGCTGACAGGAATCCCGTGTGTGTGTGCGCACACGGCGGCTAAAGCGTCATTGGTTGCTAGGACATTGGCAGTCCTAGTAACCAATGACAGCGAGTGCAATGGGAGATAGAGGTGTGGGGGCAGCCAGAGACGGAGGACACGCAGTGCAGCTGTCAACAGGAATGGGCTGACAAAGGCCAGGATGCTATTTCTAGTTGCCATGGCGAACTGGCGCCTGGGATTTGTCAAGCCCTGGCTTTACATATTTATACATTCACATCGGCCCCTGCCTTCAAGGAGGAACATTTTAACGTCCCGAACTCACATTCATACATGCACATAATGGGGCCAATTTAGACAGGAGCCAATTAACATGTCTTTGGAGTGTGGGAGGAAACCGGAGTACCTGGAATTGTTGGATTTATTTAGTGATTGATCCCACCTTTTTAAAATCTGTTGGAGAGGATCCTCTGCGTTGTCTCCTGTACATAGCTTGGAAGGGAACCCTTTTGAAAGGCAGGCAGTAACCTGTATGGGATCCAATAAAGCTTTGTCATTTTATAACCCTGCCTGAGATTCAAGCACAAGGGGGGGCGCGAGGCTTAGCTGAATTGGCTAAAGAAGGAACTAGTGCCTGTCATGGCATCAGCAGTTCAGGTAGATTCTTGTGTGTACATTTCCCTGACGCATAATTGCACACATTTTTTCTGCTGCACTGTTCTTGGCATACAAGTTAATGCAGAAAAGGTTGTGTTGTAACCTTTCTCCCTATATTGTCCTTGCCTGAAGAGGTTGTGGCATCATAAAATCCTATCCAGTTTTCACAGCACAGACCCATTCCAAAGAACAGATGAGGGCCCCTTTTGAATGTGGATTTTGTCTTATAGCTAAAATAAAGTTTAATAAAAAAAAAGTATACTTGCCTGCTCTGTACAATGGTTTGGCACAAAGCAGCCCGATTTTTTTTTTTTTTTTTTTTTTTTTTGGGGTCCCCCGCTGGCACTTTAGGCCCTTCCTCTTCAGCGAGTGTCCCCAGGGAAAGCCACTGTCTTGGGGTGGGGGTGACGTAGGCTCCCATGCATGCTCGCTCCTGAGCAACCCAGACTGCGTCTATTGACACAGGCCAGGTGACTGGGCTCCTTCCTCGCAGTATTTGATTGACAGCAGCTGCAGACAATTTTTTTTTTTTTCTTCACCTTTTAATGCATCATGGTGACTCCAGTGTGCGGTTGTGAAATCCTGGCGGCCTAGCAGCCATTCATGCAGCCGAAAGAGGACTGGGCAGATGCAAGTACTGGGAGCTTAGTGCTGGAGGGCTTCTCTTCACGGGCAAGTCTGTCATAATGGGGTTCATTTACTAAAACTGGAGCGTGCAAAATTTGGTGCAGCTGTGCATAGTAACCAATCGGGGGCGAACTTCAGCTTGTTCAATTAAGCTTTGACAATAAGCCCTGGTTCACACTGGTGCGATTTGACATGTCAAATCGGCGATATTTGCCGCAAATTGCGGGCAATGGCACCGTCCTAATTAGTGCGACGCCGCATCTGCGGCGCTGCACCGATTTCAAAAAGTAGTTTCTGTACTACGTTTTGCGATTTCGGCCGCGATTTACATTGACATCTGTGTCAGATGTCTTTATAATCGTGGCTGAAATCGGGACTGCCAGCGAGAGTGAAATCGTACGAGTTCAGCTGAACTCGCACGGCTTCACTCCCACAGCCCAGTGTGAACCTGGGCTAAAACATGGAAGCTGGTTTCTATGCAGAGCTGCACCAGTTTTAGTAAATTTACCTCAGTGTGGTGATATGTATTGCACAACATGGCATTAACCACCTGGGGCCCATTTAAAAAAACAAAACAAAACAAAAAAACTAGGCTTTAAGGGCGCTTTCACACTGGGGTGGTAAGAGCATCGGCGGCAAAGCGCAGCTAGTTTTAGCGGTGCTTTACCGTCTTTTAGCTGCGCTTTTTGGCCACTAGTGGGGCGCTTTTAACCCCCCGCTAGCGGCCGAAGGGGTTAATAGCGCCCGCAAAGCGCTTTGCAGCTGCAGCGTCAGCGGTGCCCATTCGTTTCAATGGGCAGGGGCGTTTTAGGAGCGGTGTATAGCACCACTTCTTTACCGCCCCAAAAGTGCTGCTTGCAGGACTTTTAAATGTCCTGGAAGCGCACCGCCGAATATTTTTATTTTTTTTAAGCCACCAGCTACAAATACTGCAGCTGCTGACTTCTAAAAAATGGACACTTGCCTGTCCAGCGCGCTTGCGATGTCGGCAGACGAGGTTGCTCGGTCCTCGGCTGCTTCCACCGTCATTCTCGGTGAGGGAATCGGGAAGTGAAGCCTTGAGGCTTCACTGCCTGGTTCCCTACTGCGCATGCGTGAGTAGCACGGCGCGCAGTCACTGGTCCCCGCTCTCTCCTGGGAAGAGTGTGTTTCCCAGAAGACAGTGGGGGGGGGGTGACGCGAAGGGCGTCAATACCGGAAGTGGTGCAAATACCTGTCTTAAACAGGTATCTGCATTCCCCCCCCCCCGAAAGGTGCCAAATGAGACACCGGAGGAGGGGAGGGTGCCGAAAAGCCGAAGTTCCATTTTTGGGTGCAACTCCGCTTTAAGCAGGGGTCTCAAACTAGCAGCCCTCCAGTTGTTGCAAAACTACAAGTTCCATCATGCTCTGCCTGGGGGAGTCATGCTTGTAACTGTCGGCCTTGCAAATGCTTCATGGGACTTGTAGTTTTGCAACAGATGGAGGGCTGCCAGTTTGAGACTCTGCTTTAACCATTTCAGCCCCGGAAGATTTGGCTGCTCAATGACCAGGCCATTTTATGCGATACGGCACTACGTCGCTTTAACTGACAACTGTGCAGTCGTGCGACGCTGTAACCAAACAAAATTGATGTCCTTTTTTTCCCTTAAATAGAGCTTTCTTTTGGTGGTATTTTATCACCTCTGCGGTTTTAATTTTTATCGCTATAAACAAAAAAGAGCGACAATTTTGAAAAAAAACCTCTATTTTGTACTTTTTTGCTAAAATAAATATCCTTTTGCTTTTATAAAAAAAAATGTTCTCAATTTAGGCTGATATGTGTTTTTCTACATGTTTTTGGTAATAAAATTCGCAATAAGCGTATATTAAATGGTTTGTGCAAAAGTTACAGCGTTTACAAAATAGGGGATAGATTTTATGTTTTTTTTTTTTTTTTTTTAACTAGTAATGGTGGCGATCTGCGAGTTTTACCCGGGCTGCGACATTATGGCGGACATATTGGACACTTTTGACACCATTGGCATTTATACAGCGATCAGTGCTATGAAAATGCACTTTTTTCTGTAAAAATGTCACTGGCAGGGAAGGGATTAACACTAGGGCGATCAAGGGGTTAATTTTGTTCCCTAGTGTTTTCTTAATGGAGGGGACTCTCTATAGGAGATGACAGATCGTGGTTCCTAGCTATTAGGAACTCATAATCTGCATCTCCTCACAGAACAGTGATGTGTGCGTTTACGCGCACACACGTGTGCCTGTGATCGGCGGTCATCGGCACCCCCGCAGTGCAGCAGGCTCGCTAATGATATCCCACTCAAAGGAGCCAACGTACATCTACGACGGCTCGCGGGATCGTGCTGACCTGCCGCAGTATTATGACGGCAGCAGGTTGGGAAGTGGTTAAAGCAAAGCTCCAGGCTTCTTCAGAAAATAATTAAGTCAGCAGCTACAGATTCTGCAGCTGCTGACTTTTAATATTGGGGCACTGGCCTGTCCAGAAATCCAGCGGTGTCTTCACCCGAACTGATTTTTTTATTTATTTTTGCTCTCGGGTGCCGCCGCCATTTTTGTTGTAAGGGCTTAACAGCCGGTTCCCTACTGCACATGCATGAAGTGCACTGTGCTTTGTGAATGGCCTTGCAGCAGGGGAAGGAGGGAAGGGGCCGAACTTGAGGGTGACTTCGCCGCGGTGAAGTCACCAGGAAGTGGGGGCGGGTGCCCAGTCCCCCTCCCTTCCCCCCCGAAAGGTGCCAAATGTGGCTGCGGAGGAGGCAAACAAGCGGAGCTTCTTTTGGATGGAGTTGCGCTTTGACGCTTCAAAGGCTAAGTCCACCTTTTTGAAAAAAATAATCAAATTCACATATGTGCAGAAACTAGTGTATTATTTGCAGAGCGTTCCATCTGTCATTGATGAACCGCAGTTGCAGTGCCTGACTTTTTCATGCAGCTCTGTCTGAGGTGTGCACTTCCTTCAGCTTTCTAACATATCAATGGTCTACATGAGTAGTGGCAGGTGGGACCTGTAGTTTATTCATTCACAGATATCTATAAATGACATGAGTGTTTTGGGAGAGGTACGCTTAGCACCAGGTTACACCATAAATACGGTTGTGGCACGGTCTTAAAGTGGAGTTATCCTTTAAAGCTGATTGTTTTTGTGTCCTTGCGGACACCTGTGAAAGTCTTGTTTACAGATCGTTTGCAATTCAAATGGTTCTCATGGAAACCATTGTTGAAGTTGTGCTGAGTGTGCTTTATTGAACAGGCTGCAGTACCCTACAGCAATCAGCCTTCTGTAACCTCCCTTTCAGACATTCTGTTAGGACAGTAGCAGGTTGAGGAATGTCTTCAGTTAGGGGATTGTAAATGGGATGCAAACAGATCCCAGAAATGATTAGGCTAACGACTGACAGCCAATGAGCTTAAAGTGAAAAAATTATGTTCTGCTAGAGGACTGCAGGTTGTTGGCCCCTTTTTGTAGGTACAGCTCTTCAAAACATTACAAAGAAGTGCCTATATTGTGTAAGATCCAGCAGCAATACACGGCCTCATCCTGCTCTGCACATGCTCAGTAGTTCTCTAATTTTAGACACTGCTGAGTTTGTAGAGGCCGATGTGCTGACAGCCTTAAAGGAGAAGTACAGTCTAAGCTCATTGGGCTGTACTTCTCCTGTAGATCACAGGAGTGCAGTTCATCCCAAAGCCCACTGACGTCAGAGCCCGGCTCAGGAAAGATTGTGATTATATAGTTCGGAGTCTGCCCACATGCCTGGACCCACACCCTCCTTAGTGAGCCTGATCCAGCTGATCCTACCCCTCCATAGCTCAGCACTCCAGAGAGCCTGCCACTTTAAAATCGACAGGTTTTTAGTTTTGCTTTACTGCTGCTCAGGGGCTCTGGGCTTCAGCATAATGGCAGCCTCCAGCAAGAAGAAATAGGCAATTTACAGCACACACGAATGCTGGTCACAGAATTATTAATGTGGAATGTATGTTCCTTGCTAAAGAACATTATTTTGTTTAAACTTAGAATGAGTAAAGTTCTGCTTTAAACTGCAACTCCAGGCAGATGTAAAACACACATTTCTTCAGCTCTGTATTTCTTAACCAATTGCCGACCACTCCTCATATATTTACTGCGGCCGGCACGAGCAGGCTGGATCACGCACAGCCAGTTCCGGGTGAGGGGCACACCACTTTTACGACCGATGTGTCTGGTTTTGGAGGCTGGGGCATCATGTAGGTCAGGGATATGCAATTGGCGGATCTCCAGCTGTTGCAGAACCACAAGACTATGATGGCCATAAGCATGACACCCAGAGGCATGATGGGACTTGTTCTGCAACAGCTGGAGGGCCCCAGGTTGCCTACCCCTGACGTAGGTGATCTGCTGGCTTGGCATGAATGTAGGTGTAGTTTTGTGTCTCCTCTTATGCAGGAAAAGATGAGTCTGCAGCATGTAAAACAATCTTAACAAATGAAGATTTCCACAAGGCTAAGGTTGCACCGATAACAGTATCTGTGCCGATAGAGTATTTTAACAAGTACTCCTACTCGTGAAAATGCTTTGATGCCTGAAACGAATACTTTGCTGTGCGATATAAGCCCATATAAAATGACTGGGCTTTAAATAGCATTGCAAAGAATTGCATGCAATTCGAACAGGAATGCTCCTGTGTGAACCCAGTTTGTCAGTGATTTCAGCCTGGGGTCACCCAGGAGCAGTGGGGAATAACGCATGCGATTCAGGCTGGAAACACACCGCATACCTGGTAAAAAAAAGACTTTCTTTGCAGTGTGATTTTGAGGCCATTCATTTTGTATGGGCTCACATCACAAGCAAAGGTATCGGTACTCGCTGGCTTATCGATATTGGTGCAACCTTGCTTATGGCGTGGTTGTAGGGGCACAAGGTTTTTTACCCATATACGTTCTGTGCATGAAGGTAAAAAACCTTCGGTGTGCAGCAAGCCCCCCTTAATACTTACCCGAGCCTCCTCTCGATCCAGCGATGTCCATGAGAGCCTCCCCAGGCATTCACACACCTGATTGGTTATTGGCAGCAATGGGAGCCAGTCACAGCCAGTGAGCCAATTGGGAGACAGAGGGGGTGGTTCTGAACCGCAGCTCCGTGTGTGACTGGGGACACAGAGCCTTGGCTCGGTTGCACTCGTAGCAAGCAGCTTGCTGGGGGGGCACCTGACAGGAGGGAGGGGCCACGAGTGTCGACGGGGGACCCGAGAGGACCATTACACAGAGCAGGTAAGTTTAACTTTAAAAAAAATTAATTAAAGGGGAAAAAAAAAAGTTAAAGCTTTACAATCACTTTTAATAGAATGCGTGTTTAAATAGTGGCAAGAAAACCCCTCTACAAGAACAATTCCTGCCAGCAGCTAACAGTAGTACATGTCTGTGCAGGCAAGGATGATGCAACGGTCTGCCATCGCAGTAACATGGAAGGGATAATGTAGGTCCTGTATGGGAAAACCCGGTTTTCATTTAGATTTATGTATGTTTTCTTTATTTCAGACAAAATGGCGGTTAATGTTTATTCCACATCAGTGACAAGTGACAATCTGAGTCGTCATGACATGCTGGCATGGATCAACGAATCTCTGCAACTCAACCTGACCAAGATAGAGCAGCTCTGTTCAGGTAACATGAAAATGTCCTACTAAATGGAGAAACATGAATAATAGTATTCTAAGGGAAACTAACTGCAGGAGAAGAATTCAGTAAGCAACATGCATCTGTTTTTTATTTTTAGGGGCCAATTGTGGAAAAAAAAAAATTATAAAAAAAAATAATTTGGGCTTTTAGCAGTAACTGGAGCCTGATCCTGATTGGCCCATCAATTTAAATGCAGTCAACCCCTCGTTCCATATTTTAGGAGCAAGCACTACCTTCTGTGGAACATTTACACACACCCGAATCTGTGCCCAGAAGCGCGTAATACACGTTGTACATCAACGCGTTGTTTTCCCGTGCTTCTATTATGCAGATTTGGTGAGAAATGATTGATGCTCTGCTGTCTGTACTGTCGCTCTCCTTCCTGATGTTTCTCTCTCAACCTCTTCAGCGACAATTTAAAAAAAAGTTTTACCCCCTTCGTGACAGGCAATTTGTTTGCTATGTAGCAATGCCTTACTTTAAAGTGGAGTTCCACTCTGAATTTTTATTTTTTTCCCCAAAAACTTAAAAAATTAAGCGGGCGAGTAGGACAGGTAAGTGTCCTTATTAAAAGTCAGCAGCTACAGTGTTTGTAGCGGCTCACTTTTTAAAAAAAAATTATAAATCGCGGGTGGAATCCCATTTTAATGTGGTTCTAAACCTTTGTTTAAAAAAAAATTAACAAATGTGCGTATACTTAACTACTCAAAGCTTTTGCTCAGAGCAGCCCTGACCCTTTGAGGTCTTTTCATTGGGGCACCCATGCGTGCTCGCGAGTCAGGCTGCTGCGTCGATTGGCAAAGGCAGCGGGACTCTTCCCCACTCCTTTGTCACAGCATTTGATTGACAGCAGCGGGATCCAAGCTGCCTAATAAGGAGGGAGACAACGGCTTGAGCTGCTGCCATCGTGCACATCGCTGGATCGGATTGTGTTCAGGTAAGAAAAAGGGGCGGCGGGGTCTGAGGGGGGAGCTGCAGTATGGAAGGTTTTTCCGCCTTAATGCATTAAGGTGAAAAACCTTAAAGTGTTTTTTTTTTTTTGTTTTGTTATGCAAGTGACTTGGGTTTTTTTTTTTTTTATCTTAATGCATTAAAAAAAAAAAAAAACTATGTGCAGCAGCCCCCTTATACTTAACCTGAGCCCTATCTAGATCCAGTGATGTTGCATGAGACTCAGTTGGCCGGGACTGTCCCTCCTAATTTACGGAGACCCTATTGGCTCCTGCTGTTAAAGTGGTTGTAAACCCGATAAATTTTCTTTTTTCTTTTCATAACTACCTGTAAGAGAGGCATAATGAGCTAATATGACTAGCATAATAGCTCATTATGCATCACTTACCTTAGATCGGGGCCCCCGAAGCCGTCCTGCTCTCCCTCTTCAGCCGCATCCATCGCTGCGGCGATAGCCGGAAGGTTACTTCCGGGTATCGCCGCACCAGCCAATCACAGCGCCGCTCCGGCGCTGTGATTGGCCGGAGCGGCAGAGACGTCACTCTGCACATGCGTGCGAGAGCCGTCACAATCGGCTACGCCCAGCGATTGCTGGGAAGTAGCCGGTTTTCTGAATGGGATTAACCCCATGAATGCGCTGTTGTCTACGGCGCGCATGCGCCGTAGACAGCGGCGCCTGTCATTTTTTTAGTAAATATCTCCTAAACCGTGTAGGTTTAGGAGATATTTCTTGCACCTACAGGTAAGCCTTAATCTAGGCCTACCTGTAGGTGCAAGTTGAAAAAGTGGGTTTACAACCACTTTAATCAAAGTCCGTGAGCCAATGAGCAGAGGGGGTGATGCCGGGCCACAGGTCCATGTCTGAATTGACACACAGAGCAGTGACTCGGGTGCCCCCAAAGAAAGCTGCTTGTTGTGGGGGCACTCTGCAGGGGGGCCAGAAGGGCCGAAGAGGTACCTGAGAAGAGGAGGATCGGTGCTGCTCTGTGCAAAACAATTACACAGAACAGGCAAGTATAACATTTGTTGTTTTTTAAATAAAAAATAAAAAACAAGGCTTTTAGAGTCACTTTAACAGACAATTGTGTGGTCATGCAATGCTTTACTCAAACAAAATCCATATTTTTTTCACACAAGTGAAGCTTTGTTTTGGTGGTATTTGATCACCACTGTGTGTTTTGTTTGTTTTTTTTCATTCTCTGCTATAAAACATATCCAATAAAAAAAACATCTCTTAGGCTCTGTTTACATCTAGGCATTGCTCTTTTACAGGCATTTTAAAGTTGAAAGGTCACCAATGGGAAAGAATCAAAACGCCTGTAATCTGCCTAAAAAGAAGCTCATGTTCTTTTTTTGAGTGATGGGCGTTTTGCTTTAGGTAACAAAACGCTCAGATGTGAACAGGGGCCAGTGAAATGAATGCGATTTGTTTTGTTGGGTGTTTTTAGAGCCGAGGCTTGGTGCAGAAAAACGGCTAGATGTGAACGGAGCCTAAAGTTTTGGTCAAACTGTAATTTTGCTACAGATTTTTGGTTAAAGAAACAAAAAATCCCAATGAGCGTATATTGATTGGTTTGTGTGAGTTTTAATGTCTACAAACTATGGTGCGTGTGATTCAGTGTTCATTTTGGCAGCAAATTTCGATTCAGTTTTAGGACTAAAATGGCATTTTGGTGTTGGTCCCATTTTTAGTCGTCTACATTAGTTTGTTTTAGTCGACTAAAACAAATTTTAGTCATTTAAAATCTAATGGGTGTAATTAAATTGTAATGCATTAGTGAACATTTCTGTACAATTGCCAAACTAAATCTATACTGCTGGAGTGAAAACTCTAATATGTTATTGAGGTATGAATGACGGACCAGTGTTTAATTTTTTAAGTCAAATTTCAATTTAGATTTAGTCTTGGTACTATTTTTAGTCCTTTGACTAAAATGCAGTTTTAGTCATCTCAGTTGTTAGTCGTATTTTAGTCGACTAAAATGTTTTAGTCGACGAAAAATTAACACTGGCGTAGTTAAATACTAGAATTTTTTTATCTCATTCTATACTAGTAATGGTGGAAATTGGCAACTTATAACGGTACTGCGGCGGGCATTCTGACGCTGGAGGAAGCGAACATCACCAACGTCATTATTACAGTGATGAGTGCTAATAATATAATCACTGTACTATTGACACTGGGCAGGAAGGAGTTAACACCTAGGGTGACCAAGGGGTTAAATGTGTGCTTACGTTTTTGTGTACAGTGTGCTGCTTTTACTGGGGTTCCAGTCAGGCACCCCCCCCCCCACCTGGAAGAGCAGGATTCTGTATATATACTTGATTCTGTGCAGGTGGCCCGCTCTCTAGCAGTTAGCCTACACTGCGTGGTCGCAAACTGGTTAACTCAGCACCTGGATCTTTGGGGGGGGGGGGGATTTGATATGTGAGCAAATCTTGTTTGGTAACTGCTATTTTTCCCCAAGAGTCTGCCTGTGTTTTATGCTCCCTGCTCAGCTCACTAAACAAGAGCGATTGTTTGTGACAACTGGCTAATGCTGCCAGTGGGAGTACACTGCCGCGATCACCGCAGGTGTAGAGAGAAGTGAAAATCGATTCTTCCATGCTTGGCTTGTTTTGGTTTAATAAAAAAAAAAAAAACGATCCTGTTAATTTAAAGCATGTTATACAGCACAGTGCTGTGTCATTTGTCCCTCTGTATACCTTTTTAAAAACCTGTCTGTGGGCCCCCCCCCCTCTGCAAACAGACCATGATAATCATGGCGGCTGAGCCCTGACTTCATGGTCTGTTTGCATGATTTCATCATCCGCAGCCCTGTGTCTCCTCTGTCCCCCTCCCTGCTTGTACAAGGTCTGTGACCGTCCCCTTACTCCAACATCGTGGCTGCTGACTCCTCTTCTGGATCCTGAGAGGGCTTTGCTGGACAGACAATATATATTGTGCAGGCAGTGACCTGGACTCCTGGAAAAACACCCCTCCTCCTGGTAACTGAGCAGGATGGGAGACTTGGAGCTGGAGTATCGGATGACCATGGCATTAGGTGTAAAAGGGTGTGTCTGTGTCTGTTTGTGTGTCTGTGTCTGTGTCTGTTTGTGTGTCTGTGTCTGTTTGTGTGTCTGTGTCTGTTTGTGTGTCTGTGTCTGTTTGTGTGTCTGTGTCTGTTTGTGTGTCTGTGTCTGTTTGTGTGTCTGTGTCTGTTTGTGTGTCTGTGTCTGTTTGTGTGTCTGTGTCTGTTTGTGTGTCTGTGTCTGTTTGTGTGTCTGTGTCTGTTTGTGTGTCTGTGTCTGTTTGTGTGTCTGTGTCTGTTTGTGTGTCTGTGTCTGTTTGTGTGTCTGTGTCTGTTTGTGTGTCTGTGTCTGTTTGTGTGTCTGTGTCTGTTTGTGTGTCTGTGTCTGTTTGTGTGTCTGTGTCTGTTTGTGTGTCTGTGTCTGTTTGTGTGTCTGTGTCTGTTTGTGTGTCTGTGTCTGTTTGTGTGTCTGTGTCTGTTTGTGTGTCTGTGTCTGTTTGTGTGTCTGTGTCTGTTTGTGTGTCTGTGTCTGTTTGTGTGTCTGTGTCTGTTTGTGTGTCTGTGTCTGTTTGTGTGTCTGTGTCTGTTTGTGTGTCTGTGTCTGTTTGTGTGTCTGTGTCTGTTTGTGTGTCTGTGTCTGTTTGTGTGTCTGTGTCTGTTTGTGTGTCTGTGTCTGTTTGTGTGTCTGTGTCTGTTTGTGTGTCTGTGTCTGTTTGTGTGTCTGTGTCTGTTTGTGTGTCTGTGTCTGTTTGTGTGTCTGTGTCTGTTTGTGTGTCTGTGTCTGTTTGTGTGTCTGTGTCTGTTTGTGTGTCTGTGTCTGTTTGTGTGTCTGTGTCTGTTTGTGTGTCTGTGTCTGTTTGTGTGTCTGTGTCTGTTTGTCTGTGTCTGTGTCTGTTTGTGTGTCTGTGTCTGTTTGTGTGTCTGTGTCTGTTTGTGTGTCTGTGTCTGTTTGTGTGTCTGTGTCTGTTTGTCTGTGTCTGTGTCTGTGTCTGTTTGTGTGTCTGTGTCTGTTTGTGTGTCTGTGTCTGTTTGTGTGTCTGTGTCTGTTTGTGTGTCTGTGTCTGTTTGTGTGTCTGTGTCTGTTTGTGTGTCTGTGTCTGTTTGTGTGTCTGTGTCTGTTTGTGTGTCTGTGTCTGTTTGTGTGTCTGTGTCTGTTTGTGTGTCTGTGTCTGTTTGTGTGTCTGTGTCTGTTTGTGTGTCTGTGTCTGTGTGTCTGTGTCTGTGTCTGTGTGTGTCTGTGTGTGTGTTTGTGTGTCTGTGTGTCTGTTTGTGTGTTTGTGTGTCTGTTTGTGTGTTTGTGTGTCTGTGTGTCTGTTTGTGTGTTTGTGTGTCTGTTTGTGTGTTTGTGTGTCTGTGTGTCTGTTTGTGTGTCTGTGTGTCTGTTTGTGTGTCTGTGTGTCTGTGTGTCTGTTTGTGTGTCTGTGTGTCTGTTTGTGTGTCTGTGTGTCTGTGTGTCTGTTTGTGTGTCTGTGTGTCTGTTTGTGTGTCTGTGTGTCTGTGTGTCTGTTTGTGTGTCTGTGTCTGTTTGTGTGTCTGTGTCTGTTTGTGTGTCTGTGTCTGTTTGTGTGTCTGTGTCTGTTTGTGTGTGTCTGTTTGTGTGTGTCTGTTTGTGTGTGTCTGTTTGTGTGTGTCTGTTTGTGTGTGTCTGTTTGTGTGTGTCTGTTTGTGTGTGTCTGTTTGTGTGTGTCTGTTTGTGTGTGTCTGTTTGTGTGTGTCTGTTTGTGTGTGTCTGTTTGTGTGTGTCTGTTTGTGTGTGTCTTTAGCATGCTAGTGATCACTTGGAAATGGTGGGTGGGTTTAAAGTGGTTGTAAACCCTCTCTCAATACATTGGCTAAATATAGTGCCCATAACACAGGCGGCTGATCGCTGCCTGTGTCACTGTACTCACCGCTTTACTTACTGTTAAAATTCAATTTTTATTTTCTAATGTCACCGCGCATGCGCAGATTAGCGCGTGAAAACCGGCAAGTAATGATTGCCCATTTTCATTTACTAGATATCCGGCAATTAGTATGCAAGAACTTCCCCTGTCAGGCACAGAGGAGAAGTCTTGCGCTATTAAAACCACCAACACTTCCTTGTAGAATACGTCACAAAAGGGGTGTGTAAACAGAAGCTGGTTACTGGTATAGGGGTTGCCGCGGTAACCGCTATCCAGATCGAGGCTTGGTTACGGCGCTACGGCGAGATTTCTTACAGGGACCTAGTAAGGGTGGAAGTGACGTCAGAAGTTGCTTCAAAGACCAGGAGTAGCAATGGGGATTTCGATACCTGGAAATGCACAGAGAAGACAGGCTACAAAAAAGGTATTTGCGGGCCTTGAGTTACTAAATACTATTTCTCTTATCGTCCATGGACTGACACAGCTGGATACTGTAAACGTGTGGGTATATGTCCCTGCTCGCAGGAGAAGATCTAGGCAGAATGTTAGATGTTAAAACATTCTAGAACAAACCAGAGCTGAACAGCACCGCCCAGGGGGGCGGTCCCTACGGACATTACCCTCCCACCTGAAGCTAGCAGACCTCAGTTTTTTTTTCTGCCTAGCAGAAGAAGACGTGGCTCTCAGGAGCCAGTCTCCTGGAAGATTTTTTTTTTTTTTATAAATCTTTTTATTGAATTTTTATATAACATACACACATTTTGCCTACACCTAGGCATAACAGCTGCCCACGCAGGGGCCATTACCCTGTTTCGGCATCAGACCGTCACAGGGCGACAAATAACAAAAAATTTTAGCTTGGTCTATACTACAACCCCAAGCTTGGGGAGAGGGTTCAGTCAATATACGTCATGCTTCAAAGTGGTATTGATAGAGGAAGGTAGCCTGGAAACATTATTTGGGTTAATAGATCGATATTTCAATGATACAATAGAAGTCTAGACAGTGGTCACTGTATCACTTGCCGTGCTTCTGTCATCTAACCAACAGTTCCATACCTTTTCAAATTTGTGCGGACAACCTCTAGACAAGTACGTGGCTCTATATAGGGGCAAACTGGCATTAAGTTTTTCCAAAATTTAACAGAGGGGGGAGACGATTGTTTCCAATTCATTGTAATGGCTTTGCGCGCATAATACAACAACAGGGATATGAGTGTTTTCCTGGCTCTGAGTATTGGCAGTTGGTCAACCAGTCCTAGCAAACAGTGTATGGGCTCGCATGGGACGCAAGTCCCGGTGGCCTTATTGATCACCCGTAGCACTTCACTCCAATACTGTACAATTGCTGGGTAAGCCCAGAAAATATGGAAGAAACCCCCTGGCCGGTAGGAGCAGCGCCAGCACTCCGGAGAATGCTCCGGTGACATCTGGTGCAGCCTGTGAGGCGTGTAGTGAGCCCTGTGGACAATTTTATATTGGACTAATTTGTCCCTTGCTGAGATCAGAGGGGAGAAGGGATAATCCCAAACCTCCCTCCAGTCGTCCGCGTCCAGCCCCGGTATGTCCTCCACCCATTTCCTGCGGAGGGAAGACAGCTCGGGGATAGCAGCAACCAGCAGGGATCCATAAATCTGAGACGCGGGCTTCTCCAGGTCTTTCACCCAGATAGTAGATTCCAACTCTGAGTATGCCAATTCGACTGGCCTGCCCAAAAATTGGCACCTGAAGGCATGTGCAATTTGGAGATATCTAAAGTGGGCTCGGTCAGGTACGTTGAATTTAGCACATTAAGTGTGAAAGGGAGTGAGATCTCCGTTGGTGATATGTTTGAGGGTCAGTATTGTATACTTGGCCCAGGCCTGCGGATCGGGGATAGTGTGGAATTGTGATAGGTTGGGATTCAGCCACAGGGGGGTGTGAGGAGACCAAGAGTTCGGCTGGGGTGCCCTTAGTGCCTCACCCGCCTTCCATGCCCGCATAGTGGTACGCATGGAAAGGGTGAGATTGTGAGGCGTTTTTGGCCCCCTGAATAGCAGTCCCTCCAGGGACCCCACTATGGCTGCCTCCAGTACCGTCACGGGGTTGGTCAGGTCCGGTCTTAGCCACCAGTGGGCGGTCACAAGCTGAGTAGCCAAATAATACTTGTAACAATCAGGGAGAGCCAAGCCGCCGCTGTCCACAGGCCTGGTCAAGGTGGAATATTTGAATCTAGGTGGCCTGCCCCCCCAAATAAAGGAGAGGAAGAGTTGCCTGAGGGAATTAAAGAAGACTTTAGTCAGCCAGTGAGGGGAGTTCCGAAAAATATACGTGAGTTTAGGAAGGACTTTCATTTTAATCAGGTTAACACGCCCGATGAGAGAAAGGGGGAGGTTACTCCATGCCTTAAGTTTGGCTTTAATGGTCACCAGGACAGGGTCGAGATTGAGCCGCACAAAATCCCCAGTCTCCCTTGAGACAACAATTCCCAAGTAGGTGAACTGCTCAACCCACTGGAGCGGGAGAGAGGAGGGCGAGGAGGACCGGGCCCCCGCATCCACTGGGAACAATTGCGACTTGTGCCAGTTCACCTTCAGCCCCGTGAAGGCGGCGAAGGCATCCATGATACCAAGTGCACCCCGCAGAGAGTCACCAGCGTCATTCAGGAACAGGAGCATATCGTCCGCGTATAAAGCCACTCTCTCCTCCAGCCAGCCCACCCGAAGACCACGGACCTCGGCCGAGCTCCTAAGGGCCTCAGCAATAGGCTCCACGGCCAAGGCGAACAGAGCCGGGGAGAGGGGGCATCCCTGTCTGGTGCCCCTCTGCAGGGAGAACGGAGGAGACAAGGAGCCATTCAGCTTAATGCGTGCCGTAGGACCAGTGTAAAGTGTGCGTATCCAGCCTATAAATTTTAACGGGAACCCCATTCGTCTAAGCAACTCCCACAGATAGACCCATTCCACTGTGTCGAATGCCTTCTCTATATCCAAGGTGGCAATGGTTCTAGTACCCTGGTTAGTATGGGGGGCATGAATATTAGTGAATAGTCTGCGTATATTAATGTCTGTAGATCTACCGGGCATGAAGCCCGTTTGGTCTGAGTCAATCAGGGACTTTATCACTACATTGAGTCTAGTGGCCAGTAACTTGGTCAAAATTTTAAGGTCACAGTTGAGAAGTGCAATTGGCCTGTATGAGGCGCAGAACTTAGGGTCTCTATTAGGCTTAGGAATTAGAACCACATGGGCTTCTCTCATAGAGGGTGGCAAGGAGTCTTGATTCAAGCAAGCTTGAAACATCTGAGCTAGTTTAGGGGCGAGCAATTCTTCGTGGGCCCTATAGTACTCAATGGGCAGGCCGTCCGGCCCTGGGGTTCTTCCTGCCGGAACAGATTTAATGGCCAGTGTGACTTCTTCTGGGGTGATCTCCGAGACAAGGAGTTGCCTCTCCGTGTCAGAGAGCCACCCCAGGGCCAATGTGTCCAGCAGGGAGATCATAGGCGCAGGATCAAACCCGTCAGGAAGTGACGAGACATAAAGAGAAGTGTAGAAAGTGTTGAATGCAGACAGAATATCCTCCTGAGAGGTGGCTAAAGCGCCATCTGCCGTGAGGATCTCCGATATAACCGCTGAGGGCCTGTCCTGCTGCGCTAGCATCGCCAGCAGTTTGCTATTTTTATCTCCATGTTCAAAGTATGCCTGTCTGCTACCCTGTATACCAAGACTAGTGGCATCTGTAACATAGAGATGTAGTTCTCGCCTAAGCGATGACAGGTGTTCAAAATTGGAAACCGTCGGCGAGGCTGAATACTGATTCATCGCCTCATCCACCCTACGCTGCAAGTCAGATACCCCGTCTCCCAGTTCCGCCTTTACTGCCGCCACAGCCGAGATATACTGACCCCTGCTGTGAGCCTTGGAGGCGTCCCAGGTCATCTCCATAGAAGCCGACCCCCACATTGTGCGCCCAATACTCCCCCAGGGGGGAAAGAACTCTGTCGTGGACAGCCTCGTTGTTGATCCAATGGGGTTGCAACCTCCAAAGGGCATTGTTCCGCGACCTGGTGGTCCTAATGGTCAATTTAAGGGGGTGATGTTTAGAGAGGCCAGAGGGGAGATAACATGCCTCCTGAACGTTAGCTAGCATGGTGGAATTAGCAAAAGCTAGATCAATGCGGGAGGAGGTTCTAAATGTGGCCGAAAAACAAGAGTACGTTCTATCTTGGGGATGAAGCCACCTCCATGCCTCCTGGAACCCCGTGGCCTGAGCCCACGTTCCGAGATCAGAGTTAAAATTGGATTGAGGGGAAGGCCTGTCCAGGTCATGGGACAGCGTAGCATTAAAGTCTCCCATGAACAGAACCTGCGCTGGGCAATGCGGACCCAGCCTCTCATAGAGTGTACAGAGCCTGCACCTGACCAGGGGGAGGCAAATAAACATTCACTATGACATACTTTTGGGTATATACACTCAGAACAACCATAACGAACTTTCCCTGGGGGTCCAGATGAACATCGTGTATCACACACGGTACACGTTTGCTTATCAGGATAGACACCCCACGAGAATATGAAGAGTAGGTCGCATGAAACGCCCTCTGTACCCAGGGCTTCTTCAGAGCCATAACCTTGCTGCCGGTTAAATGTGTCTCCTGCAGTAGCACTATGTGGGGATTATGTATTTTCAAATATTGGAATAAGAGTGACCTCTTAAACTTCGAGTTGAGCCCCCGAACATTCCACGATAGAACGGTCAGGAGCTCAGCATCCGGAGGAGTCATCAAGGAACACCAGGGGGAAATAGAAGCAGGATGAGACCATCAACCCAACACATAAGTAAACACAGTAGTGGCACACCTATTCAATAGGGTCAGAGACCCATAAGGTAATTGAGCAATACAGTAATTATCTGGACCTTCATAACAATTGAACCCTTCTCCCCATAACATAAAACACCCTACCCAAACACCATACAAACCTAGCGTCAAGGGCCAAAAAAAAAGAGACCCAAGAGCCATAAAAACTGATGCAGGGTTTTGTCCCTTAACTGAGAGAAACATGTAATCCTTAGGTCACTGCGACCCTAAGAAGTCGGCCCGTAGGACCGCAGGTGAGGGAGAAGTTTCCGGGGAAGTCCGCCTCAACTCTGGGTGGAAGTCCAAAGTATGGAAAGGGGGGAACAACTTGAGTCACCTTGGTTCATGAGCGAGGCAGTTCGTTAGTTGCCATTGGAGCTCCGTAGACAGGAGTGAGTGGAAGTTCAATCAGCCGAAGTGAACATTTGTGTAGAAGGAACAAAGGTGAAAGCCAGCAGGGATAAGCAGGATTAGGGGCATAGAAGGGGGCAGTGCTGGGATTCATCAAAATACAGGAAAGATGTTCATTAATGGGATAGTAGAAGCATATCTGTTCCCTGCCGGGTGAACTCCACCGTTGGTCCTCGGCTGTCTAAGGTTAACGGGCGTCTAGCCACGCCGCTGCCGCCTCCGGGGTATCAAAGAAATGAGTGTCGCTACCGTCAGTGACTCGCAGTCTGCTGGGATACAACAGGCCAAAGCGTAGTCCCTTCTCCCGGAGCCGGCGTCTCACATCAGTGAAGGACTTGCGACGTTGCTGCACCTCCTGGGAGAAGTCTGGGAAGAAAAGTAGTCTGGTGTTTTCATACTTAATGTCAGGCATGGCTCGTGCCGCCGCAAGAATGCGGTCCCGGTCCCGGTAGTTCAGCATTCGCAGCAGGAGGGGGCGTGGAGGGGCCCCAGGTCTCGGAGGGAGTGGTGGAACCCTGTGGGCTCTTTCAACCACAAAGGTAGATGCCGGGGCACCCAGGTCAAACAGGGTGGTCAGTAATTGCTCAGTAAATTCAGCAGGCCTAGGGCCCTCGGCCCTCTCGGGCAGTCCAATTATACGGATGTTCCGCCTGAGGCGGTTCTCGGTGTCTATCGCGCGCTCCTGCAGCGCTTTCACTTGAATTTGGAGGGCCCGTATCTCCCTGGAGTCTGACCGGACCGTATCCTCCACCAGAGAGACCCTGTCATCCACCTCTGCGATGCGAGAGCGAAATTTATCCATATCTTGACGGAGAAGACCGACATCCACTGTCAAAAAGTCAATTTTAGATGTCAGTTTCTTTACAGGATGTGATGGCTGCCAGGATCTCCACTCCCGTGGGTGGCGCCGCCACCCCCGACTCCGCAGCCATCTGCGTATTGCCCGCTGTCCCAGCCGAGGATCTCCGTGGGGACGAAACAACTGCTGACGGGGGTATGTGAGGAGCCTTCGGGCCCTTATTTGTGGAGTAGCGGGTCCTAGGGCGGCCCATCCAAGCCTTACCCCAAAATTAGGGAAAGTTCAGGGGGGGGGGGGGGGGGGTTTGCGGGCAGAGGGGCCCAGTCCAAAAAAAGACGGGGGGGGGGGCACAGCAGAGACAGGATGGAGAGGTGCAGGAGTGGGGGAGCCCCCCCCCCCCCCCCGCAGTATTGTGAGGTAGTCAATCACCCAAAGGATCCCAGGAGGAGGGGAGGCGTACCTGCGTCCGATGGATGGGGCCGGTCACGAGGCCGAAAGATGGCTGCGGGCTGCAGACGTGGATGAGTAGGAGCAGCTCTCCGAAAGTCGTCAGACGCGGTGCCGATCCCCCCCCCCCCCCCCAGCACGGATGGTGGCTCCGGAGGACGTGCCCGTCCGCCGCGTGTCCCGCGGCACTCAGAAATTGAGGACGGAGGCTTCCGGAATCGCGGTAGGCCGCAAGATGTGCGTAGGCTGCAGGTCCGGGCAATCAACCTCCCGAGGTCCCCAGGCGGTCGCAGCGCCGGTCCGGATCACCTTCCCCACCACTGGTGTCCTCGGTGTGCGTGGATGAGGCACCTCCAGCCCCGCGAACCACGGCAATCGAGCCTAGAGGCTCCGAGAAGGACAGCAGGCCGCAAGATGGCGGCGGGACCCGGGAGCACAGAGCCAGTCGCAAGTCCCGGTAACGGCTCGATCGGGCGACCAGGGCCAAAAATACAGGATGTGTCCGAGGCAGAGGACCTTCAGGGACCCGCCAGGTAAGTTTTTGAGGGCTCACCCGGGCGGTGGGAAGGCAGGATGGCAGCAGATTTTGTCAGGATGTATGGAGCTCCTCAGCAACACGTCTTCCCTGCTCTACATCCGGACACGCCCCCCCTCCTGGAAGATTTTACTTTTAAATTTTATTCCTTTGGGAATTTTATTTTATCTTTGAGACCTTCAATCAACTGTCGGCTGGGCAACAGGTTGGGTACACTGGTATCCTCGTAGTCTTCCCTGTCCGACCATCGAGCGTGCTGATCCTCGCCTTGTGTGCGTGAGACTCAGTTCACGACATGCCCCATGACTCCAGGGGTGGCCGGGTTGCTTTCATGCTCCCGCGGTCCTCTCAAGATTGAACAGTACTTGACTGGCTGTATCTCTCGCGGTGGACCGGGCTGACAGCTACGCAGTACGACTCTGTGATAGGTCTGTCTGAAACAAGCCAGTGGGTCCCTGAAAGGGACGGGTAAGTAGTCTCTCCTACTGCAGGTGAGTACATGCTGGCTGTGTTTCTGTGTGTGGGGGTTTCTCCCTGTCTCCCCCCTGTTATGCTGCTCTCTGCACCCTGTACTGGTGGGGTGCTTGGGGGTCACTCTGGCCTGGCTGGGCGCTCATGTCTGCAGTTTTTTCTGGTGTGTGAGGTGATTATTCCGTGCGCCATTGGCGCGCATTAGAGCTTTGAATTTCACGCTCAGTGGCCTTCTTGGCGTTCAGTGGTGCAATTATAGCTGCGGCCATTTTCTTGTGGCCGCCGCGCATTTATTTCTGGCGGCGGCGCGAATCTCCTCACAGACTGAGCGGTCCTTAAGAGTTGGTGGGTCCTCCCGGGTATCCCCTCCTCAGCGTAGCCAGTGGGTGGACTGTATATTCACTGTATAGTGTATAAGGTCTCAGAGGGTGGCGTTATGGAGTCTGATACACCTGCTCTCCACACTTGCCTGGGGCAACTGGCAGTGCTGCACAGTTAAACATGTTCATATGTTTCCTGCACCTGCGGTCCTTATGGACCAGTTAGCAGTCCTGGAATCATTCCTGTCAGAATGGAAGCGGTGTGCGAGCAAAAGGAGCTATAAGCCCCCTCCCCCCACAACAATCTTTACTGAAGGGGTGCTCTGAGTCAGATATGGGCCTAGCTACTATGCTCAGGACCCTACCTCTGAATATTATTATTTTTTTTTTTAACAACAAAATGTTCCTTTATTGAGGCAGAAAAAGACAAGCATTATACACAAAAGTCCAGAATGGACCAAGTCATACACCGAGATAAAAGAGAAAGTACAGTACATAGAAAGCCATATAAACGAGTACATAAGAAGGGCATTTCGTAGATCATCCAAAAATAGCGTCACTTATACAATTGAATAGAATCATACCCCAGGCGAACCAGAACTCATAGCAGTACCCCCACCCCCCAGTGTCCAGGGTCGGAGGGCCATTCCCTCCTATTCCGTCCAAGGATGCCAGATCTTATCGAACTTTTGTGGGCAGTTCCTGCACATGTAAGTCAACTTGTATAGTGGCAGCACAGTATTAATAGATTTCTCCCAAGACTCCACTGTTGGGGGGGAGGGGACATTCCAGCGCAAAACAATCTCCCTTCTTGCATAAAAGAAGAGGTACGTAAGAAGTAATTTGGTATAACTGGGTCTCTGATCATCATCCTGGATCCCCAGGAGTGCCAGCTCAGGGGATACAGGGAGTGTCAGGTCGAGGCGGCCATTAATAGTGTCAACCACCCCATCCCAATACCTGGCGATCCCAGGACAGCTCCAAAACATGTGGAAATATGTGCCCACACTAATCTGACAACTGGCACAATCCTGCGTGCGCTGCGGGTATACCTTGTGGAGTCTCTGGGGAGTGAAGTAAACTCTATGCAGGAATTTGACCTGTATCAACCGTTCTCTAGTCGAGATCAGTAAGGCAGCACTGTCAGCTAAGCAGTCATCCCAGTCCTCTCTGTCAAGACCTGGTATGTCGGTCTTCCACAAGTCCCAAAGTCGTTCTACTCCAGCAGAACCAGTCTTCAGCAACATCAGATATATAGCCGATAGGGGCTTCGGGAGTTGCACCTGGGCCGGGAGTTGCACCTGGGCCAACATCTCCTCAAGCGGGTCCATAGCCAGTCCGGGAGGAGACGGGAACTGGGCCCCGATAGCGTGTCGGACCTGAAGGTACCTAAAGTACATCCATCCGGGCAAATGAAATTTATCCCGGAGGACTGTAAACGACATCAGAGTTCCCGCCACGAATACATCCCCAAGAGTCTTGATCCCAGACCTGAGGGTCAGGAACCGTCCCGAGATGCGGCAGATTAGGATTCCCCCACAGTGGGCAAAGAGGAGACCAGACCCGCGGGCCTGAAAGCCCCCGCCTGGCCACCGTCCAGGCCCTCAGAGTCGTTCGAGTCGGCTGCGGGAGAGCAGCATATGCCCTGTGCCCCCTGTAGACTAGATTGCCCAATTCCCGGAGCGAACCCAGAACCGCCGCCTCCAGGCACACCGCAGCATTGCTCCTGGAGAGGACAAACCACCACCGGATTGTAACTAGCACCGCCGCCCAAAAGTATGTCCGATAGTTCGGCATCGCAAGGCCCCCGCTACGAACTGGGAGCATTAGAGTTGATTTAGCCAGTCTGGGGGTTGCGCCACCCCAGATAAAGGATCCCACGCATCGGTCTATTTCCGCTAAGGAGTTGGGTATCCAGATGGGACTGTTGCGAAATACGTACAAAAACTTGGGGAGAAACAACATCTTCAAGAGATTTATACGTCCCATGAGGTTCAGAGGCAAGGATGCCCATGAGGCACACCTGGACCGAAGCTGGGACAGGATAGGGGACAAATTAAGTTCCCTATAGCTCGACAGCTCCCTCCGCACCTGGATACCCAAATACTGAAATTGATCCACCCAGATCAAAGGTGTCCTCCCAACCGGATCTGCGGATCGAGGGGAAAAATAATTGATTTGGACCAGTTAATGCGTATCCCCGAGAATCTGCCGAAAATGTCAAAAATCTCTAAAGCTGCCGTCAGCGACTCATCCGCATCTTGCAGGTATAGTAGTGCGTCATCCGCATAGAGAGAGAGCTTTTCCTCCAGGGAACCTACCATCAACCCCCGGACCCTGTCCGAGGCTCTGATAGAGACGGCTAGGGGCTCCAGTGCAAGTGCGGACAGGGCCGGTGATAAAGGACACCCCTGCCTCGTGCCCCTCTGCAATGAGAGCGGCACAGACAACCTGTCATTAGTTCGGATTTGGGCCGAGGGCATCCGGTAGAGCATCCGCAACCATCGAAGGAACCTGGGCCCAAAGCCAAACCTGCGCAAGACCTCCCATAAAAAGACCCATTCGACCGAGTCGAACGCCTTCTCAGCGTCCAGTGAGGCAATGACCCGCTTACCACTGTTGTCATGAGGTATTGACATATTAAGAAACAGGCGTCGTAGATTAATGTCAGTTCCCTTCCCAGGCATAAACCCAGTCTGGTCTGGGTGAATCACCTCTTCCAGAACTGGAGATGGCCTGTTTGCCAAAACCTTCGCCAGTATCTTGGCGTCCACGTTCAGGAGCGAGATTGGCCTGTACGAGGAGCAGCTCTCAGGATCCTTGCCTGGTTTGGGGATCAACACCACCACCGCCTCAGACATGGATGCAGGGAGAGCCTCCAGCTCAAACGACCCAGCAAACAGAGCTACAAGTCGCGGGGCCAGCAGACCCTGATGCTGAGCGTAGAATTCCGTCGGTAGCCCGTCTGCCCCGGGCGTCTTACCCGCCTGGAGTTGTGAGGGGGCAACCTGCACCTCCTCCAGGGTGATATCAGCTTCCAAAGCATTACAGGTCTCGTCCCCAAGTGTGGGAAGAGGGATCCCATCTAGAAACTCCAAGAGTTCCTGAGAGGTATAATTCACCCTGGTGGAGTACAGGTGTTGGTAGTATTGTGCAAATCTATCATTTATCTCACTAGGAGATTGTAGCAGAACCCCCCCCCCCCCCCCAAATCCCGGACCCCACCTATGTGCGTACCGGCAAACTGTTCCCTAGCCATCCATGCCATTAACCGACCACTCTTATTACCGTACTCAAAGATCTTTTGTGCCGTGGAGAGGAGAGATTTCTGTGTCCCCTCCACCCTACACAGGGACAACCGATGCAGAGCGAACTGCCAAGCCCCGTAGGTCACCTGATCGGGATTAGCCACATATGCGGCTTCGGTCGTTCTTGCCGTCTCCTCCAACTCCTCCAGAGAACGTGCAGCCGTCCTACGAGCGATGGAGATACGCGCCATGTACTCCCCCCTGGTCCAGGCCTTAAAGGCATCCCAGGTGACCTGGGGAGAAGCAACACCCTCATTCTCCAGCCAATAGTGGCACATGCCCTCCTGCACAGCTTCCTGAATACCCTCCTCCTCAATCCAGTACCTAGATAGCCTCCACAACCGCTCTCCAGGTGGCCCCACGGATAGCTTAAGAAGTAGGGGAGCATGGTCGGAGATGCCCCGAGATAGAATATCCACTGCTGTTACCTTATGAAGCAGGGATCGGGAGGCGTAGATCATGTCAATACGGGAGAGAGTTCTAAACGTATTGGAGTGACAAGTAAACTGCTTAGATGAGGGATTAAAGTGGCGCCAGGTATCCGTCAAGGCAAAGGTGTGTGCCCATTCCGTCAGCCCAGGTACCCACCGAGAGACAGAGTGTAGTCTATCCATGTCAGCGGTCGCAGTCATATTGAAGTCCCCTAGTACTATGAAATCCTCCACCCCGTAATCAATCACATTTTGCATAACAGTATACAATAACGTCTTATCTGCCGGTGGAGGAAGGTAGAGCCCCACCAAGACACACGGGTTATTAGCAATCAGGGCATGGATAATAATGTACCTACCTCCGGGGTCCGATCTGACATCCAAGAGCAGAAAAGCCAGCTGCTTGTGCACCAGGATACTGACCCCCCTGGAGTAGGTGGAGTACGTTGCGTGATAATGATGACCCACCAAAGCCTTTTTAAGGCCCATGATTCGAGATCCCAGCAGGTGTGTCTCCTGTAGCACGCAAATATGAGGGGAGTGTCTTCTGATGTAGTTAAGTGCCAGGGATCTTTTGTGGGCAGAATTGAGTCCCCTCACATTCCATGACATTATGGAAATCTGAGCCATTGTAGCGTGTGTGTGATAATGGGTGAGAAGTAGTGAGCCTGGGATGTTCGCCCTCCACCACCTCCAGGGTCCAACCAGCCGGCGGCACCCCTCCCAGACCCCCCTACACCACAATCATAGACAGTATAAATGCGACCATGCCATAAAGGAACAAACAAAAAACAAAACGGTAGCAACTTAACATCTAATCCCATGCCCAACGGAGCATATAAAAAGGGGTCAGCAACGGCCAACCTTCCCCTCCCCCCACCCCGCAGATCCCACCCACGGCAAGACTGCATATTACCCCAATAACCAGCCCGAAGGCAACTAATGTCTGGGAGGCGTGTGTACTTTTCCCAAGAGGCAGAGAGTCAGCATCGCCCAAGTTCAAGCGGCAAACACCCTGAGGCAAAGTAAGGTGTAATCGCCCAAAATGGGGTCAACTGAAGGATCAGCCTAAGAGTCTAGAGATGCTGCTATAATAAACCAATCGGGTTGTATAGTTCACCTGGTATCACCAGGGGCTCATTGCTTATAAGTAACCGGTTTAACAGGGTAACAGTAGAAATGTGCAGATCAAAATACAACAAAATAAATTGAAAGAAAAAATTAACAGATTTCCCCTCAATAGCCAGCACAGGACAAAGGGGGCCGGGTTGGAGTCAGTAAATGAAGGTTGGGGGAGATATGAGCAGCAGCCAGATCAACTGGGGAATCAGTGCTCCTGTACAGCTGTTACGCTCAGGCAGACAGTTCCCCCCCCCCCATACAACTCCCTCTAGTATGCAGAGCAGTTATGAAATGCAGACAGCAGTAGGCAGCAACCAGAGCATGCCATGCTGTAAACTCCCCACGAGTGTCAGCATGAAAGCATAGTAGAATAGGGCTGACATCCAATCATCTGGCCAGCAAGGCACAGCAGGCTGCTGAAGAAAGTACAGTGGCAAGTAAGGCAATCCAAGGGGTCCCGGCACCAGACAGGTCTAACTTACTAGTAGAATCTCCGCTGGCCTCATCCCTGAGGGGGGAGAGTTTCTATCCACCGTGCAGCATCCCTCGGTGTGGCGAAGAGGCGGACCGTTTCTCCGTCGATAACTCGCAGCTTGGCAGGAAAGAGTACACTATATTTAATGCCCTTGGAGCGGAGAGCTGCTTTAACTCCATCAAAGGAGCGCCGGAGCTTCTGAGTCTCTATGGAGAAATCAGGGAATAACATCAGGCGGCCATTGCCGTGTAGCAGTTCCCCCGCCGCTCTAGCCGCCCTGAGCAGCTCGTCCCGATCCCTAAAGTTCAGGAGCCGCAGGATGAAGGTACGGGGGGGGGGAACCCTGCGGGCTGGGATGCGGTGGCACTCTATGCGCTCTTTCCACCGTGAAGTGAGGAGACAAACGGGCCGCCGGGAGAAGGGATCAAAGCAGTTCTTCGGCAAAAGCAGTAGAGTTCTTACCCTCGGCACCTTCCGCGAGTCCCACTATGCGGATATTATTCCTGCGGCATCTGTTCTCGGAATCCTCCGCGCGATGCTCCAGCAGCTTCACCCGAGAGGTAAGTGAGCGGATCGCCCCAGTGTTCTCGCCCCAGTGTTCTCGCCCACGGCGTCCTCCACCCGGCCCACCCGACTCTCCGCCTCAGTCAGTCTGAAGCGGACCTTGTCCAGGTCTTGTCGGATGAGACCCACATCCACCTGCACCATTTCAATTTTGTTGGTCAGGGCCGCCTGGCAAGAGGCCACCGCGGCCTGACATGCAGCAACTGCCGCCATGACCTCCGGGATGCCAGGAGTGGAGGTGGTAGGGCCCTCCTGGGCATTCGTCTGCGATGCCATATTGACACGAGGCGCCTGTCTGCTAGGCCTCTGGACTGCAGGACTAGTCTCCGGAGACACCACGGGGGGAAAATTAAGCTTCTTACCCCCCCCCTGCCGCGCCCGGATCGTCTAGTAGACATCCACCGCCGCTCAGGCGGGTATTATGTGGGGAAAAAAGCCGAATGGAGGTAGTACAGGATAAATTGTGCAGCAGAGCTCTAAAAAGCACGTCCTCTCACTCCGCCATCTTAGACACGCCCCCCACCTCTGAATATTTAATGTTTATGAACAGGACATTCCCTTGTGAGGAAGACTCCAGTTCTGTGTCAGTGAATGACAGGGTGCTTGTAAGTGATCTCATTGATGTGAGGAACACTCTCGGGCTGGAATTGCTGTGACAAGCTTTTCTTTTACACAGTTTCCTCACTGTTTTCCTCGCACTGCCTCAGGAGCAGCATGGATGAGGGAGGACTTTATTCATTTATGTCTGTAGTCCCTGTGAGCCTTATGTGTGATACCTGAGGTAACATTTCCCGCCATTTCCTGGGGAATGATTTGAGCTCTGACAGACACACGGTCTGAGGATCAGAGGTTACCTGTTACCTGCATGCTGCTTCAGCAGCACAGTCAAGCAGGTTGGAATGATACAGAGAAGATTATGCGCCTCTGCGCCATAATTTAACTCATCCTATACCTCTACACTGCATACATTCACAGTGTATGTATGTGTTATTGGTCTCTGTGTCTGCGTGGCTGTCCCCACGTTCCAATGCTGTGTTTCAGTGCCATACATGATATAAACGTACAAAATATGTTTATGCACGACTCCAGATACATTCACAGTATATGTATGTATTATACTCTCTGGGTTGGCGGGGGCTCCGGTGTCCTCCTGCACTCTCATGGTATGTGCGCTTCAGCTCTCTGAACAGTATAGACATGTTCAATATGTTGCACATATTATACATGTTTACGGTATGGGTATACTGTTTGTGTGGGGTTCCTCCGGGTACTCCGGTTTCCCCCCACGCTCCAATGGAAATGCACAGCATAAACATGTGCAATATGTTGATTCACATGCTATCATTCCTACACGGTATCTGTGTGCTGTCTGCGTGGAGTTCTTCCGAGTGTTCCGGTTTCCTCCTACGCGCTGACGGTATGTGCGCCTTTGGCCTTCTGCACAGTTAAACATGTTCAATGTTTATCACGCATGCTATAATACCTACACGGTATGTGTAGGCAGTCTGTGTGGTTTTTCCTTCGGGTACTCCGGTTTCCTCCCACACTCCATTGGTATGGGCGCTTCGGCGCTATGCACAGTCTAAATTTGTGCGATTGGATATCCACATACTAACATACCTACCCGGTATGTCTTTGCACTCTGCGTGGGTTTCCGCCCATGCTACATGACATGCATGCCTTTGGTGCAATACACAATGTAAACATACACATTATGTTTATACACTAAATACATTCACAGTAGTTGTAGGTATTGCATTCTCTGAGTATGCGTGGGGTACTTCGGTTCCTCCCGCTATGCACACATGGGCTTGTGCAAAATGTTTAGCACACATACTATAATACCATACACGGTATGCGCATGCAGTCTGCGTGGGTTTCATCCGGGTGCTCAGGTTTCTCCCCTGCGTTCCAATGGTGTGCGCATTCTCAGCGCTATGCACAGTATAAACATGTGCAATTTGTTTATTCGCAGGCTAACATATCTACATGGTTGTGTACGCAATCTGCGTTGGCTGGTTTACGTCCAGGCCCCGATTATGTGCGCGCCTTCGTCGCTGGCACAGTATATACGTGTTTAATAGATTTATTCACAAATACTAAACTACATACGCCGTATGTGGTGGTATTATGCTCTTTGTGGCTGGGTGGGTTTCCTCCCACACTCTCCATTTGTGCGTTTGACGCAATACATAGTATAAACTATGTGTTTGCACAATCGGCACCTATCCATGGGTAGCTGCTGGATGGAGCATTGTCACAAGGATCCCTGGTTTCAGGGGTATCACTTTCCACCTGCTTTATGTGGTGATCAGAAGCGCTGGCTTGGACTGTGTTCGCCAGGTTGGGGTTAGCGTTACGCCCGTTAGTGGCTGCGTCTCTGGCATTTTTTATAGCTCAATGACTGGGCAAAAGCCTCTGCTTCATCCATCAGTCGTCTAGCAGGTGCACTACAACTGCTTTAGCCTTTAGAGTCTCTGTGCCCGGGGTGGGTTTGCGCCACCTGTGGAGGCTGAGGTACTAGTCCTCTGACCGAGTTTCTAGGGAAGTTCCGTCAAGTTGCCCTTTATTGGCCAACATTTGAGGCACCCTGTACACTGGGACCTCCCTTCTCCGATACATTGCGGAGTCTCTTTGGGATTTTCATACATCTCGCTGCAAGACGGTCCTGTCGGCCGTGTGCATTGCAGGCAAAGGGTCCTTGCATCCGGAGGTGTTTCCACCTTCTTTACCGGAGGTGGGGCACCGGAAGTGGACCTTGTGGCCTCTCGACTCACTCGCAAGGTGGCAAGATCGTGGTCAGGTCCAGGGACCCCTGGGCGGACGCGTCAGACGCGTTGGAAGCCCGTGGGGGCAGTATCACCTGATAAATGCTTACCCTCTGCTACTGTTGTTGCCTCGCCGGCTTCGCAGAGTAGGGGCTGAGGCCATTCCAGTGCTCTGGAACGGTGACATTGGTACGCCTATCTACTTCGGCTAGTCGCAGACATTCCTGGCGACGGCCTATTGGGGTGGACCTTCTGTCTCATGATCCCATACTTCATCCTGCTTTACAGTCCTTGACTTTAATGGCATGGCTGTTAAAGCCAGGTGCTGAAGGACCGAGTTCTCTCGTATTCGGTCATCTCTTCTATGTTGTTGACACGGGAATCTTCCTCCAGAAAGATATCTCACCGTACCTGGAAGGCTTACATCGCTATGTGCGAGTAACTTGAGTGGCATCCTCGGATGTATTCCGTTCTCAGGATTTTGCTGTTCTTACAGCGTGGTGTGACCCAAAAGCTGGCCTTGCATACTTTTTTTGAGGGTCGGATTTCGGCCCGGGCTGTCTTTTTCAACGACCGCTACCGGGCCATTCCTTGATTAGCACCTTTTGTGCAGGGGGTTCGCCATGTGATCCCCCCTGTCAAGCCTCCTCTCCCTACTTGGGATCTGATTTTGATGCATCTCGGTTCTCCAAGAACATCCCTTTGAGAATATCAGAGATTCCTCTCTTGACCTTGTCCTGGAAGTTGGCCTTATTGGCCATTGCTTCGGTTAGACGGGTGTCTGAGTTGGCGGCCTTGTCCGGCAAGTCGCCTTACTTGGTCCTCCATAAGGATATGTTGGTGTTGCGCCGACGACCATCCTTCTTTTCTAAGGATGGTCTTGGCCTTTCACCTTAAGAAGGACATTGTTCTTCCGTCCTTGTGTCCTCACCCATCGCATCCCTGAGAGTTTGCACTTCATACATTAAGATGGGTACAAGCCTTACGAGTGTACCTGTCTGCTACTGTTTCCATTCGGAAATCTGTGTCTGGTCCAAAACAGGGCCGAGCGGTGTCGTCTGCCACCGTCTTTAGGTGGATCAGGCAGACCGTCATATAGGCCTATGCCCTTAAGGGGCGGGCGCCTCCCTTTCCGGTTGCGGCGCATTCCACCAAGGAAATTGTTGCTTCCCGCGCCTTCCGACATAAAGCGTCGGTTGCACAAGTGTGCAAGGCGACGACCTGGTCGTCCGTTCATACCTTTTCAAGATTTTATAAGGTTGATGTGGCTGCATCTTCGGATGCTCCCTTCGGCCGCAAAGCATTGCAGGCCGCTGTTTAATGTCGCAACTCCTCCGTTGAGGAGCTCTGCTTGTTTGGAGTGAAGTTTTGGTTGTTCCTTTGCTACCGCTCCCACCCTTCTGATACTGCTTTGGGACGTCCCACACGTTTAAAGTATCCAGCTGTGTCAGTCCATGGACGATAAGAGAAAATAGGATTTTTGTACTCACCGTAAAATCCATTTCTCTGACGTCCATGGACTGACACAGCAACCACCCTTCCTTTTAAGGTTTGTACTGCTTTGTTACGAACTGAGGTCTGCTAGCTGCAGGTGGGAGGGTAATGTCCGGAGGGACCGCCCCCCTGGGCGGGGCTGTTCAGCTCTGGTTTGTTCTAGAATGTTTTAACATCTGACATTCTGCCTAGATCTTCTCCTGCGAGCAGGGACATATACCCACACGTTTACAGTATCCAGCTGTGTCAGTCTATGGACGTCAGAAATGGATTTTATGGTGAGTACAAAAATCCTATTGCAGCAGCATTGGATTAACCTTTAGCACCACGATATGTGAAAATTAGGAAAAGTGTACCGGGGTTTACAACCACTTTAATATTTGCCTGGAGATTGGCTTCAAATGCAGCACTAAAAACCTCGAATTAAAATCCAACGCTCCAATGAAACCACAAAAATTTACTGAATTTATTAATAAATTTTATAGTTGGGCACACGGAGTACTACATAAAGCGTCGGTCTCGCTGTGTATTGTTCTGTGTGCTCAAATATTGTTTCTTGTATTTATGACCTCCTGATAATTCTTTGTTACGTTGTGTGTGCTGGCTTTTTGTTCCCGAAGTTATTGCGTTGTGTACAGCCAAAGCTCATTGGGCTGTACCTCTCCTTTGGATCACAGCAGTGCAGGTCGTCCAGAGGCCTGCTGTCGACTGACGTCCGAGTCGGTCCAGGCTCGGGAAAGATTGTGACTTTATGGTCGGAATCCGCCCACGTGCCTGAAACTGCAACCCTCTTGGTGAGCCTGATCCAGCCAATCCTACCCCTCCACAGCTCAGTGCTCCTGTGAGTGTGGGGGGGGGGGGCAGCGCAGAGAGCGCACCACTTTTAAATTGTGTTCCGTTTTGATTTAATTTACTGCTGCTCAGGGGCCCTGGGCTTTTTGTTCTGAAGTTATCGCGTTGTTCTATTAAAATAAAAATATTTTTAGAATATGTTGCAGGTTACACCCATTTTTAGAGTGTAACATGTTCCCTGTCAGAATAAAAAAAAAAAAGCGGGGCTTTGCCCATGCCGCCACATAATTTACGCAGTTCTGTGAAGGACTGCCTACAGAAGGCTGATGGATTGTAGTTCTCGGTGAGCTGCGAGTGTGCTTGTGAGCGCACTACTAGTCCCATCAAATTTCCTGTTGTTCAGGAACTGCCTGCCTGGGAAATACAGGTGGACAGCTACACTGACAAGTCTGCAGCAGCGTGGCATTGCACCCACAATCTGCTGATCTCGGGTGCAATGCTTTACAGCAGTGGTTCTCAACTCCAGTCCTCATGGCCCACCAACAGGCCAGGTTTGCAAGATAACTGAAATGCATCACAGGTGATCTAATTTGCTGCTCAGGGATTGCAGTATTCTAGTCTGCATCTCACCAAGGTAATACCTAAAATCTGGCCTCTTAGTGGGTCCTGAGGACAGGAGTTGAGAACCACTGCTTTACAGGTTCCTAAGAGGAAAAAAAATATTGTATATGCACATTTTTGCAGGTAAAACAAAATGTGCATCTATTCCTCGGCTGTCGGGATGCACTGATCTGTGGCTGCAGATCGAGACGTTTTCCTACAAGACTAGTCAATCGTTGGCTTGACTTCTGTCAAACGAAAGCAGTCCCACATATATCTGAATTTTGATCCATCTATGGCTAGCTTTAGTTGGCTTGGGTTTCTCTGTTTGGTGTCAGGACAATGTGTTTTTTGGTGTGTGTGTTTTTGTTTTTTTTTGTTTTTTTTGTCATTGACCGTTGAGTTGCAGTCATTTGCAACCTTCTCTTGTGTGGCTTCTGTGTTGTTGCTCAGTGACTCTCCTCATTTATTGTCCCGTTGTAACGATGCTTGCTTTGAGAATGCTAAATAATTGGTCAGTTGAGACTACTGGTTAAAATTATTAGAGCTTCCAGACAGTGCTAGGGCAACTGAAACTATAGATGAAGGCAAAATTTTTTTTTTTGGGTAGAGTGATGACTGATTAGAAACCCTTGTCTGGTGTGTGTTTGTTTGTTTTTTTTTATTGCTTTCTATCCCCCCTGTTGGGAAGGTTCAAGCTCTTTTTGTCTTGGGGCAGGGACACACCCCGTACAAAAGTCTACGCATGAAACCATTGAGACACGTATGTTGTATATCACTGCGCATGCTGGAGTGAAAGCAATAATTCGAGCACCAGACCACCTCTAAAATTCCCCTACAGGTCATCAGTTTAGCGATTAATAATGAAGTGCTGCCTATGGAAAATATAGGGTACTGTACTGAAGTTTGTTGCCTTTCTACAGGTACAAGTTTAAGGTTTGACATGTTGGTTATCCATTTACTCGGTGCAACCTCGGCTTTTAGAGTTTAACAAAAAATGGGGTACCGTAATTATGTTTTTGTGCCCTAAGATTAACTTTAGAGTTTTTGTATATTTTTAGTTTGTTTTTCTGTTTTCAATATGTTTATTGAATTTTTTGAATAAACAAGATTCTATTTTTATTTTTTGAAAACTGCCGCTATTTCATTCTCGCGGGTGACCGATTTCCAAAAACATAAAAAAAAAAAATTATATGCCCTTTAGGCCTAAAATTAGGTTTTTGCCTAAAGAACTGATTTTCAGACACAATCTGCAACACACATTTTTTCACCAAACAATCCTGATTGTGCTCTAAGGATTGTTTTGTACGTTAGTCCTAGAAAGCAATGATGGTAGGACAATGCAAGCGATTGTTTGGGGAGTCATAGATGTCTGAAGCATTTGGATGAGAACTGTTCATATAAGGACTGTGAAGAAATGTAGTAGGGGCTGTGCCCACAGTGTTTATAGGAGTTCAAATAGCCTTTTGTATACACCCCTGACTTCCAGGACTGGCATAGGGGAGGTATAAAACTTTTCTTGTGGTGAATCCGCCACTGGGGCCACTTTTATCAGAAAGCTGGCCGCCTGCTGAAAATGGACACCGGGGGTTAAGCCGGTATTTAACTTCACAGTAATGACGTGTATTTACAGATAGGTGGTCAGTAAGTGGTTAAAGCAGGAGTGATGTCATCTTGGCCCAGCCAATTAAAATGGGCAAAGATTGGAACCTGGCATAAGCCCGACCATGGATATCAGCACCTTGTAACTGAGCTCTAAGACACTGCATGGTTACATACATGGTTGTTGAAAAAAGACAAAAAGTCCATCTAGCTCAACCATAAAAGTGTTGGGCAGAATTTGCAAGTTTGGACAGCCGCACTCCAAAAATAGTTCCTTTTTATTGTAAAATCAAAACCCAAAAATACATGCCACAGCAAACAGATGTAAGCTGATGCGTTTCACACTGTAGCTCAGTGATTATTCATAGCTAACTGAATAAGCACTGAGCTACAGTGTGAAACACGTCAACTTGCATCTGTTTTTGCTGTGGCATGTATTTTTGTGTTTTTATTTTACAATAAAAGGAACTCTTTTTGGAGTGCGGCTGTCCAAACTTTCTTCAATTTCTGCATTACCATATGCATTGCCAGCACCCGTGGCTTTGGATCCGATGAAAAGGTTCATCAATCACACCTGAGCGGAAACTCCCTTTCCCATAAAAGTGGTTGGAGTGAGGGAGAGTATAGCTCTGCTTTAGGGTGTACATATATGCCCCACTCCCCCCGGTCTGTCCACTGACCCGCCATTGTTTTTTGTACCCGCAGGTAGCATGTTTTGTCAGTTCATGGACATGTTGTTTCCTGGATCCGTCACGCTAAAGAAAGTGAAATTCGGAGCCAAGCTTGAACACGAGTACATCCAGAATTTCAAAGTCCTGCAGGCCGGCTTCAAGAAAATGGGTGTTGATAAAGTGAGTGCGATGTGATGACTGCTTTTTTTCTATGAGAAGTTCCTGTTCACGGCTTCCTCACTGTCTGTCATTGTGCGGGTGATTGTAAACAGGAAGTCTTTGCCGCAAGAAATATTTCTCAGACAAGTAAAGACTGGTTAAAAGCTTTTCCTGCATGATTTTGTTTTTAGGCTAAAGTACCAGGGTTACGTAATTGGTTATTCAACTGTGGGTTCATTGTCTATTGATGCTGCCTATGGCAGTGAAAACTGAAATCCGTTTGTTTTAAAGGGACTGTATAGTGGTTGTGTACATATAAGAATAAAAAATGTTTTTAAAGGTCACCTCCAGTCTCACGTCTAGTCTCAGATTCCATTGCTAATGAGACCTCAGCGGTACCTTTTGCATCTTTAGAGTATGGATGTGTGGTGATGGCACCTCGGGGGATGGGTACATGACATCCTACAAAGAATGGAATTTGCCTTTTTTGAAGTTGAATGACTGCATGGGACCTATGTCAGTATTGTTTTCTGTATTCATATACTGGCACCCTCCCTGGAGGTGGTCCCCATGATCCTCTACTCCGAGGGTGACCAGTTCACCTCTGGACTACAGAACACCCACCCTTCCTCCCCAAATGCTGTGGAGAAGGAGGGCAGACATTGTTCTTCCTGTCCTAGGGTGACAACGCTGCTTCTCCATAAGTACAGTGAGTGAGCATTACCACCACAGGCTTAAATACACTTTGGAAAATGCTGCTCCAGCCATCTTCCTGTGTCGCTCATAATTAAAAACCTAGAGACTTGTGCATTCATTTTTATTTTAATCTTGCATTATTTTTATTTTTTTACAGGTACTTGTATAGCGCCATCAATTTTTAAGTAGCGCTTTGAATTAGGGCTGCAACCAACGATTATTTTCATAATCGATTAGTTGGCGGATTATTGTTTTGATCGATTAATAACCTTAAAAGTGTGGCGTATAATTTAGTTAATATGTAAAGTTTTAAAAAAAGCAATTTAGTACTAAATATCTCTATGCAGTGGTAAATATAAATAACCAACTATCTGGTTAGGGAGCAAAATCTATAATTCACTCTGAGAATAACTGACAGAAGAGAAATACTGTATATACTATTAGAGGGTGAATCTGGTAAACATCAGACTCAGATCAAGTTTTTTTTATTTAAAGGAAAAAAAGTTAGACGTCTTTCTTCAAAAAAAATAATTTAAGAACGTTTGTTCGATTTTTCTAATCGTCTGTCAAATCGACGTTCGTTTTCAACCACAGTGATGAGAAAGTTTAGAAATAATAGAAAACGTCTTGGTCAAAGGATTTTTCAGACAGTGTATGTGGTTTTCGTTCAGAAATTACATTCATTTTAAAACTATGTTAAAAGCAAGTACAAATTTCAAACATTCTTTCATTCAGCGAATGTACAAAGATTTTAATATAATCTTAATATAATATTAACAGTAGTGATTATTTGCTCTTTGTACTATAAAGGGCTAATTTTTGTTTTTTTTAAAACCCATTATGTTACTGGCCGATTAATCGATTATAAAAATAGTCATTGATTAATTTCATAATCGATTAGTTGTCGATTAATCGATTAGTTGTTTCAGCCCTACTTTGAATATATATTGTACATTCACATCAGTCCCTGCCCTCAAGCTTACGATCTAAGGTCCCCAACTCGCATTCATACATCCACATACTAGAACCAATTTAGACAGGAGTCTATTAACTGACCAGCATGTCTGGAGTTTTATTATATATATATATATATATATATATATATATATATATTTTAACATTGTGTGTTTTTATTAGATTTTTTTTTTTTATTATCCTATCCCTGTAGATAATTCCAGTTGACAGATTGGTGAAAGGAAAGTTCCAAGACAACTTTGAATTTGTTCAGTGGTTTAAAAAGTTTTTCGATGCAAATTACGACGGAAAAGACTATGACCCAGTGGCTACCAGACAAGGGCAAGGACAAGAATCGGCTCCTGCTCCAGTTCTCCCAACTCCAGTCCTGAACAAACCCAAAAAACCCATTGGATCAACAAATTCAGGTATGTGGCGGGAGAGAAGTCTTTGTAAATGCTTCATCTGTACTCAGATCAGCCAGTAAGATTTTTTTTGCTGAGGGCGGTGTGCTATGAAAGGGTTCCTTTATTTATTCATGTCTTCCTAATAGAAGGGTCCTTTAATGAAAACTAAATGTCTTTTTAGTTTATCTTCAGTCTTTAACAGAGGGGTTGCTGAGTGGCGGTTTGCACATTCCAGGGCTAGGGTCTAGTTTCTGCTCCCACCACTCCCAGTAGTGTTCGGAGATCTGTAGCCTGCATCAGGAGACAGTGTAAGGTGTAATGGGTATACAGGTCTGTAGATTGGTATGCAAAAGTGTGTGTGTGTGTGTGTGTGTGTGTGTGTGTGTGTTGTAGATCTGTAGAAACACTACACTGCCTTTAGTAGACTTGCTCCTGCTAAGCAACTGTTGAGATAATTTTACTCACACAATTGTTATGACAAAGGCCTGGGAAGTGCAGTTGAACTTTTTTTTTTTTTTTTTTTTTTTTCTTGCTGCGATTGTAAAACATCAGCTGAAATGGGCAGAGTAACAATCCCTTTTATAAAGGCTAAATAATCATACTGGCTTTACGTTGCTTGTGGTCTACCACCCCAGCCTTCTCTGCCAGGTGTCATTGGGACCCTTTACTACCTTTTTGGGGTACGAGTATTCAATTGTACTGCACAGCGGTTGGCATAGTGTTTGGTATTTTCTAGCACTCTTTCTGTTAGCCTCTTGCGATCCTCTGTATAGCAGAGCTCAGGCTTGGGGAGGAGGGAGCAGCACACAGAGCCAATCATTGCAGTGCAAAGAGTATGCAGATCTCCAAGTTATAAGAGATCACGAACACGCGTGAGATTGCAGAGCTTCCTTCCACCTCCCAGATTCAGCTGTACATCGGCATTGTATGGAAGTGGATCACATGTTCAACCACAGAGGCACATTGGTGATCCCAGAAGGTCAGTCTATCGTTTTCCACTGGATTACAATCCAAGGAATATGACTTGTGCCCATGAGGCATTTTTTACCTTACATGTGGAACTAAACATTTTATATGTGGGGCGGAATCCTTTTGCAGTGTTGCTGCTTGTTTTTAAAGCGGTAGTCACCTTTTTTACAGTGACATTTTGTGCACTTGGCATGTTTAGTTACTCCTCCCCTTGTGCACCTGCAGCCAGTGGTGAAGTAGGGTTTGATGGGGAGCACATGACCTCTTGTGTCTGACAGGGCTTGGGCCTGAGTGACCAATCCCCAGGCCCAAACATGATCACATGAGAGGTCCCATGTCCTTCAGTGTAAGCTCACACTAGGGGAGGGTGGCTGGGTATACACTCATCAGCCACAACTTTGAGCAATCGCCTAATATTGAGTAGGCCTCTTTTCTGCTGCCAAAACGGCCCTGACCCATTGAGGCATGGGCCCCACTAGAAGGTATCCTGTGGTATCTGGCAGCAAGCGGTCAGTAACAGATCCTTTTAAAGCAGGTGTCTCCTAACTTTGGCCTTCCAGTTCAGGTACTAAAATTCCCATCATGCCTAGTCAGGTCTGTGTATGTCAGTTTTACAATGCATCATGGCATGTGTAGTTCCGCAACAGCTATGAGTAAGCGTCAATTCGTGACGTGAAACGCGTTAGCCACCCTTCCCTGCATGCACACCATCTGCATTTGTTGTTTTGGATTTATGGATTTATTTTGAATTTGGATTTTTTACCTGAAATTTTGGAATAAATAACTGTCTATACAGAGTGCGGCAGTCCAGGGTTTCTTTTTCTCCCATGCAACAGCTGGAGGGCCGTAGTTTGGAGATCCCTGCTTTTAAGTAAGTTCCATTATTTCAGTTCCCATTTTTGGGGTGGAACATGTTCCCAATGCTGCACTCTTAGAAAAAAAGGTGAGCTTATTTTAAATGGGATTTCCACCCATTTAAAAGTTGTCAGCTACACAAAGTGTAGCTGCTGACTTAATAAACACGCGAGCTGCGCTGTGAATGGCCAGGCAATCTTCTGGGACCTATGACGTGTCCCAGAAGAAAGATTGGAGGGAGGGGCAGAGATGGTCTTTCTTCCTTCCGGCACCAGGGGAGGAAGTGGGAGCTGGATGCCTCCTAAAAAGAGGGCATCTCCCCCTAAAAAAGAACATGACAAATGTGGCATGTCAGGGGGGTCACCTGCACTTAAAGCGAAACTTCCATTTTTGGGTGGAACTCCGCTTTAAGTTGCGAGGTGGGCCCTCCTAGGATCAGACTTGTTTTAACAGGACATCCCACAGTTGCTTGATTGGAGATCTGGAAAATTTGGGCCAAGTCAACGCCTTGAACTCGTGTTCCACAAACCATTCTTGAACTATTTTTTAGTCTGGCAAGGCGCATTATCCTTTTGCCGAAAAGCTTCTCACTGCCCTTGCCATCTTCCCTTCTTGCCATCTTCCCTTCTTCCCATACTGCATCCTGGTGCCAGCTCTACTCCTGTGTGACGCGCACAAACCTGGCCGTCCACATGATGTAAAAGTAAACGTCTTTCATTGGACCAGATCACCACCTTCCATTTCTGTGGTTCAGTTCTGATGCTCACGGTGCCCATTGTAGGGGCTTTTGGCTGTGGACACGGGTCCGCATGGCCACCCTGGCCTGCGGCTACACGGCCCCATACATTGAATGAATGAGTGACTTGTATAGCGCTCACATGCGAACTGAATCGCCTCTAGGCGCTTTTTGCAGCCAATGTCTGCTTGGCTGGTACGGTCATTTTACCCCGTAGGATCTCGACGCACTTGGGAAACAGTCGTACACACATATATACTGGGCCAATTTGGACAAGATCCAATTAACCTACCAGCATGTCTTTGGAGTGTGGGAGGAAACCCACGCAGACACAGGGAGAACATGCAAACTCATGGCAGATGGTGTCGTGGTCGGGATTCGAACCAGTGACCCTTTTTGCTGTTGGGTGAAAGTGCTAACCACTACACCACTGTGCTGCCCTCAATGCCATTGCAATGCCTTTTTTTTTTTTTTTTTTGTTTGTAAAGATCTATAAACTGACTTTTTATGCTAATAATTGAAAAAATATTTCTCTCCTTTTTTACTCCTGAGTATTAATAGCTGTTAGAGGTTTGAATGTGACCAGACACAGGTTGGGAATGTCTATGGCTCTGATCTATGAATACTGTACCTTCTACAGATGAGTCCGGTGAAACCACAAGGCTTCCCAAAGCTGCAGAAGACGGCAGGAAAATGGCTAAGATTGGTACTTGTTTTGTCAGGGAGAGGGGTGCACATTTTATTAGAGGTGGCTCACCACAATTACTGGGTTATGGTGGTTTCTTGTGTCCGGCACGGTTTCTACTTACTGTGGTTTTATGGAGCTTTAGGGGTCCCAGTGTGTAATTTGTGTATCTGTTTTTTAGCTCCACAGAGGGCCGTACCAGCCCAGAGGACCCCTGCCCCCAACAAACCTGTCCAGGGGCTTGCCAGGAAACCTGCAGGTATTGGCAACGGAGAAGAGGAGTCTGCAGAGCTGGTCCAACAGGTAGGCCATGTGACCGTGAATACCAGGACTGCCATGTCAGTACAGGAGACATTGCAGCTGTCCTATATTTATTTATTACAGGTACTCCCATCAACTTACACTGCACTATAGATATTTACATATTGTACAGTCACATCAATCCCTGCCCACAAGGAGCTTACAATCAAAGGCCCCCTAAATAACATGCATATACTGGGGTCAATTTAGACGGGAGCCTGTATATGAATGGGAGGAAACCCACACAGGGAGAACATGCAAACTTCAGGCAGGTAGTGCTGTGGTTGGGATTCGAACAGAGGACCCTAGTGCGGTCAGGCAGGAGTGCTAACCACTTAGCCACTGTGCAGCCCCACTTAATCTTTCTTTTCAGTTGTTGATCTTGCCATCTCTTCTCGGACATGAATGCCTTCATTCTCATATTTCTTACAATATAAGGCATTGGCAAGCTAGACTAAAGCAAGAGGCCTTTTTAGTGGCTCACTCCAGAGGAAGTGTGAACCACCTAATTCCGCTAACTTCTAGTGGGACTGCAGTTACTTGTCCCCATCAGAACCAGGATCTGCCTAGTTTACATGGAGAAAAAATAATATTAATTTGGGTAGAGCAGTGCCGTATTCGCAAAAAATGGCCTGGTCATGAAAGGGGGGGTATATCTTCTGGAGGTCAAATGCTTAAGTTTGCAAAGAAGGATCCTTTGCAGGAGAGATTTATTTATTATTATGTCACTTCTGCAATAAAAAAAACTTTTTTTTACAATAAAGTTCCACATTTAAAAAGAATTCTAGTCTACTGTGCCTTAGACCTTCCTACATACTCTATTGGGGGGGGGTTCTACATCTTGGATTTCCCTCATGTCTCCAGTGTGTAACTTGGGCTATGTACATTTTGTCATTTTTCAGATAAATGTTCTTAAGATTACCGTTGAAGATCTAGAGAAAGAAAGAGACTTTTATTTCGGCAAGCTAAGGAATATTGAGCTGATTTGCCAAGAGAATGAGGGAGAAAGTGACCCAGTCCTCCAGAAGATCATAGAGATTCTGTATGCCACAGATGTAAGTATCCTCCCATTGGGAGACAAAAGGAAAACCCTGCATGATGATGGGTGCTGTTCATACGTCTCCATTTTACAGCTCATGTACTCGGGCTGTTGTGTGTTTTTTATAATGTGTTCAAATTAAAGTCCATCTCCTAACTTTTAGGTAAGGTATTACTGCAAAGGCAATTTTAAGTGCTTCACTCGCCCTCCTTTCCGCACTGACACACATTTCATGTCTACTTCAGCGCCTCTAAACCTGGTTGGATAGATTTGCTATCACTTCCTGTCCTTGACAGGAAGTGATGGGAAATCTCCCCTTAGGCCTCTTTCACACAGGCTCTCCAATCGAGTCTACCTGTCAGTTTTCCAGGCGGCCCTGATTGGACCCTCCATTCACCCCTATGGAGCAGCATATGTCAGCGGTGACATGTCCGCTCACATCCGCCGCCGTCTGATCCAAACCTGTCTGACAAATCCAAATGGATGGTGGTTCTATGTTCCATCTGTCTGTCCGATGAAAACGAGCAAGCGGTCCGTTTTCATCCGATCTCCTCAGAGGAGAGTGGGACTGTGTCTGTCTCCGCTCGGCACAGTGAGCAGACACTGACCGGTCATCTGCCTGCTCAGCAGGGATCAGCAGATCCATCCCCACACTGAGCAAGTGGAATCCGTCCGGAGGCACCCAGTGTGTGAAAGGGGCTTAAAGAGACCCAGATGGTGGTAAAAACCTGGCACAGGCTGCAACCGGTCTCTGCTCTAACACCAAATTTAAAGTTTTGGCTGGAGTGCTTTTAAAGTGGTTGTAAACACAATATACTCTGTGAAGTGACTGGCCTCAGGTGATACAGAGATGAAACAAATCCTCCTACATAAGTTGTACCTGTTTATCTTCAGTCTTCTCTATTCTACAGCCATTCAAAGTGCAGTATTTTTACAGCTTGTCTGAGCTTTCAGGGAGCTGAAGTTGCACTCTGAAGAGCTTAGAGAGAGCTAATTGGAGGGAAGGGACACACCCTCCTTTACACAGCACAAAGGAAGAAAGCGAGGCTGTCAATCACAAATTGTGTGCTGGAGCTCCCTCCCCTGTCACCTTTTTTTTATTTATTTTTTCTTGGTGTCAGGAAAATCATGTCAGAAGTGACTCACCCTGATGGCAGAGGAAGGAGGCGGCAGACAAAACTTACACTTCGTGCTCTGGACTGAGACAAGTACACACTGTAGATATGCTTTTGTTCATATTTCATGTCTGAGGTTTACAGTCACTTTATAGTGTTTTTAGACCGGCATCACCTCTGCACTTGTATTATGGTCACACCTCCAGTTGCTTTTAGTTTTTTGAGAGGGGCATTGCCACACAACCCCCGTGTAGACTTTGACAGCATTTAAAGCAGGGTTGCCCAACCAGTGGCCCGCGGAGCCCTCTGATGTGGCCCGTGACCTCCTGCTCTGGAATGGAATAAAATAGAATACTGTCATTAAAGGTCAGTTTATTACTAAAATCAGTGTATATATGGGCATATCTGTTCTGCAGTGGTTGCTGGGCTGCTTTCAAACTGATCCGCAGATGCAGAGCAGCGAACCTGCGGGTTACCTGCACTGAGCCATAGACTTCTGTTATTACCTGCGAGTTTGGTGAGCTTTCTGAAAGTGCACCAAACCTGCAGAATATAATAGAAGTCTATTGCAAAGTGCAGAAAAGCCAAAGGTACACTGCGTTGCACCCGCAGTGCGGGTAAACCACAGCAAATCAGTGTGAAAGCAGCCATGGGCCCCTTTGACACGGTCAGTCCGACCCAATTGGACCCTCCATTCACCTCCTAAAGAGTGGCAGATGTAAACCAACTTGTGTCCTACCTCCAATCCGATCGGGCTGTGTCTGCTCTGCATATGCAGAGTGGACACGGACCTGCCATCCGCCTGCTCTGCTGATTGTGGCCCGCGACCAGTTACCAAGTCGCTTAAGTGGCCCTCGTGCTTCAAAAGGTTGGGCACCCCTGATTTAAAGTAAAGGCGAAATATAACGCAGTTTAAATTGTGCCCCCCCATGTACACTTTATCTCCCCCCCTTTTTTTTTTTTTTTTTTTTAATCCTTTCTCGCATGCAAAAATATGTACATTCATTTGTGTTTTCCCAAGTATTCAACTTGGCCTTTACCCACTTGGTGCCCACGCTATAGCCGAAGGACGGCTAAAGCACGAGGTTAAAATTCCAGGAAGTTGTCCATGGATGCCTTCCTGTTCTCATGATGCCCACACGCCCCCTGGGGTGCCAGCGGTGCGCTCTGTGATTGCAGGGTTCTTGGGACTCAGCTGATCAGAGGGCCCTTTACCATGTGATCAGCTTTCAGTCAGTTTGTTAGAGGGACATTGGTCCCCTTAGTGCCATCCAGTGGTGCTAATCAATGACCACCAGTGCCCCTTCATCAGCACACATCCGTGAAGGAGAAAAATTAACTTAGATTTTTTTTTTTTTTTAATAAAAAGTTATTATTTTTTTTTTTTTTTTCTTTATAGCATAAAAAGAAAAAACGCCCGTGGTGATTAAATACCACCAAAAGAAAGCTCTATTTGTGTGATAAAAATGTCATTTGGGTACAGTGTTGCATGACCGCGCAATTGTCCATGCAATGTGCGACAGCGCTGAAAATTTAGCCTGGGCAGCAAGGGGGTAAAAGTGCCTGTTAGGCAAGTGGGTAATGCTAGTGACAGCCCGCATCTCGGATTCTAATTTTGATGGTACAAATTGTTCCACTTTAACTTGTCACTAAATGTGATTTGTGTTGTGCCATCAGTCTGATATCTTCTGTCTTCTCTCCTGCAGGAGGGTTTCGTTATTCCAGATGAAGGTGCGCCTCCAGAGGACCAGGAAGAATATTAAACGTGGTTCTTTTCTCCATGCAGTCTTTTTTTTTTTTTTTTTTTACTTTTTTTTTTTTTTTGTCCACATCATATGCTTAACTGTAAAAAAAGAAAAAAAAATCCCTTTTATTCTCGGAGGCCTGGGTCAGCTCCTCACTTTTCAGAAGTGTACTTGCCAAAGTTTCACTCATTTTACAGTGGCTAAACCTTGGAGATGTCTCAAACCCCCCCCCCCCCCTATATTATTTTTTTTGTAGCAAGAAAGTATTAAACTATCCCTCACCCCCATATTTTTTTTTTCTTTTGAGGTTCCCACGGGAACGTTCAGTTAAGGACTCTTGAAAGTTTTCAGTCGCTAGCAAGCAAGAATGTTTTAAACTTGAAATTTGTGAAGTGAAAAGTTTAACGGGTGACTTGTCAAGTTGTGACGTTTTGAACAAAAAGAAAATCGCTATTAGAGCTAATATGGTTGACAGATGAAAATGCCTTAAGGAGTTTATATGTGTTATCATATCTAAGCTCTTGCAGTGTAATAATATGGCTTAGTAAGTGTTTGTGTCTCACTAAGTAGGTGCTCGCCGCGAGCTTTGGGGGTTACTCTTGTGGGGTATTTTTTTTTTTCTTTAATGCTTGCATGTAGAGTGGTCCCAATGTGCTGCTCAAGGTGTCAAGGTGCTGGGGGGAGGCTCGGCTTGGCGTGACTGCCTCTACCTCCGTCTCCTTTTGCCTTCTCGTCTCCTACAAAAATGGCTTCAGCCCTCCGGCAGTCAAAAATCAAATGGAAATAAATTGACGTATAAAAGATGATTTTTACCGCGGCTCAGAGACCTACCGGATGTCCTGCAGCCTTTCTCTCCATCCTGTTCTTCCCAATTTTTTTTTTTTAATTTTGTAAAACTTTATTTTGCCAACATATGTTATTTAATATCTTCCTTCTCGACGTGTTTTTTTTTTTTCTATGTATCTGCTGTATCCTACAGATCACTGGGTTATTCACTCCTGGAACGGATGGTTTGGTGGTTATGCATGTAACGTACGAAGGGCCCCTGCGTCGGAAGACGTGTGCGCCCCTCACTGAGCCAGCCGTCACAGACACTGCAGTGCTATACTTTCTAAATCTCTTGTGGCCTTTTTTAAGACTTGTATTCCCCTCCTGTATTTTTTTTTTTTGTTCCAATTTTAGTCCAACTTTTTTCCTTTTTTTTCTCTTTCAACCGTTTTTCTACTTTTAAGCCATTTCTAAATAAAACTTCTGTATTTCAAGAGTGAATTAAGCTCCAGTGTTGTGTGTTTTTGTTCTTTTCATTTGGTTAAATTGTATAAAAAAAATGGTGAAGGCGTGCTCTGTGCTGGCCCAAAAAGTTAAAAATGTCTGTCTTTTCTGTTTATTTTGTATAGGGGGATTTGGTACAGAGGACTGCTTAAAGAAGAAGTTCACCTTGTAGCCCCCGTTTACATCTTTCACTTGTCATGCATTTTGACAGGTCCAAATCGCATGACAAGTCTCACCTTATTGCCGGAAATGGAACTGTTCGAATGGGTGGGACGCTGATCTTTGCGGTGCTGCACCGATTTTGAAAAAGTAGTTCCTGCATTATTTTAGGTCTTTTGTGGGTGCGACTTGCGTAGACATTTGTGCATGAAGTCACACATGTCTGTCAATGACGTGTCTGAAATTGTGCAATTTTAAAGCTGTTTTTCAATGTGAACGAGGGCTTAGTGACCTTCAGGATGTAACGTGTTAACGCACCTGCCAAACCACCCCCCCCCCAACCCAATGCTCTATTGTGACAGCAGGCAGGGGATTCTCTCCCCACACCTGCAGTCACAATTCAAATACAGTGTGGGGCTCCATCCACGCAGCTGTGTCATTCATTCAGATTTGTGAATGAACTACAAGTACCATCAGGTCATTGTGGCAGACGGCTTGTAATTCTCAATGAACTGTGGGAGGGCCCTGATGAGCAATCTTGTAGTTCATTGATCTTCCAGGGTTTCAGTAACTGCCTGCCTGTACTGGAGGAACAGGCATTGATCTTCCTGTGTACTGAGTCTGCAGGAGCCTGACATTGTAGCTGAAATCTGCTGATCGACAGTGCAAGGCTTCAGACAATATACAGATGACTCGAAACATTTGAATATTGTTCAAAAGTTCATTTATTTCACTAATACAACTTAAAAGGTGAAACTAATTTTGAGATGGACTCGTTACATGCAAAGCAAGATAGTTCAAGCCGTGGTTTTTCATAATTGTAATGATTATGGCTAGGGATGCACCGATGCCACTTTTTTGACACCAAGTATGAGTACTGATATTTGACATCATGTACGCGCCGATTCTTATCGCTTAGGAAGTGGGGTGGTTTGGGAGGTGGCGGTAGTTGAGGGTGGGGTGGGAGAGTTGGTATGGAAAAGGCTGTGATCGCTGGGGGGGGGGGGGGGGGGGAAGAGGATTGGAATAGGAGGGTTATTGGGAAACATGGGGGCAGGGTTGACAGCTAGTAGAGGGAAGGAGGAGGCAACAGGCAGAAGTGACTGCAGGCTTGGTTCAGGAGCCCGTCGGGGACTGCAGGCATGGTTCAGGAGCCCATCGGGGACTGCAGGCATGGTTCAGGAGGGGAGAAGCCGAGGGACCCCAGAAGACCAGGTTCGGTGCCACTCTGTGCAAAACGAGCTGCACAGTGGAGGCAAGTATAACATGTCATGTGTGTTTCCTTTTTTTTTTTTTTTTTTTTTTTGGAGAAAAATTGCCCTTACAACCCTCTTAAATGAGCCTGTTGCACAAATCACTTGATATCTATGGCTGCTTCTATGCGTATTTATGTAATCCATATTGAGCAGTATATTTTGATTGACTGCTTCTGCTTGGCACACACGCACATTATGACTTTAAGTCATCATCATGTGCGATTGTGCGTGGCAGGCCCAAGCAGAAGCATGCAGCCAGTTAAATATAGTGCTAAATTTGGATTATATAAATATGCATAGCAGCCATAGATATCATAAATAAAGTGATTTGTGCAACAGCCTGTTGCACAAATCACTTTAATTACATTTTATATCTATGATTTTCTGCTTGGGCCTTGCACAGTGGCACACACATGCACAACATGAACATCAAGAGTGGTACCTGCTAGGCTGCACTCAGTGCTAATTCCTGCTGGCTGCTGCTGTCACAGACCCCTGCTCCTGGCCTGGGGGAGATGATGCTGGCTGCGCAGAGGAGGGTACCAGGGAAGTCATTGCGCACCTGTCTCCACACAGGCAAAGTGGGGGTTATGTTAGTGCGGGGGTGGCCGCAGGGGGACGGGGCTGGGAACGCTGGTGGCCTTGCCAGGAATCCAGGCCCCGCTCATCGTACGAAAAAATTCCGTGCATGTCAGATAGAATAATATCGGATGAACTGTCCTGATCGGCTCTCAAAAGCTCCGTCTGTACGATCGTTTCGAATGCAGCATTTTTCGTATGATTTTTGGATCGTGTGTACGGGACTTAAGAGACCATTTAAAGGCTCAGGAACCCTTTGCAGGTGTTATGGCTTAATTGGATGATTAGAGTGGGACACTTTGAGCCTAGAATATTGCACCTTTTCACAATATTCAAATTTTCTGAGATTGTGGATTTGGGGTTTTCATGAGCTGTAAGCCATAATCAGTTCAAGCTGTGATTTGTCATAATTGTAATATCTCGTATATTAGTTTCACCTTTTTTTTAAAGTGGAGGTCCACCCGAAAAATAAATAAAAAAATACACCAAAATGCTAAAAGAAAAATTTTTACTTGCCAATAATTGCGGCTGCTATGCGGATCTTCCTAATCTGCCTCTTCCTATACCGCGGCAGGTCTTCTTCCTCCTTGCGTAGTCTGCTGGGGAATGGAGCGCGCTGCCTTCTGGGAACTGTGTGTATCCCAGAGAGCAGCCACCCATTCATACAGCACCGCGAGACTCGTGCATGCGCAGTAGGTAAGGGACAGTTAAGCCGCAAGGCTCCACTGCCTGTTTCCCTTAGTGAGGACGGCGGCGCCGTCGCCTGCCACGATCGAGGGATCGCCCTGTGGGGGGGGGGGGGCGACATTGCAGGGGCGCCTAGGACAGGTAAGGGTCCTTATTAAAAGTGTAGCTGCTGACTTTTAAAGAAAAATTGCGGGTGGAACCCGGCTTTAAGTTGCATTAGTGAAATAAATGACCTTTTGCACGATATTCAAATTTTTCGAGGTGTATGTGTAATAAAATAAATTATATATATATATAATTTATTTAGAAAAATTATAATGCAAAACAGCCTCTTGGGCATACCCAGGCTCATTATAATACAGGAGTACAAAAACAAACTAAAGGGCTTTTTAAGAAAAGTGTGTGGTGTTTTTTTTTTTTTAAGGGTGAATTTATCCTTTTAAGCTGAGGAACTTTACCCTCCTGGGGGTTATTTTTTAATATTCACTTCTTTTTACCTGGTCTAGGGTGAGATGAAATTATAAACTCTCCTGCCCAGCGAATTCAGCATTGTCCCACTTTTTTTTCCTGCCAAAAGCTGCCGCAGTGCCAAATCCAGCGCTGCCATCTTGTTGGTGACGACATTGACGCTTCACTGCTTATGTGCAGTTGCTTATACATCAAAACCTCCTTTTGGATCCTTTGCCGTGGGGATGTGCCTGCACTGGGAGTTAATCGCTTGTCTGATCCTCCGCTCCCCCACAGGCCAGCGATTGGACTGTCCCTCCTCGCATCCAGTGCAGAGCTATGGACCCTGCTCTGGGCTTGATGTCAGGAACGTGGGGGGTGCAGACATTGCAAGGAACCAGTCTAGCTGGCTGGAGGAGTGTAGGATCAGGTACATAAATCTGTTTTTACACCAGTATAAATGAGCAATTGACCCTTGCTGTGTGAGCACAGCCCCACTGCAAGGGATCATATTATTATTTTTTTTTAGTTGCTCGGAGTTGGGTTTTAACATCAAGATTCTGCAATCTTCATCCCGAGTTCTGGTTGTGATAACCAGTCCCTTAAAGCCTCTCATTTTGCCAGTCTGACTGGTTGTGCTGCTACCCCCCTCCTTTTTTATTTTTTTTCTGGTGTAATACTTTAGCAGCAGGCAGTGCTGATCCTGCACTGTACTGGATAATGTTGCGGGCCCAACTACGTTCTGGTGCTGCAGAGAAGACCAGAGCTGCAAGTGTAGTGAAATGCACCGACAAGATATGTTACAGTTCACCTGTCCCTGGATGTTTTGGCTAGATTTGTTTATTTTTTAAATGGAAAAGTTTGCCTTTTATAACATGTTACCCCCATATTCAGGATGTAACTTGTTATGAATGCACCAGCGTGTCCCTGATCTCCCCTCCCAACTGTGACAGCAGACCGGGAATCTTCTCCCCCGTGTCTGCTGCCCCAATTCAAAAAAGATGTGGCTCCACCCACCCAGACGTGTCACTCCTCCTCAGTCCTCTGGGAATGAAAGACTACAAGGTCATGCAGCCTTTGCGGCTGTCGGCTTGTAGTATTCAGTGAACTACCACGGCGATGTAATAGTCCATTGAGGCTTTCTTGTACGAGCAAACCAATACAGACAGATTTGCAGGAGACCTGCATGGCACTAGCAATCTGCTGATCGCTGGTGCAATGCTTTACAGGCTCCTGCAACAAAAAATAATAAATGCACTTTTCTCTTTCGTCCATGAACAGACACAGCTCCTTTATTCTTGACAGTAGGGTTATAAGCCGTCTATTAGGCGAGGACTAGGCAGACATGTTAAACAGTTAAAAACATGCAACTACAGCAAAGCTGAACAGTACCGCCCAGGGGGCAGTCCTTCTGGTTATAACCCACTCAGCAGCTCAGTTTTTTTTTTCTGCCTAGCATAGGAGAAGGACCTGGCTTCCTATAGGGACCATTGGTCCTGGAGATTTTTTTGGGATTTTTTTTCTACTTTTTTGATCCTGAGATCTACTATCAACTGCCAGCTGGGTGACAGGCTGGATAATATAGATCCTTGTAGTCTCCCCAGTCCGGCCATCGAGCGTGAGCAGACCTTTAGCTACGCGCTGGGTTGGCCACGACATACCCCGTTTGCTCCAGGGGTGGCCGGTGAGCTATATGCTCCAGGGCACACATGACCGGGCTACTGCTGTCCGAGTCACAGTGGGCTGTGGCCGACAGCCACTTCGTACTGCTCGGGTGATGGGTCTGTCCGGAATGTGTCCAGCAGTCCTCGCAGGACGGGTAAGTAGGGTTCCACCTGTTTCGGCAGGATGGAACAGCTGGGCATTTCTGGGGAGGTCAACTAGGGGGTCTCTAACTTTCTTCTGCCTGCTGTGTACCTGAATGGGGGGGCTCCGGGTCCTGGCTGGGGGCTGTGCTGGGTGTCCTAGGTCTAGTCTCTCTGGTGGGGTGTTGTCTGTCTGCCATGTGTGGGGGGCCTCCGCGTGGAGGCCCAGCGTGTTTGCGGCCTTTTCTTTACCTCAGAAGTGATCCGGCGGCCATTTTCTTGGCCGCCAGCTGTATTACAGCACGGCTACATCTTCTTGTTGCTAGCGCTCTTTTTCCTGAGGTGATCAGCGGCCATTTTCTTTTGGTTTTTGCTTTAGTTTTGGCCTCTAGCGCTGGAAATTGTCTTTCTGAACGGCGCGTACAGCACAGAACACCTCAGACACAGGACCGCACCTCAGCACAGGCTGTGCAGGAGAGAGAGCGGACCGCAGCGCTGTGCAGTTACCTGGGTCAGGGTGGTGAATCCTCTGGGGGGCCCCTCGGTCTGTAGCAGCTAGGAGTGTGGAACTTTTATGTACCTTGCCTTTAGTCCTTAAGTGGCTGTCATGGGAGTGTGGGTCAGCATGGCGTCGGAAGCTGGCGCTTCTTCCCCAGACATCCCTGTGGTAGCAACCGGTGCCCCTGCGTTGCCTATGGACGCTTTGTCGGCGGTCCTGGAATCATTTGTTGCCAGGGTGGAGGCGGTGTGCGGGCGAAAGGGGGGTAAAAAACGCCCCCTCCCACCATCTTCTGGGGAAAGCTCTGATTCAGACTCGGGCCTGGCTGTGGCACAGGACCCCTGTTCTGACGTGTCAGGATGTGGACTAGGACCATTCAGACAGTGAGGAAGACTCCGTGTCTGGGTCAGCAGAGGAGAAATTGATTGTTGGAGCACTTATCACCGCAGTGCGGGAGACCCTAAAATTGGAGGATACGGTGGGGACATCTACTGAGGGGTCGGTCCCACAAGCCGCACTTTTAAGGTGTTTCCCTACCTAACTTATTTTGATAAGTTTATATACAAAGAATGGAAACGACCGCAAAGGGCCTTTTCAGTCCCAAAATGCATGGCGGTCCGTTACCCCTTTTGAGGAGAGTCTCCTGAAAAAATGGACATCTCCCCTGATTATGGACTCCCCAGAATCTAGGTTAAACAAGGGAGCCACGATTCCGGTGGAGGGGACCCCCTGCCTTTTAAGGACCCTGCAGACAAGAGGGCCGAGGCGGTGGCCCGGTCCATGTTCGCGGTGGTGGGGTCAGCATATTACGGCCTGTATTGGCCACGGCCCTGGTGTCAGACACTTATGGAATGGGCAAAATTGTTGCACCACGAGTTGGTAGAGCAACAGGCTTCCCCGGCCTGCGTGGAACTGGCCGACCAGTTGGTGCAGGGGCTTAAGTATGTCTGCGATGCGGCCTTAGATAAAGCTCCCTTGCTTTCCAGAGCCTCAGTACCTGCTGTGATGCTCCTTCGCCTGATTTGGCTAAACATGCTGGTCCGCGGACCAGACTTCCAAGATGGCTCTGGCGGATTTGCCCTTCCAGGGAGTGAGGCTAGTTGGAGCCTCGTTGGATGACATTATTAAGAATGTCGTTGGGGGTAAGAGCACGCTGCTCCCACAATCCAGAAAAGGCAAGGAGCCACGCCGTAGGCCTGGGCCCTCGTTTTCTGCTCAGAAGTGCTTTTTTCATCAGTCCGGGCCCGCAGGTAAGCGTTCCCAGGCCGACAAAGGGCCAGCTGAGGGACAGAAGCGTCCCTGGTTTCGCAAGCCAAACAAGCCTGCAAACAAATCTGTGACAGCATGAAGGTATTCCCCAGCCCGACTCTCGGGTGGGGGGGTCGCCTTCGCGAGATTGCAGTTCGGTGGGCCTCCCTGCTTTCCGACCAGTGGGTTTGCGAAGTGGTCTCATCAGGATACAAGATGGTTTCCTTCTTGTCCACCAAACAGATTTTTTTTTTTTTTCCCCTCAAACCTTCATTTTCTTCTGGCTCGTCGAACGCCCTGTTTGGGGCAGTGCAGGACCTGCTGTTGCGCGGGCTGCTGCTGGAAAGGTTTTAGGGATTCTACTCCGATCTGTTTGTAGTCCCAAAGGATGGGGTCCGTTCAATCCTGGATCTCAAAGCCCTCAACTCCTTTGTAAAAGTATGAGGGTTCAGGATGGAATCAGTTCGCTCTGTGGTTGCTGCACTCCATTTGGACATCAAGGATGCATACTTGCATGTCCCCATATGTCAGGCATCAGAGATTTCTGTGTTTTGCAGTCGGGGACGATCACTACCAGTTTGTAGCTCTCCCTTTTGGCCTGGCATCAGCACCAAGGGTTTTCACCAAGGTGCTTACCCCGATTCTATCTTTTGCTGAGACAGCGAAGAATCGCTATCTTGGGCTACCTGGACGACCTCCTTCTGAGAGCAGCTTCAGACTCAGAATTAGAGGAGGATGTGGCAATTGCCAGTCAGACCCTTCAAGAATTTGGTTGGGTACTGAACCTCCAGAAGTCGGCGTTGCTGCCGACTCAACGCCTGGAGTACCTGGGCTTGATTCTGGACTCCTTAGTGGCAAGGGTTTTTCTCCCTTTGGAAAAGTTGAAGACTCGTCGGACTGCGGTGAAGCTGTTGGCGTCCCGCAGGTGGTCGTCGCTGCGCTTTTGCATGCGAGTCCTGGGTCTCATGGTAGCCACCTTCGAGGCGGTACCGTATGCTCAATTCCACACTCAAGTCTTGCAAAAGGAGATCCTGTCCAAATGGGACAAATCTCAGACAAATCCGGGTGAGCCAGTTAGCCAGGGCTTCCCTGGTATGGTGGCTGAGATCTCCAGCACTTCAGTCTGGGAAGTCGTTCCTTCCTTTTCACTGGACGGTGATCACGACGGACGCCAGCCTGACCGTTTAGGGTGGAGTTTGGAGCGTACAGTCGACACAGGAAGAATCCTGCCTGCCGATCAATGTGCGATCAGGCAGTTCCTCTCCACATGGTCACAGAGGCTGCAGGGACATCCAGTCAGGATCCAGTCCGACAACGCCACGGCGGTGGCGTATGTCGACCATCAAGGAGGAACAAGAAGCTTGGCTGCAGCATTGGAGGTCACTTACATCCTTAAGTGGGCAGAGTGGAGCGTGCCGACTCTATCGGCTGTGTAGAAAACAGGCAAGCAGACTACCTAAGTCGCCAGATGCTGGACCAAGGAGACTGGTCGCTACACCCGGATGTGTTTCGACTCTTTTGCCTGAGATGGGGCACGCCAGACGTGGATCTCCTGGCTTCTCTACTCAATCGTAAGGTATTGAGGTTTGTGGCCAGGTCAAAAGATCCCTGGGCGGACGCGACAGATGCATTTATGGCTCTGTGGGGACAGTATCGGCTAATTTATGCCTTCCCTCCACTAAAACTTCTTCCTTGTCTGCTTCGTAGAGTGGAGACCGAGGGGAGACTGGTAATTGTAATTGCCCCAGATTGGCCTTGGTGTCCTTGGTACACCGACCTAGTACACCTTCTGTCACAAGGTCCTATACTTCATCCTGCTTTACAGTCGCTGGCTTTAACGGCATGGCTGTTGAAAGTTCAGGTACTAAGGGACCGAGACCTGTCGGATTCTGTAATTTCCACCATGCTGAGGGCACGGAAGTCATCTTCTTGGAAGACCTCACATCGCACGTGAAAGGCCTACATCTCTGTGTGAGGCGATGGAGTTGCATCCACTGATTTATTCGGTTTCTAGGATCCTGCTGTTTTTACAGCGCGGAGTGGATCAAAAACTTGCTATAAGCACCATTAAGGGGCAGATTTCAGCCCTGGCTCTCCCCCCCCCCCCCCCAACGACCCTTGGCGGCTCATTCACTGGTGAGTATGTTTTGTGCAGGGGGTTCGACATGTGGCTCCTCCGATTCGACCACCACTGCCTCCATGGGATTTGAATCTGGTGCTCTCGGTGCTTCAGAAAACTCTGGGAACATCAGAGAGATTGCCCTTTTGACACGCTCTCAGAAAGTTGCCTTTCTGGTGGCTATTACATTGGTCAGGAGGGTTTCTGAATTGGCGGCTTTGTCCTGCAAGTCTCCCTACTTGATCCTCTACAAGGCTAAAGCGGTGCTACGCCCGCAGCCTTCGTTTCTTCCGAAGGTTGTTTCGGCTTTTCATCTAAATGAGGACATTGTGCTTCCATCCTTGTGTCCTCGGCCATCGCATCTCAGAGGTTGCATTGCATTCCTTGGACGTGGTCCGAGCTTTGCGAGTGTATCTGTCTGCTACGTCTCTGTTTCGGAGGTCAGACTCACTGTTTGTGTCGGTGGTTGGTCCTAAGAAGAGCCTGGCGGTCTCGTCGGCCACCATTTCTCGGTGGATCAGACAGATTGTGATTCAGGCTTATGCCCTAAAAGTGTCGGGCACCTCCCTTTCCTGTCACGGCGCATTCAACCAGGGCAATGGGTACCTCCTGGGCCTTCCAACATCAAGCGTCTGTCTCACAGGTGTGTAAGGCGGCGACCGGGTCGTCCGTTCACACTTTCACAAGGTTGACATGCATGCATCTGCGGATGCTTGCTTCGGCTGCAAAATTATGCAGGCGGCTGTTTAAGGTTGCAACTCCTCCGTTGAGCTCTGGTTGTTTTGGGGTGAAGTTTGTTTAGATTGCTGTTCCCACCCCTCGTTTTTTGACACTGCTTGGAGACGTCCCTACTGTCAAGAATAAAAGGAGCTGTGTCCGTCCATGGACGAAAGAGAAAATAGTACTCATCGTAAAAGCCTTTTCTCTGAAGTCCATGGACTGACACAGCACCCACCCCTCCTTTTTTATGTTTGTACTGCTTTTTGACGAACTGAGCTGCTGAGTGCAGGGTGAGGGGTTATAACCAGAGGGACCGCCCCTGGGCGGTACTGTTAAGCTTTGTTGTAGTTACATGTGTTTAACTGTTAACATGTCTGCCTAGTCCTCTCCTAATAGACGGCATTTAACACTACTGTCAAGAATAAAGGAGCTGTGTCTGTCCATGGACTTCAGAGAAAAGGATTTTACGATGAGTACAAAAATCCTATTTTTTATTTACCTGCAAAAAATGTGCATTTATTTTTTATGAAAAAGTGAACTTATCCTTTTTAAATTTGCATGTGCCCTGGAAATTGCAACAAACTTCAGTACCCTATATTTTTCTTAGGCGATCATTTTAAAAGCCCTTACAGGCCATCATTTTAGCATTACAAAGGAGGTCTGCTGTTAGGCCCCTTTCACACAGGCTGTCTAGTCCACCTGTCAGTATTTCAGGTGGACTTGATTGGACACTGCTCCATTCACCTCTATGGAGCAGCGGATGTCCGCTGACATCAATCCGATTCTGTCTGCCAAATCCAGATGGATGGTGGTCCTATTTTTCCATCCGTCTGGCGGATCGGATGAGAATGGACAGTAGTAGAGGAGAGCGAGACTGCGTCCATCTCCGCAGAGTGAGCCGAGATGATGGACCTGTCATCTGCCCAGGGCGATTCTCTGCTGAGCAAGCAGATCCTGTCCAATGGAGGCGTCCGGGTGAAAGGGGCACTTAGAATTATTGCTCTGTCTGGCATGCAAAAAAATGCCTCCCCCCCCCCTTTTTTCCCCACATAATCGTTGGGGTTCCCCCAATCCCGTTATCTGCTAATACTAAGCATTTGCCTGAGTACTTGTTAAAATGCTTATACCTGAAACTGATACCTTTTGCGGTGTGATTCCTGTACGAATTGCATGCAGTCCCCCCCCCCACCGCTCCGGTGTGAACCCAAGCTTGTCATAGTGACTTCAGCCTGGGATAACACAGGAGTAGGATAGTAAACTGCTTTCAATTTGAATCGCACCGCATTCCTGTTCAAATCGCATGCATTTCTTTGCAGTATGATTCAAGCACATTCATTTTGTATGGGCGCAAAAGGTATTACTCTGTATTGGTGAGTACTTGACCAAAAGTATTGGTAATTGTACTCGTCCGTAAAAAAAAAATAAAAAAAAAAAATATTGATGCAACCCTACGAATCGTACAAATCTATAGAGGGAGAGTTGGGGTTGTCACCACCTATCTGTATCTCCATTTTATATGGGGGTGGGGGAGGGAATGGTTAGATTAGTACTTGCCAACATTTTTTCCGGTCAGCTCACAGGAAGTGATATAGAACAGTGTTTCAACTCCAGTCAAGGCGCCCTAACAGGTCATGTTTTCAGGATTTTCCTCGGATTAAACAGCTTTGGTAATTACTGAGGCAGTGAAGCTGATCAAATCACCTGTGCAAAATAATGGAAAGCCTGAAAACATGACCTGTTGGGGCGCCTTGAGGACTGGAGTTGACAAACACCGATATAGATAACCGGTACTTTCTGTACTTCCTGAAAATGAATTTAGCTTGAGAAAAGAAAACAAATGCAGCCACTGCACCTAAGCACTAGTAAACTGCAATATAATATGTTGTAATTCTTGGGTTTAGATATTAAGTGCTGTTGCAGTGTGTTCTGTGCAGTTTCTGCACTGCATCAAAATCACACCTTGTTCATGCGAACCGCTGCGGATGTGTACATTAAGTAAACGACACTCCGAAGTTGGTTCGCAAAACCCAGTGAGAGTAGCAGAATCGCACCCATGAGATCCGGTTCTAGTGTGGCAGAAAGGTCCTATGTGATATTTGTGCTGGTGCAATTAAGGCATACAGAAAAGGCTCAAATTGCACTGCTGAATCGTTGCTTGTGATTTGACCAGAAATGTAGTGCAATTTCTGTTCAAATTTTTTTATTTTCTAAGTCGGTTCCTTTAAGTTAGTGCATTGTTGGTTCACTTACCTTTTCCTTAGATTTCCCTTCTAAATGTTTTTTTTTTCCTTTGTCTGAATTTCTCACTTCCTGTTCCTCAGTAAGCTTGCCCCCCATCATCCGAGCCGTTCTGGCTGGGGGTTAGTCAGCGTGCTCGCCCCCTCCCTTGGGACAGCGTCTCCCCGCAGGGATGTTGTCCCAAGGGAGGGGGGCGAGCACGCTGACTAAACCCTCAGCCAGAACGGCTCGGATGATGGGGCAAGCTTACCGAGGAGAAACAGTGTAACGGGAGGGCCTGTGAAACCCAGAATCCCTTTAGAAAGTATCAGATACCTTTTTTGCTTCAGCTCCCCATGCACCTCTTATGTCTAAATCACCCTGTATCTCTAATAGGGCGACGGAGAAAATATATCTTGGACTACCTAAAATGGGGCAGTAATATTTATCCACAATATATCCCAGGATATCTGTAAATGACTATTTACTGTTTGTTTGATTCTGAACTTAACATGTTAGTTGAAAGATGTTAATGTCATCACCCCCAGCCTGTTATGTAAATTGAGTCCAGGCTAACTTCTAGGGGTCTCTTCATTGTGGCTTGGGGCCAGGGGAGGACTGGCGGCCTTAGGCCTGGGGGGCAAGTCCAGTCAAGTGGCCCATTGAACCGCTGAATCAGCTCACCATCCATGGCCATGCTTCCGGCCCGACTTGCTAGACCAGAATAAAAAAGAAAATGGTAGCTGCTGCCAGCCATTTTGAACATAAGTTAGGGCGGCCTGGGAGGCAATTGCCACCCTGGCCCAGCCCTTTTCTGCTTGTGGCAATTAAAGTGGTTGTAAACCCATAACTTTTTTATTTTTTTTTACCCCACCTGCAAGACAAAGCTATAATGAGTTAGTATGACTAGCATACTAGCTCATTATGTACCACTTTCCTTAGATTGGGGGCCCCCAAAGCCGTCCGTGTCCCTCTCTCCAGCCGCAGCCATCGCTGCGGCGATAGCCGGAATGTTACTTCCGGGTATCGCCGCTCCAGCCAATCACAGCGCCGCTCCGGCGCTGTGATTGGCCGGAGCGGCGAAAACGTGACTCCGCACATGCGCGTGGGAGCCGTCAAATTCGGCTAAGCCCAAGCATTGCTGGGATTTAGCCGAATTTGTGAATGGGATTAACCCCATGAATGCGCCGTTGTCTAAGGCGCGAATGCGCCGTTGTCTAAGGCGCGCATGCGCCGTAGAGAGCGGCGCCTGTGATTTTAGTAAATATCTCCTAAACCGTGTAGGTTTAGGAGATATTTCTTGCACCTACAGGTAAGCCTTAATCTAGGCTTACCTGTAGGTGCAAGTTGCAAAAGTGGGTTTACAACCACTTTAACTCTGCTATTGTATGGAGTACTGTGATGGTGTGTATTGGAGTTTAGGAGACAGCCAGGCTAGGACACTCTAAGGCACCAGGCTGCTTAAAAGGGATTAGGTCTGGTCACAGGTGTATTTCCAGAGAAATATGATGCACCTCCTCTTTAAGTGTATAAAACTTGTGTTTTTTTTGAATAAAGATGGTCATTCCTGTTTTACCCTCAAGACAGAGCTGAATTTTGTTTGTGGGGGGAGAATTATTCTTATGGGTCTGGCTCGCCTGATTGGAGTGTCGGTAGCTGACTTGTGTTCGGGAATGGAATATCTTAACCACTTGCCGACCAGCTCATGTACATATACGTCGGCGCTTTAAAGATGGATATCTCGGTAACGGCAGCAGCTACTGCCACAACCGAGATATCCATCATTCCTGTGAGCGGTCCTGTAAACGATAATGGTGGTCTCCGCAAGATCACCGTTCTCGGTGGCGGGAGAGGCCCCCCCCTCCCGCCGCCGCTTACCGGAGCCGTCGGTAGCGGCGGAGGCGATCGGGTCCTTGTCCCTTCTGTGGTATGGATACGAGAGAGGGGACGATGGCCCCCACCCGTTTCCATACCATAACGGGGCGGAAGTGGCGTCAAAACGTCAGCTCCACCCATACGACTTAAAGGGACATTTTTTTTTTTGTCATTTTTTCAAATGACAATTTATTGCATTATAGTCTAAATATGAGATCAGGTCTTTTTGACCCCAGATCTCATATTTAAGAGGACCTGTCATGCTTTTTTTCTATTACAAGGGATGTTTACATTCCTTGTAATGGGAATAAAAGTGACTTGATTTTTTTTTTTAAAAACCGTGTAAAAATCAAAAATAAGTAAAATTTAAATAAAACAAACATTTTTTTAAAACGTCCCGATGAGCTCGCGCGCAGAAGCGAACGCATATGAAAACTGTGTTCAAACCACAAAAGTGAGGTATCGCCGCAATCGTTAATAATAATTCTAGCCCTAGACCTCCTCTGTAACTCAAAAGATGCAACCTGTAGAATTTTTTAAACGTGGCTTATGGAGATTTTTAAGGGTAAAAGTTTGACGCCATTCCACGAACGGGCGCAATTTTGAAGCGTGACATATTGGGTATCAATTTACTCGCCATAACATTATCTTTCACAATATAAAAAAAAAAAAAATTGGGCTAACGTTACTGTTTTTTTTAATTAAAAAAAGTGAATTTACTCTTTCGTCCATGGACCGACACAGCTTCTCTATTGACAAAGTGGGTATTATCCGTTAATTAGGAGTGACTAGGCAGAAAAACTTGTAAAAAGTGTTGCATCACACCTTCTACAGTACCGCCCAGGGGGTGGACCCTCTGGGTATACCCTCTCAGTCTGCATCTTCGCAGATCAGTTTTTTTCTGTCTAGCAAGGAGTAGGACATGGCTCCCTTCGGGCCCATTGGTCCGGGGAAAAAAGATATAGATATAGATATATCTATATATATATATTTTTTTTTTTTGCTACATTTGTTGTTTCCTGCGATCTTCGATCAACTGCCGACTGGGTGACAGGCTGGATCCTTGTAGTCTCCCCAGTTTCGGCCATCGAGCGTGTGCCGACCCTAGCTACGCGCTGGGTTTTCCACGACATGCCCGTCGCTCCACGGGTGGCCGGTGAGCTTACGCTCCAGGGCCTGCATCAGACCGCTCAGCTTCGGCTGACCTTACGGCGGAGTGGCAGCAGCCTGTCCGGTGAGCGTCATGCTCCAGGGCATACATATGATCGTCCCTTCTGGGTCCAATCACAGCATGCCTGGCCAACAGTCACCTTCCGTGCGTGGACGATGATCTGTTTGGAATGTCTTCCAGCAGAATACATGCAGGATAGGTAAGTAAAACTCCCCTGCCTCGGCTGGGTGATTTAGCTGGACATTCCTGGAGAGATCAAGTAAGTGGTTGTGCCCCCTTTCTTCCCTCTCTCCCTGCCTTTCCCTCCTCCCTGGGCTTCTAGCTAAAGGTTGCTGGGGGTCACCTAGGGGGTTCCACTGGAGCGGGGCTGGCTGTAACTAACATTTAAAAGAAATGTCATTTTTTCTTACCTGTGTTTGTGTCCTTCCTCCTCCATGCTGTCGGCGGCCATTTTGAGGTGGTCCATGCCAAGTTTGGCCTCTTGTGACTGCCCAGCGGCCATCTTCCTGTGGTTCGGACACACCCACTGGCCCCTATCAGCTGATCGGTGGCCATGTTTGTCCACCCTGTATGCAGATATTGCCGTTCGGCGGCCATCTTTTTGTGGGCTATGGCTGCTTGACCTCTATCTTCTGTCGGCGGCCAGTTTCTTAGAGCCCACATTATCTTCCATACAGACGTTTTTGGCAACCATTTTTCGAGAGCCTCCGGCCTCTAGGGTGCATGACACTGGCGCGAAAATTCACACAGGAAGTGCTGATAAAAGAAGCAGACTGACACAGCAGCAGTGGAACAGCATCACAGGCGCAGCATAGAAGTACCTATCCAGGGTGGTGAGTCCTCTGGGTGACCCGGCCTCTCTGCAGCACAGGAGGGTGGCCTATTGATATCTTGCCTGGAGCCCTGTGAGTGTCAGCGTGTGGTCAGCATGGCATCTGAGCCAGATGTCTTCTCCCCTGAAACACCAGATTTAGCAGCTGGTGCCCCTGAGGTGTCTATGAACGCTATGACTGCAATCCTAGAGGCGTTTGCTGCCAGGGTGGAAGCAGCACACGGGAATACAGGGGGTAGTAAACGCCCCATCCCCTGCAAGCTTCTGGGGATAATTCTGGTGCAGAACCAGGTCCAGCTACGGCTCGGGGCCCAGATTCTGACGCATCAGAGACTGCAGACCGTGACCGGACAGTGAGAATGACTCAAAGTCCAGGTCAGTACGCGAGACGGCTTTGGTATCTGACCTTATTACTGCAGTGCGGGATATGCTAAAATTGGAAAATACTGCAGAAGCAGCAGAGACTCCGGTCCACTTGGGTTTCATAGACCTGCCCGCACTGCTAAGGTGTTCCCTTGTGTGTCTTTTGATAAACTCTTATACAAGGAATGGGAGAACCCACTGAGGGTCTTTACAGCCCCAAAGAGGTTTGCGGTACGGTACCCCTTTTGAGGAGAGTTTTCTGAAGAAATGGACCTCTCCCCCCTATAGTGGACCCTCCGGTGTCCAGACTTAATAGAGCCACCACAATTCCTGTAGAAGGGGCTCCTGTTTTCTAGGACCCTGTGGATAAGAAGGCTGAAGCACTCGCTTGCTACCTATACTCAGTGGTAGGCTCGGCAGTACGCCCGGCATTGGCGGGGGCCCTAGTGTCTCACACACTTACTGAATGGGCAAGATTGCTACTCCAGGGGTTAAGGAGCGAGATGCTCCTCCTGATGAGATAACATTGGCCGACCTGTTGGTCCAGGGCCTTAGGTTTGTCTGCGAGTCAGACATGAATACTATTCCCCTGCTGTCTAAAACTTTGGTTTATGCAGTAGCAATACGCCGCCTGATCTGGCTAAAAGGCTGGTCTGCGGACCAGACTTCCAAGAAAGCCCTGTTGGATCTGCCTTTTAAGGGCGACGGACTTTTTGGGGCTTCTCTGGATGACATCATCAAGGATGCCACAGGAAGTAAAAGCACTTTGCTTCCCCAAATTAGCAAGGGTAAGGGGCCACGCCAAGGGCAAGGGCCCTCCTTTACTGCACACAAGTGTTTTTTTCGTCCCCCTAGGGCGACAGGGAAAAGACCCCAGGCCGATTAAAGCGCCTGCCCAAGGACAAAAGCGTCCCTGGTCCCGCATACCCAATAAGCCTGTGGACAAATTTGCGTCCGCATGAAGGTCCACCCCCACCCAGCTCTCGGGTGGGGAGACGTCTTCGCAAATTCGCGACTCAGTGGACAGCACTAATCTCCCACAGGTGGGTTTGCGAAGTAATCTCAGGCTACAAGATAGAGTTTCTCTTGTCCACCGGACAGATTCAACACCTCCAATCTCCAGCTACTACCGACCCGTCGGGAGGCCCTGTAGGGGGCGGTCCAGGGTCTACTGGAACGCGGGGTAGTTATTCCAGTTCCAGAACTGGAACGGGGTTTTTACTCAAATCTGTTTATTGTGCCGAAGAAGGAGGGGGTTCGTCCAAGCTTGGATCTCAGAGCCCTCAATTGCTTTGCGAAGGTACAAAGTTTTCGGATGGAGTCGGTTCGATCTGTAGTCACGGCGCTCCATCCGGGGGACTTTATGGCCTCCTTGGACATCAAGGACGCATACCTGCATGTCCCCATATACTCCAGACACCAGAGGTTTCTGCGATTTGCTATCGGGAAGGACCACTACCAGTTTGTGGCCCTCCCGTTGGGCCTTGCCTAAGCACCCAGGACGTTCACCAAGGTGCTCGCTCCGATTCTGGCACTTCTAAGACAGCGGGGTATCGCTATCACAGGCTACTTGTACGACCTTCTGCTGAAGGCCCTTTCAAGCTCAGAATTAGAGGTAAGCGTGTCCATTACCTGTCAGACTCTTCGAGACTGTGGTTGGATACTAAACACGCAAAAGTCAGTATTGGTGCCCACTCAACGCCTAGTGTACCTGGGGTTGATTCTGGATTCCTCAGAGGCAAAGGTATTCCTCCCTGTGGAGAAGTTGCAGACCCTCCGGGCTGCAGTACGGCAGCTGACTTCCAGGAATTGGTCGTCACTCCGTTTTTGCATGCGAGTGTTGGGCCTCATGGTAGCCTCCTTCGAGGCGGTCCCATATGTTCAATACCACACTCGAGTGTTACAGAAGGAAGTTCTGTCCAGATGGAACAGATTAACAAAGGGAAAAAAACCGCGCTTACTACGAAAAATAATTAATTAAATTAAATTAATAATACAATAATAAAGTCCTTACAGCAGCAATAAAAGTGGGATAAACACAAATAGAAATAAAAAAGAAAATCGCGCTAAGGAATCACTAATTATTGAATAAAGTCCAATTTGGCAGGCTGGTGTGAAAGGAACACAAAAATCCCAATTACTGAATAAACCTGGAAGAATTCATGCTTACCAGATAAGTAAGCCAATAGAACATATGGCTTTTACCCAGCCAGGGCCTTTCAATTCCCACAAGGTTGATTCGTCAGAGAATTATTGGGTATGGTCGCTTGAACTATGACTCCATATTATGTATTACATTCGACCCAAAAAGGAGAGAGAAAAAAACATAGCGTGATCCTGTCTCGATAATTAGTCAATAGAAATCAGCATTGTGAACAACACTCGATGTGGGAAGTATGCAAAAAGTGAACCACCACCTCACAGTCAATCTCCTTACCAGATTGCACTACATAAGGAGCTTTAAGCCAAAAAAACACCCCAAACACAGAAGGTTGTGATCCACCACCTCTCATGCAATCTTCTTACCAGATAGCTAGTGTAATACAGCCTGATGTATGTAGGTGACGATCCGTAACCGAAATCCTATAGATAGCTGCAGGCTCGAATGATAAGGGGGTGAAATCAGATTCTCCCCACTGGGACCGTAAATCCACGTATGCAGTGTGATCATTTATTACCCAAGAGAAAGAATGAAGGAGATCGATAGTGTAATACCTTCAGTACATTTAATAAAATAAGGCAATTACACTTACATGAAATCGTATAAAAACAAACAGAGAAAAACGAAGCCGGCCGGCTGCAATATAGAACTCCCGTCCTGCGAACGTGGTGACGTCAGCACGTACCCCCTCAAACGCGTTTCGTCACAAAGGACATTCTCAACAAGGTCCACGTTCGCAGGACGGGAGTTCTATATTGCAGCCGGCCGGCTTCGTTTTTCTCTTTGTTTTTATACGATTTCATGTAAGTGTAATTGCCTTATTTTATTAAATGTACTGAAGGTATTACACTATCGATCTCCTTCATTCTTTCTCTTGGGTAATAAATGATCACACTGCATACGTGGATTTACGGTCCCAGTGGGGAGAATCTGATTTCACCCCCTTATCATTCGAGCCTGCAGCTATCTATAGGATTTCGGTTACGGATCGTCACCTACATACATCAGGCTGTATTACACTAGCTATCTGCCTGCAGCTATCTATAGGATTTCGGTTACGGATCGTCACCTACATACATCAGGCTGTATTACACTAGCTATCTGGTAAGAAGATTGCATGAGAGGTGGTGGATCACAACCTTCTGTGTTTGGGGTGTTTTTTTGGCTTAAAGCTCCTTATGTAGTGCAATCTGGTAAGGAGATTGACTGTGAGGTGGTGGTTCACTTTTTGCATACTTCCCACATCGAGTGTTGTTCACAATGCTGATTTCTATTGACTAATTATCGAGACAGGATCACGCTATGTTTTTTTCTCTCTCCTTTTTGGGTCGAATGTCATACATAATATGGAGTCATAGTTCAAGCGACCATACCCAATAATTCTCTGACGAATCAACCTTGTGGGAATTGAAAGGCCCTGGCTGGGTAAAAGCCATATGTTCTATTGGCTTACTTATCTGGTAAGCATGAATTCTTCCAGGTTTATTCAGTAATTGGGATTTTTGTGTTCCTTTCACACCAGCCTGCCAAATTGGACTTTATTCAATAATTTGTGATTCCTTAGCGCGATTTTCTTTTTTATTCAGATGGAACAGATGCCCTTCATCTCTGGATTATCAAATCCGAGTGAGCCACCTAGTCGGGAGATCCCTGGTATGGTGGCTGACAGCACTGGCTGTAATGGCCGGGAAGTCATTTCTTCCGGTTTACTGGATAGTGATCACGACGGACGCCAGCCTTACAGGTTGGGGGGGAGTCTGGGGTGTCCAGTCGGCGCAGGGTCGCTGGACCCCAGAGGAAGCCCTCCTGCCGATCAATGTCCTGGAGATCCGGGCGATCAAGCTGTGCCTCTTCAAATGGTCTCAGAGACTGCAAGGGCGTCCAGTCAGGATCCAGTCAGACAACGCCACAGCAGTGGCATATGTCAATCATCTAGGAGGAACAAGAAGCTCAGCTGCAGCATCGGAGATCGCTCGCATCCTGAAGTGGGCAGAGAGGAGCGTACCGGCACTGTCGGCCGTGTACATTCCGGGTGTGGAAAACTGGCAGGCGGACTACCTGAGCCGCCAGATGCTGGACCAGGGAGAATGGTCCTTACACCCGGAGGTGTTCCAACTCCTCTGCCAAAGATGGGGCACACCAGACGTAGATCTTCTGGCTTCCCGACTCAATCGGAAGGTATTGAGATTTGTGGCCCGGTCAAGAGACCCATGGGCAGACGCAACGGACGCGTTGGTAGCATCGTGGGGTCAGTATCGGCTAATCTATGCCTTCCCTCCCTTAAGGCTTCTTCCTCTTCTGCTCCGCAGAGTGGAGGCAGAGGGAATTCCAATGATCCTAATCGCTCCAGATTGGCCTCAGCGTCCTTGGTACGACGATCTAGTACGTCTGGTAGCAGACGTCCCCTGGCGCCTACCACTACGGAAGGACCTGCTATCGCAAGGTCCCATATTCCATCCTGCTTTACAGTCATTGGCTTTAACGGCATGGCTGTTGAGAACCAGGTACTGAGAGACCGGGGCCTGTCAGACTCAGTAATCTCTACTATGAGAAGTGCTCGAAAACCGTCGTCTAGGAAGGTCTATCACCGCACTTGGAGGGCCTACATCTCCAGGTGTGAGGAAATGAAATGGCATCCGCGTACCTATTTGGTTTCCAGAATCCTGCTGTTTTTACAGCATGGGGTGGACCAAGGGCTTGCCCTAAGTACGATTTAAGGGACAGATATCTGCCCTGGCTGTCTTTTTTCAGCGACCCTTGGCGACTCACTCTCTCGTGAGTACATTTGTGCAGGGGGTCCGACAGGTGGCCCCTCCGGTCCGTCCCCCGTTACCTCCGTGGGACTTGAACCTGGTCCTCTCGGTGCTTCAGAAGGCACCGTTTGAGAATATTAGAGATATTCCCCTGTTGACACTTTCTCAGAAAGTGGTCTTTTTGGTGGCTGTTACGTCAGTTAGACGAGTCTCTGAGCTGGCAGCCTTGTCCTGCAAGGCTCCCTATTTGATTTTCCACAAGGATAAGGTGGTGCTGCGGCCCCAGCCTTCCTTTCCTCCGAAAGTCGTTTCGGCTTTTCATCTCAACGAAGACATTGTACTTCCATCCTTGTGTCCTCAGCCGTCGAATCCTAAGGAGTCGGCGTTGCATTCCTTGGACGTTGTCCGAGCTTTGAGAGTATACATATCTGCTACTTCCCTGTTCCGGAAGTCAGACTCACTGTTTGTTTCGGTGGCTGGTCCTAAGAAGGACCAAGCAGTCTCATCGGCCACCATCTCTAGGTGGATCCAACAGCTAGTAATCCAGGCTTACGCCTTAAAGGGTCAGGCGCCCCCCTTTCCTGTCACGGCGCATTCGACCCAGGGCAATAGGTGCCTCTTGGGCTTTCCGACATCAAGCGTCTGTTTCCCAATTATGTAAAGCGGCGACTTGGTCGTCCGCTCACACTTTCACAAAATTCTACAAAATTGATGTAGGTGCATCTTCGGATGCCTCTTTTGGCCGCAAGGTTTTGCAAGCGGCTGTTTAGAGTTGCAACTCCTCCGTTGGAGGAGTGCTGTTTTGTGTTTGGGGTGAAGTTTATTTTTATGCTGTTACCACCCCTCGTTTTTTCTCTGACACTGCTTTGGGACGTCCCACTTTGTCAATAGAGAAGCTGTGTCGGTCCATGGACGAAAGAGTAAATAGGATTTTTTACTCACCGTAAAATCCTTTTCTCTGAGTCCATGGACCGACACAGCACCCACCCCTCCTTTTAAGTTTGTACTGCTTTTTGACGAACTGATCTGCGAAGATGCAGACTGAGAGGGTATACCCAGAGGGTCCGCCCCCTGGGCGGTACTGTAGAAGGTGTGATGCAACACTTTTTACAAGTTTTTCTGCCTAGTCACTCCTAATTAACGGATAATACCCACTTTGTCAATAGAGAAGCTGTGTCGGTCCATGGACTCAGAGAAAAGGATTTTACGGTGAGTAAAAAATCCTATTTTCCCTGTTCTTCCTAGTGGAATGTCAGTGATTGTCTGTTCCCTGTCACAGGGAATGACGATCAGTGATGTCACACGCCAAGCCGCGCCCCCCTACAGTAAGAATCACTCATTGGGTCACACTTAACCCCTACAGCGCCACCTAGAGGTTAACCCCTTCACTGCCAGTGTCATTTTCACAGTAATCAGTGCATTTTTATAGCACTGGTCGCTGTAAAAATGACTGGTTCCAAAAATGTGTCAAGTGTCCAATGTGTCCGCCATAATGTCGCAGTCATGATAAAAATTGCTGATCACCGCCATTACTAGTAAAAAAAAAATAATAAAAATGCCATAAAACGACCCCCTATTTTGTAGACGCTATAACTTTTTTTTTTTTTTTTGGTTTTACCAAAAATATGTAGAAAAATACGTATCAGACTAAACTGAGCAAAAAATACCTTTACCTATTTAAGCCCCGGACCATTTTGTTGCTAAAGGACCAGGCCCCTTTTTGCGATTCGGCACTGCGTCGCTTTAACTGACAATCGTGCGACGTGGCTCCCAAACAAAATTGACGTCCTTTTTTTTTTTTTCCCCCACAAATAGAGCTTTCTTTTGGTGGTATTTGATCACCTCTGTGGTTTTTATTTTTTTACGCTATAAACAAAAATAGAGCGACAATTTTGAAAAAAATGTTATTTTTAACTTTTTGCTATAATAAATATCCCCAAAAAATATATAAAAAAATATTTTTCCATGCTTCTGTTTGGAGTCGCCCTCTGGTGGTAGGCAAGTGTTACACTGGTGAACAATTGTTTGAAGGAACCTCCCTTGAAGTGCACCGAAATCAATGTGCCGCTGATATGAGTAGTTGTTTTATCTCTCCGTATCAAACATTTTCGTCATCAAAATAGCCCTGACCTTGCCGACCTCATTGGTAAAAAAAAAAAAATGACTTTGTTTTTAGTATTTGTCTGTTCTCCACAGACCGGAGGTCTCACTTTAAATCCAAATTCCACAACGATTGCTTTTATATAATGAGTAATCTGTCTCAGGAGTGCAACATCATTAGTTGGCTTTGTAAGAGCTGTAACAGTTGGGAGGAGCTGGGAATCTCACCCCCCTGTAAACCGCTGACATACAAACGTCAAAGTGGGAAAAATAAATACATTTCGTTGTTGGGTAGACTTGCCCTTAAAGTGGAACTTGTGCTGTGCATATGTAGGGGGAAAACGTGTGCTTGCAAAGTCTTTGTTTTTTTTTGTTTTTTTAAACCAACATGTTATACTTTCCTCCTCCTGTGCAGTTGGTTTTGCACAGAGCAGCCCGGATCCCCCTCCTTCTTGGGTCCCTTTGCTGCTCCTGGCCCCCTATAGTCAGCATCTTCCTATGGGGGGGGCACCTGAGCCGAGTCACAGCTCTGTGTATCCATTCACACATTAACCCACCCCCTCTCTCCCCTGATTGGCTGACAGCCGCGGGAGCCGATGGCTCCGCTACTTTGTCTTAACCAATCAGGAGGAGTGTCCCAGATGTTAGACATTTGTGGATAGAGATTGGGCTCAGGTAAGTAATTAGGGGGGGCTGCCAAACGCACAAGGTTTTTTATCTTAATGCATAGAATGCTTTAACCACTTAAGGCCCGGACCATTTGGCTGGCCAAAGACTGGGCCACTTTTTGCGATTCGTCACTGCGTCACTTTAACTGACAATTGTGCAGTCGTGCGATGTGGCTCCCAAACAAAATTGATGTCCCTTTTTCCCACAAATAGATTTATTTTGGTGGTGTTTGATCACCTCTGCGGTTTTTATTTTGTGCGCTATAAACAAAAAGAGAGGGACAATTTTGAAAAAAATTGCTATTTTTTACTATAATAAATATCCCCAAAAAAATATATAAAAAAAAAACAAAATTTATCCTCAGTTTAGACCGATACGTATTCTACATATTTTTGGTAAAATAATCGCAATAAGCGTTTGGTTTGCACAAAAGTTATAGCATCTACAAAATATTGGATAGTTTTATAGCATTTTTATTATTTTTTTATTTTTTTTTAACTAGTAATGGCGGCGATCAGCGATTTTTATCGTCACTGCGACATTAAGGCGGACACCATTTTGGGACCATTGTCATTTTTACAGCGATCAGTGCTATAAAAATGCACTAATTACTGTAAAAAAAAACACTGGCAGTGAAGGGGTTAACCTGTAGGGGGCGCTGAAGGGTTTAAGTGTGTCCTAGGGGGTGATTCTAACTGTTAGGGGGCGTGGCTATGAGTGACACGTCACTGATCGCTGCTCCCGATGAGAGGGAGCATTCAATCAGTGACATGTCACTAGGAAGAACGGGGAGATGTTGTGTTTACACTGACATCTCCTCGTTCTTCAGCTCTGTGACACAATCGCGGGACACCGGCGGAAATGGAGTCCGCGGGCACGGAGCACGCGTGACCACATGGCGGCAAATTAAAGGGGACATTTCCTTTGCGCCCTTTTGCCTGTCCATGCCATTCTGTCAACGTAAAACTGCGTGTGGCGGTCCTTAAGCGGTTAAAGTGAAGTTCCACCCAAAAGTGGACATTCCGCTTGTTGTACTCCTACCTCCCCTCCGGTGTCACATTTGGCACCTTTTGGAGGGGGAGAAGATATCTGTCTTTCACAAGTATCCTTTTCCCCCACTTCCGGGAGCCCCAGCTGCGGGTAGTGATGTCACCGCCCGCCGGGCCAGTAGGAGAGAGGAGCGGGGACATGCGCAGTAGGGTTCCCGGCGTGAAGCCGCAAAGCTACACTGCCGGGTTCCCTTACCTGCAATGGCGGCTGCAGCACACGATGGAAACATGTGACATCGCTGGACTCCAGGACAGGTAAGTGTCCTATTATTAAAAGTCAGCTGCAGGCTTTTATTTTTTGCAGCGGTGGGCGGACTTCCGCTTCAGGATTAAAATAAATAAAGGAGTTGTAAGGACAGAAGGTTTTTATCAAAACGTTTTATTGAGAAGGATAATGTGTAACTGTATAGTACAATAGGAGGGCGTGCAAAAATCAGCATAACACAGATGGCAGACATAATGCATGAAGACAAGAGTAGAAAGATGACAAGCAGTTACCTATGACATCATAGATCATTTTAAAGCGGAGTTCCACCCTTTTTTTATGTTTATTAAAAGTCAGCAGCTACAAAAAGTGTAGCTGCTGGCTTTTAATAAACATACACTTACCTGCTCCACTGTCCAGCGACGCCTGGAGCTCCGCTCCTCTCCCCCCCCCCTCCTCCGCCAGCGCGTCCATTCACAGTGTGGGCACCCGGCCGTGACAGCTTTCGGCTTCACGGCTGGGCACTCACTGCGCAGCGCTCTGTGAGTGGACAGGCGATCGCCTGGGACCTGTCACGTCCCAGGTGATCGCCTACAGGGAGGAGCCGCCACAAGGCGATATGACGTATCGCCTAGGCGGCTCCAGGGCGGAAGGAGGAAGTGGGACATGAAGTCCCACTCCTACTGAAGCCCGCACTCCCGCCCCCCCCCCCCCCAAAAAAAAAATTACATGCCAAATGTGGCATGTAAGGGGGTGAGGAGTGGAATAAAAAAAAAAGTGAAAAAATTGGGTGGAACTCCAACTTTAAGCATTTTTCACAGAAACCAAAAAAATAAAAGAGAACATCCCGGGCTTGTTTATGGATGGTTCTTACAAAATGTTTTATCTACGCTTATACCAGACAGAAGGGGAGTCCCAAGCCTGGAGGCGGGGGGGGGGGAACCCCTGAAACAGCAGGCGGGTTTAGACCCGTAATAATCTACCCATCATCACTAACTGCGGTGGGGCAAGACTAGAATTCTCCAGCCAGTTCAGTGAACTTTTTAACTGCATTGTGATTACGATAAGCCAGCTATTCCCTCAGTAAAAGATAATTAACGTATGAGATCCAATGAGCCCGAGTAGGCAGAAAAAAAAAAGTAAGTAAAAAATTTTTTATTTTTCTTTTTAAGCTGTTGAGAGCCGGGCCATAGACAAATGACGGCCTCAAGGTGGCTCTTGAAATTCGGGAGGCCGTCAATAGACTTCCTCAGCTCCTCCGGCCGCTGGGGGGCGTGCGCCACTGACATGCCGATGCACGTGCCTGGCGGCCGCGATGTCCGCCAGGCACCCGCGATCGGCTGGTACACAGACAAGGACGTGGATCTGTGTGTAAACACACAGATCCACGTCCTGTCACGGAGAGGAGACCGATGCTGTGTCCCTTGTACATAGGGACACCGATCGGTCACCTCCCCCAGTCGGTCCCCTCCCCCCCCACAGTAAGAAACACTCCCAGGGCACACATTTAACCCCTTCCTCGCCACTATTGTTAACCCGTTCACTGCCAGTGTTATTTTTACAGTAACCAGTGCATTTTTATAGCACTGATCGCTGTAAAAATGACAATGGTCCCAAAATGGTGTCAAAAGTGTCCGCCATAATGTCGCAGTCACAATAAAAATCGCTGATCGCCGCCATTACTAGTAAAAAAAAAATGCTATAAAACTATCCCCTATTTTGTAGACGCTATAACTTTTGCGCAAACCAATCAATAAATGCTTATTGCGATTTTTTTTTTTTGACCAAAAATATGTAGAAGAATACGTATCGATCTAAACTGAGAAAAAAAAATGTTTTAAAAAAAAAATTGGGATATTTATTATAGCAAAAAGTAAAAAATATTGTGGTTTTTTTCAAAATCGTCGCTTTTTTTTGTTTATAGCGCAAAAAATAAAAACCGCAGAGGTGATCAAATACCACCAAAAGAAAGCTCTATTTGTGGGGGAAAAAAAGGACGCCAATTTTGTTTGGGAGCCACGTCGCACGACCGCACAATTGTCATTCAAAGCGTGACAGCGCTGAAAGCTGAAAACTGGCCTGGGCAGGAAGGGGGTTTAAGTGCCCAGTAAGCAAGTGGTTAAATTGTTGCTCTTTTTTTTGTTTATAGCAATAAAAACCGCAGAGGTGATCAAATACCACCAAAAGAAAGCTCTATTTGTGGGGGAAAAAAAGACATCAATTTTGTTTGGGTGCAGCGTCGCACGGCCGTGCAATTGTCAGTTAAGGTGACACAGTGCCGTATTGCAAAAAATAGGATTTTTTACTCACCGTAAAATCCTTTTCTCTGAGTCCATGGACCGACACAGCTTCTCTATTGACAAAGTGGGTATTATCCGTTAATTAGGAGTGACTAGGCAGAAAAACTTGTAAAAAGTGTTGCATCACACCTTCTACAGTCCTGCCCAGGGGGCGGACCCCCCGGGTATATCCTCCCATTCTGCATATCGGAGATCAGTTTGTCAAAAAGCAGTACAAACTTAAAAGGAGGGGTGGGTGCTGTGTCGGTCCATGGACTCAGAGAAAAGGATTTTACGGTGAGTAAAAAAATCCTATTTACTCTTTCGTCCATGGACCGACACAGCTTCTCTATTGACAAAGTGGGACGTCCCAAAGCAGTGTCAGAGAAAAAACGAGGGGTGGTAACAGCATAAAAACAAACTTCACCCCAAAGCACAAAACAGCACTCCTCCAACGGAGGAGCTGCAACTCTGAACAGCCGCTTGCAAAACCTTGCGGCCGAAAGAGGCATCCGAAGATGCACCTACATCAATTTTGTAGAATCTTGTGAAAGTGTGAGCGGACGACCAAGTCGCCGCTTTACATAATTGGGAAACAGACGCTTGATGTCGGAAAGCCCAAGAGGCACCTATTGCCCTGGTCGAATGCGCCGTGACAGGAAAGGGGGGCGCCTGACCCTTTAAGGCGTAAGCCTGGATTACTATCTGTCGGATCCACCTAGAGATGGTGGCCGATGAGACTGCTTGGCCCTTCTTGGGACCAGCCACCGAAACAAACAGTGAGTCTGACTTCCGGAACAGGGAAGTAGCAGATAGGTATACTCTCAAAGCTCGGACAACGTCCAAGGAATGCAACGCCGACTCCTTAGGATTCGACGGCTGAGGACACAAGGATGGAAGTACAATGTCTTCGTTGAGATGAAAAGCCGAAACGACTTTCGGAAGAAAGGAAGGCTGCGGCCACAGCACCACCTTATCCTTGTGGAAAATCAAATAGGGAGCCTTGCAGGACAAGGCTGCCAGCTCAGAGACTCGTCTAACTGACGTAACAGCCACCAAAAAGACCACCTTCTGAGAAAAGTGTCAACAGGGGAATATCTCTAATATTTTCGAACGGCGCCTTCTGAAGCACAGAGAGGACCAGGTTCAAGTCCCACTAAGGTAGCGGGGGACGGACAGGAGGGGCCATATGTTGAACCCCCTGCACAATGTACTCACGAGAGAGTGAGCCGCCAGGGGTCGCTGAAAAAAAGACAGCGAGGGCAGATATCTGTCCCTTAAATCGTACTTAGGGCAAGCCTTTGGTCCACCCCATGCTGTAAAAACAGCAGGATTCTGGAAACCAAATAAGTACGCGGATGCCATTTCATTTCCTCACACCTGGAGATGTAGGCCTTTCAAGTGCGGTGATAAACCTTCCTAGAGGACGGTTTTGGAGCACTTCTCATCGTAGAGATTACTGAATCTGACAGGCCCCGGTCTCTCAGTACCTGGTTTCTCAACAGCCATGCCGTTAAAGCCAATGACTGTAAAGCAGGATGGATTATGGGACCTTGCGATAGCAGGTCCTTCTGCAGTGGTAGGCGCCAGGGGACGTCTGCTACCAGACGTACTAGATCGGCGTACCAAGGACACTGAGGCCAATCTGGAGCGATTAGGATCATTGGAATTCCCTCTGTCTCCACTCTGCGGAGCAGAAGAGGAAGCCTTAAGGGAGGGAAGGCATAGATTAGCCGATACTGACCCCACAATGCCACCAACGCGTCCGTTGCGTCTGCCCATGGGTCTCTTGACCGGGCCACAAACCTCAATACCTTCCGATTGAGTCGGGAAGCCAGAAGATCTACGTCTGGTGTGCCCCATCTTTGGCAGAGGAGTTGGAACACCTCTGGGTGTAAGGACCATTCGCCCTGGTCCAGCATCTGGCGGCTCAGGTAGTCTGCCTGCCAGTTTTCCACACCCGGAATGTACACGGCCGACAGTGCCGGTACGCTCCTCTCTGCCCACTTCAGGATGCGAGCGATCTCCGATGCTGCAGCTGAGCTTCTTGTTCCTCCCCGATGATTGACATATGCCACTGCTGTGGCGTTGTCTGACTGGATCCTGACTGGACGCCCTTGCAGCCTCTGAGACCATTTGAAGAGGCACAGCTTGATCGCCCGGATTACCAGGACATTGATCGGCAGGAGGGCTTCCTCTGGGGTCCAGCGACCTTGCGCCGACTGAACACCCCAGACTCCCCCCCCCCCCCCCCCAAAATGTAAGGCTGGCGTCCGTCGTGATCACTATCCAGTAAACCGGAAGAAATGACTTCCCGGCCATTAGAGCCGGTGCTGTCAGCCACCATACCAGGGATCTCCTGACTATGTGGCTCACTCGGATTTGATAATCCAGAGATGATGGACATCTGTTCCATCTGGACAGAACTTCCTTCTGTAACACTCGAGTGTGGTATTGAGCATATGGGACCGCCTCGAAGGAGGCTACCCTGAGGCCCAACACTTGCATGCAAAAAACGGAGTGACGACCAATTCCTGGAAGTCAGCTGCCGTACTGCAGCCCGGAGGGTCTGCAACTTCTCCACAGGGAGGAATACCTTTGCCTCTGAGGAATCCAGAATCAACCCCAGGTACACTAGGCGTTGAGTGGGCACCAATACTGACTTTTGCGTGTTTAGTATCCAACCATAGTCTCGAAGAGTCTGACAGGTAATGGACACGCTTACCTCTAATTCTGAGCTTGAAGGGGCCTTCAGCAGAAGGTCGTATAAGTAGCCTGTGATAGCGATACCCCGCTGTCTTAGAAGTGCCAGAATCGGAGCGAGCACCTTGGTGAACGTCCTGGGTGCTGAGGCAAGGCCCAACGGGAGGGCCACAAACTGGTAGTGGTCCTTCCCGATAGCAAATCGCAGAAACCTCTGGTGTCTGGAGTATATGGGGACATGCAGGTATGCGTCCTTGATGTCCAAGGAGGCCAGAAAGTCCCCCGGATGGAGAGCCGTGACTACAGATCGAACCGACTCCATCCGAAAACTTTGTACCTTCACAAAGCAATTGAGGGCTCTGAGATCCAAGCTTGGACGAACCCCCTCCTTCTTCGGCACAATGAACAGATTTGAGTAAAAACCCCGTTCCAGTTCTGGAACTGGAATAACTACCCCGCGTTCCAGTAGACCCTGGACCCCCCCATACAGGGCCTCCCGACGGGTCGGTAGTAGCTGGAGATTGGAGGTGTTGACTCTGTCCGGTGGACAAGAGAGAAACTCTATCTTGTAGCCTGAGATTACTTCGCAAACCCACCTGTCGGAGATTAGTGCTGTCCACTGAGTCGCGAATTTGCAAAGACGTCTCCCCACCCGAGAGCTGGGTGGGGGTGGACCTTCATGCGGACGCAAATTTGTCCGCAGGCTTATTGGGTATGCGGGACCAAGGACGCTTTTGTCCTTGGGCAGGCGCATTATCGGCCTGGGGTCTTTTCCCTGTCGCCCTAGGGGGACAAAAAAAACGCTTGCGTGCAGTAAAGGAGGGCCCTTGCCCTTGGCGTGGCCCCTTACCCTTGCTAATTTGGGGAAGCAAAGTGCTTTTACTTCCTGTGGCATCCTTGATGATGTCATCCAGAGAAGCCCCAAAAAGTCTATCGCCCTTAAAAGGCAGATCCAACAGGGCTTTCTTGGAAGTCTGGTCCGCAGACCAGCCTTTTAGCCAGATCAGGCGGCGTATTGCTACTGCATAAACCAAAGTTTTAGACAGCAGGGGAATAGTATTCATGTCTGAGGCCTCGTACACACAACCGATTTTCTCGTCCAAAACAGTCAAGAAAAGTGCCGCGAGAGTTTTTTTGTCTAGAAAAACGTTCGTGTGTATGGTTTTACGACGAGAAACTTGACGAGAATCTCGACGAGAAAATAGAGAACCTGCTCTCTATTTTCTCGTCAGGATTCCAGATTTCCTCGTCGTGTTTCTCGTCGGCCTGTTTTGTGACGAGAAAATGGTTCGTGTGTATACTTTTACGACTCTTCCAAAAGCGCGCATGCTCAGAATCAAGTATGAGACGGGAGCGCATCTTCTGGTAAAACAAGCCTTCGTAATGGAAATAGCACATTCGTCACGCTAGAACGAACTGAAAGCACGAAGACTGAAAAGCGCGAATCGTCTCTTCCCAAACTTTTACTTCACACGCGGTAACACGAGATCAGCAAAAGCAGCCCAAGGGGTGGCGCCAAGAAAAAAGATCTTCCCCTTTATAGTGCCGTCATACGTGCTGGACGTGAGCGCAGAGAACCACGAGGAAATTGGAAAATGACAGTGTGTACGCATAGAAAGCTTGACGAGAAAATCGACAAGCTTAACAAGAATCTCGTCGAAAAAAACGACGTGTTTTTTACGACGAGAAAATCGGTCGTGTGTACGAGGCCTGACTCGCAGACAAACCTAAGGCCCTAGACCAACAGGTCGGCCAATGTTATCTCATCAGGAGGAGCATCTCGCTCCTTAACCCCTGGAGTAGCAATCTTGCCCATTCAGTAAGTGTGTGAGACACTAGGGCCCCCGCCAATGCCGGGCGTACTGCCGAGCCTACCACTGAGTATAGGTAGCAAGCGAGTGCTTCAGCCTTCTTATCCACAGGGTCCTTGAAAACAGGAGCCCCTTCTACAGGAATTGTGGTGGCTCTATTAAGTCTGGACACCGGAGGGTCCACTATAGGGGGGAGAGGTCCATTTCTTCAGAAAACTCTCCTCAAAAGGGGTACCGTACCGCAAACCTCTTTGGGGCTGTAAAGACCCTCAGTGGGTTCTCCCATTCCTTGTATAAGAGTTTATCAAAAGACACACAAGGGAACACCTTAGCAGTGCGGGCAGGTCTATGAAACCCAAGTGGACCGGAGTCTCTGCTGCTTCTGCAGTATTTTCCAATTTTAGCATATCCCGCACTGCAGTAATAAGGTCAGATACCAAAGCCGTCTTGCGTACTGACCTGGACTTTGAGTCATTCTCACTATCCGGTTACGGTCTGCAGTCTCTGATGCGTCAGAATCTGGGCCCCGAGCCGTAGCTGGACCTGGTTCTGCACCAGAATTATCACCAGAAGCTTGCAGGGGAAGGGGCGTTTACTACCCCCTGTATTCCCGTGTGCTGCTTCCACCCTGGCAGCAAACGCCTCTAGGATTGCAGTCATAGCGTTCATAGACACCTCAGGGGCACCAGCTGCTAAATCTGGTGTTTCAGGGGAGAAGACATCTGGCTCAGATGCCATGCTGACCACACGCTGACACTCACAGGGCTCCAGGCAAGATATCAATAGGCCACCCTACTGTGCTGCAGAGAGGCTGGGTCACCCAGAGGACTCGCCACCCTGGACCGGTACTGCTATGCTGCCGTGTGCTGCGCCTGTGATGCTGTTCCACTGCTGCTGTGTCAGTCTGCTTCTTTTAGCAGCCTTTCCTGTGTGAATTTTCGCACCAGTGTAATGCACCCTAGAGGCCGGAGGCTCTCGCAAAATGGTTGCCAAAAACGTCTGTATGGAAGATAATGTGGGCTCTAAGAAAATGGCCGCCGACCGAAGATAGAGGTCAAGCAGCCATAGCCCACAAAAAGATGGCCGCAGAACGGCAATATCTGCATACAGGGTGGACAAACATGGCCGCCGATCAGCTGATAGGGGCCAGTGGGTGTGGCCGAAACACAGGAAGATGGCCGCCGGGCAGTCACAAGAGGCCGAACTCGGCATGGACCACCTCAAAATGGCCGCCGACAGCATGGAGGAGGAAGCATACAAACACAGATAAGCAGAAATGACATTTCTTTTAAATGTTCGTTACAGCCAGCCCCGCTCCAGTGGAACCCCCTAGGTGACCCCCAGCACCCAGCAACCTTTAGCTAGAAGCCCAGATAGGAGGGAAAGGCAGGGAGAGAGGGAAGAAAGGGGCCACAACCACTTACTTGATCTCTCCAGGAATGTCCAGCTAAATCACCCAGCCGAGGCAGGGGAGTTTTACTTACCTATCCCGCATGTCTTATGCTGGAAGACATTCCAAACAGGTCATCGTCCGCGCACGGAAGGTGACTGTTGGCCAGGCATGCTGTGATTGGACCCTGGAAGGGACGGTCATATGTATGCCCTGGAGCGTGACGCTCACCGGACAGGCTGCTGCGACTCGGCCATAAGGTCAGCCGAAGCTGAGCGGTCCGATGCAAGCCTTGGAGCGTAAGCTCACCGGCCAGGCTGCTGCGACTCGGCCGTAAGGTCAGCCGAAGCTGAGCGGTCCGATGCAGGCCCTGGAGCGTAGGCTCACCGGCCACCCGTGGAGCGACGGGCATGTCGTGGAAAACCCAGCGCGTAGCTAGGGTCGGCACACGCTCGATGGCCGAAACTGGGGAGACTACAAGGATCGAGGATCCAGCCTGTCACCCAGTCGGCAGTTGATCGAAGATCGCAGGAAACAAAAATGTAGCAAAATTTTTTATATATATATATATATATATATATATATATATATATATATATATATAAATATATATAAATAATCTTTTTCCCCCGGACCAATGGGCCCGAAGGGAGCCATGTCCTACTCCTTGCTAGACAGAAAAAAAACTGATCTGCGATATGCAGACTGGGAGGATATACCCGGGGGGTCCACCCCCTGGGCGGGACTGTAGAAGGTGTGATGCAACACTTTTTACAAGTTTTTCTGCCTAGTCACTCCTAATTAACGGATAATACCCACTTTGTCAATAGAGAAGCTGTGTCGGTCCATGGACGAAAGAGTAAATGGCCTGTTCATTAAGGGGGCAAATCCTTCCGGGGCTGAAGTGGTTAAATGTACTCGCCCCACTACTGACAGTGGAAACTTACACCACCCTTGGCTTTTGAGCCTTTGTCTGTCTAATTGGGAGGGGAGGGGGTTTGGGGGTAAGGCCCCGTACAAACTCAGATTTTCTTCAGATTTACCAAAACCATATAATATGAGGTCAAACCTTAAAGAGGAAGTAAACCCTGATAGGTTTTACTTCCTCTTTGTTCCCTGCAAAGTAAAAGCATAATGGGCTAGTATGCATTGCATACTAGCCCATTATGTGCCACTTACCTGCAGAAGAAGCCCACAATGTCAGCGCTGTCCCCATTGTCTAATTGCGACCATCTTCAACCCCTCTTCCTTCCGGGGCCGTGGACTCCGGCTCTGCTATTGGCTGGAGTCGCGTGACGTCACTCCCGCACATGCGCGCGGGAGGTGACGGTACAAGCGCTATAGAAACGGCACGGATCGTGCCCCTTTCTTCAGTGCGCATGCGCCGATTATGGCAAATATCTCCTAAACCTTAGAGGTTTAGGAGTTATTTCCAGTACCTACAGGTAAGCCTTATTATAGGCTTGCCTGTAGGGAAAAATGGTTGTACAAGGGTATACAACCACTTTAAGCCTCGTACACACAATACAATTTTTGGCAGGGGATTGTCTGTTGACAGACTGTTGTCCTAAAATCTTACCGTTTAGTACGCTCCTTTTGACAATTGTTGTCCAATTTTCAGCCAACAAATGTTGGCTGACAGGTTAGTATGTTTTCGGTGGACAACGGGTTTGACGTCTGATTTTCGTATGGTCAGTACACAAATCCGTCACACAAAAGTGGAAAGTACAAACGCGCATGCTCGGAATCAATGCTCACCAAGCACAAAACTAGCAGAAGGGGCCCAAAGGATGGTGCTCAAGAGCTGAAATTCCTCGTAGTACGTCACTACGTTCGTGGCACGACAATTTGTGTACCGTTAGTATGCAAGACAAGATCCTGGGACACGCCCTGAAGACTAAAATCAGACGCTCGGTTGGCCAACAATCGTACCGTGTGTACCAGGCTTTAAGAGTTTCAATTTGTATGCGAGCAGGCAGGCCCTTGCACTACATGATTTTGGTAAATCTGCAGAAAATCTTGTGTATGGGGGTCTTAGGCCTCGTAAACACGATATGAAAATCAGAAGGGAAAAGTGCGGATTTTCGGATCGTTAGTACGGTGTATTCGACAGCAGGTTTCACTTTTTCGTCAGACAAAAGCTGGATGTGCCGACTATAAGATTTTTGTCGGATGTGAACTCAACGTCTGATTTTCGGATGGTGAATACAGAAACCCGTCACACAAGTCGAACGTACAAACACGCATGATCGGTATCGAACGACCGGGAAGAGTTCGGTCTTGTAAACTACCGTTTGTCATCTAGAATTAACATTCGTGACGCGGCAATTCATGAAATGTCAAAATCCTCATCTTCTTTAATGGGATAATAATGTAGAGGCTTTGCATGTAGTTGTGACAAACGTATTTTAAAAGGTGTTTGTTTTGTACGATCTGAAAACAGCGAATCAACGATCAACAAACTTCTACTAATATGAAATTAGCAGAAGGGGCCCAAAGGGCGGTGCTTGAGAAATTAACTTTCTCTTTAACCCTTACGCCATTAGTGGTAATTAGCGGATGTGAGACGTGTATTTTATTGAGAAAACCATCCCCCAAAAAAGCACTGCTGAATATCGCATCTGCCCCTTGCTGTATAGAGCGGCGTGTAGTATAGAGCAAGCCAATCAGGTTCACCGGATCTGGTTACCGGTAACCTGATTGGCTGAAGCGACATCGAGGGCGGGAGAAGACAAGAAGGACGGCGCTGACCCGAGGAAGGAAAGTGGAGGGGGGGGGGGTTAGGGACTGGCTGCATTTGGGGGGAACTGGTTGTATATGGGGGACACACTGGCTGTATATGGGGGGGGGGGGCAAACTGGTGGCGTTTGGGCACAGTGGCGGCAATTGATGTTTTTTTTTTTTTCAGTTTGTTTGCACCCCCCCCAAAAAAATGAGCACCAGCCGCCACTGATACAATCTGTCTGTAGTTAATCTGAATTTGGCGCAATCCTTGCGTCACACAATGTAAAAGGGACGTATTTCACAACGGCCTGAAATTTGCTGCACGAGTCACTGTCAGAACCGAAAGGGTCCCAAATGCTTCATGAATCGATCACAAAAGTGGTGCAAGCAGTTCTATTAAATTCTCCCCAATATCTTTACATGTTCTACAGCCACTGGTGGGAGATAGGACGGAGGGGGCGGGGTCAGCTCTTGTGATAAACAGGATTGAGGGGGAGGAGCCAGGTCTACGAGAGGTGGGATCACGCTCCCGTACTAGATAAACCACTAAATCACGTAAAAAGGGGCCAGCTTTGGCTAGAAGTGGGTCCGTGCACTTGATAAAACAGGACTGAGGGGGCACGTCTGACAAGAGGTGGGGCTGCATGCTGGCATCTAATTTGCTGAACGGTTGCGGCATTGATACTTCGCAGTGGGAGGGCTGTATAAATCCACATGTTGTACTGAGGGAGCCTCGGTTGGCATCTGGCCAATCAGGGTGGTGTCACACTTTGGGTGAGCTACGTGCGTAGGGTTGCCATCTTTTCTTCAAGTTAAACCCGAACACTTTAGCGGCGCACAGCAATTTTTTTTAATTTATAGTATAAACTATACATATATTTTGCTACTAAATAACATTTCTAATCATATGAAGTTAATAACAAGAGTCCCCCTTTACATCAGAGTCCGCAGAGTTCCCCTTTTACATCTGAACACGCAGAGTTCCCTTACACTGTAAGGGGGATTCTGATGTAAGGGAGAACTCTGGGGACTCTAACATAAGGGATTCTCTAGGAACCTGATTTAAGGGGGAACACTGAGAACTCTGGTGTACGGAGAGGACTCTGATGTAAGGGGGAACACTGTGGCCTCTGGTGTAAAGGGGAACTCTGATGTAAGGGGTGCTCTGAGAACCCTGATTTACCTTGGTATACTCTCTCAGAGGCAGGAGAGAAAAGGGGGGAGACTTCAATCACAGACAGGGATGGATGGTGAGCTCACTCACCCCTTGGCAGCCAGCACCTCTCATCCAGATGTATCTGAGGCTGCTGGAATTTAAATTTCTGGCCCCAACTTTCCTTTTCTGAGGCAAAGCGCCAGAGATTGAAGTGTGGGCAGACACAAAGGGGTAGGGGCAGGAGGAAGAGGAGCAAATCAAGCCCTCTCGTGTGTGTGTGTGTGTGTGTGTGTGTGTGTGTTTGGGTGGGTGGGGGAGAGGGAGGGAGGAGGAGAATTGTTAGGTTAGTGCTAACTTTGGGCAGTGTGAAAGCGAGTGTAACAGACACGCTCAGCTTAGACAACGTCAGAAAGCAACCCTGCTGGGAAGTCATAGTCCGCTCTGAATAATGTGTCCGGGTTTCAGGCAGTCTGAAACCCAGACGCATGATTCCAAACCCGAACTGTCCGGGTGAATCCTGGACAGGTGGCAACCCTAATTGTGACTTCCAGTTTTTACCTAAACTCCATTTCCCTGAGCGATGCATCATTTTGTTTGAATCAAATAATAATAATAAATAACTAAACATCTTAACACTAACACTAAATAAATAATTAAGAAAAACATTGTTTATGTATTATTATATAAATATTAGTTATAATATTTTTATTTATTTATATATTACATATTATTAATGATGATATTTAGTTATGTGTATTTATTTTACATTTATTTATTCATATATTGTTACTATTAAATTTTTACATTTTGTTCATTTGAGGAAAAAAAATCACGCAAAACAAATGCGTGAACGCACACAAAATCACGCACGTGGCACGTTTTCCATTATTTTCCATGGGAATAAAAACGCTTACATTTGCCCAATTCGAGCGACAAAGAAAAGCTCCAGAACTTGTTTGAGCTTCAGGCGTTTGGCTGATTCGGGTGACTTGTAGTGGAGATGTGAACCGTCTCCATAGATCAGGGGTAGGCAACTTCAGGCCCTCCAGCTGTGGTGAAACTACAAATCCCATCATGCCTCTGCCTCTAGGAGTCATGCCTGTAATTGTCAGGGTCTTGCAATGTCTTATGGGACTTGTAGTTTCAAAACAGCTGGAGGGCCGAGGTTACTTACCCCTGCCATAGAGAATAATTGATTTCTTTTTTTTTTCTCCTCCAGCATTTTGGAGGTATGAATGGGGCCGCATGTATTCAGACAATATTTGCTTGTCTCGGAGATCAGCTGTAAGCCTGTGTTACTAGTACATTGTAAAATCAATACCCATCACTTACTGCAGGTCCATCGGTGGGTTTTAAAGAGGAAGTAAACTTGTGTAGAAACCCCCCCCCCCCAAAAAAAACCTGCAAGACACAGGCATAATGAGCTAGTATGCATATTAGCCCATTATGAATTACTTACCTTAGATTGAAGCCCCTGAGACCGTCCTTGTCTGCCCCTCCGGCCGCAGACATCTCTCCCGGGGTTACTTCCGGGTTTCGCGGCTCCGGCCGTGTGATTGGCCAGAGCCGCGATGTCACTCTCGTGCATGCGTGCGGGAGATGCCGGTAACGTCATGCAGACTGATGCAGCGGCATATAGGTGCCATTGCGTAATTTTGCTCTAGTGCGCATGTGCCGATGTCATCGGCACATGCAGGGGACATCTCCTAAATGTCTCGCTGTGTCTTCATGATGCAGCCGATCAATCGGCGTGTGGGGGGTTAATGTAACTCGGCTGTGTTTATCGGCAGTAAGTCTGCGCTCGGTTTGTCTTCTGAAATCGGCACATGCGCAGTAGTAGCAGAGGATACATGATTTCATGGGATACCATCTTACTGTGAGGGGGCGGTACCACAGGTGTGAGAGGGCGGTGCGACCGTTGGAGACGCTGAGAGCTCAGTGGGGCTGGATGAGGAGTCATTCAGCTGCTGACCAGCCTAGAAACACACTACAGTCCATGTAACATGGTTTCCTCTGGGTCACGTTCACATCTCTGCATTTTATAGAAAGGACCAGGGACTTTTTTATGTTTTTTGGTTCCATAGACTTCAATGGATCAAAAACGTGTATTAAAACAAAGCAAAATGCACCCGGAATATGCAAACTGCAACCGGCATAGGTGTGAACCGGGCCTAAGAGTCCATGACACCCTGTACTCAAAGTATGTCCTCAGTCTTCTGGACTGAAGTATGCTGGGAGTCATTCAACCTGAAAGACTGAGGACATCTAGTGGAATAAAATAATTACTACCAGAGAGAAGGTGAATATTTCAGCCAATGCTGTTCTAAAAGGCACCTAGGAGACTCTTCTTTTATATTAAATTGTCATTATTGATGTAAACAATTTAGGCACAGCCAAAAGCTTTCTCCTGATATCACATTTGACTTCAATGACTATTTGCAATAAAAGTAGCCTTATTATACCTGAAATTCTCTTGTGATGTCACTAAAGGGCTTTATAAATTATTTTGAAGTTTTTTCCACCAGAATTGGTTCTTATTGGGTAACACAGAAAGTAAAAAAATATTTAAACAATTTAGCTCTATAAACACCAAAATCTGCAGGACGACAATAATGTGAAGTGGCTACAAGATTACATGGACTTCTTCGCCACCTGGTGGACAAATCAGATATTACACCATGCTGAGAGCTTGCCATAGAGAAGACTGAACTCATCTTCCTATCAATGTACCTTTCCCTACAAGCCATATAGGAATTTATTACTCTTCCGTTTTATTCTGCAAACATCCATGATTGAGACTCGCCAATAAAAGGAAGTTCCTCTGATTGTTCCTTACTCTACAACGCTTTGTAACCCTTTCACCTGGTATTTCCTATACTGATGATTATTTGTCACAAGTCTAGCCGTCCAATCAACAACTTGTTCACTTTTTACTATGAATGTTCCCCAATACAACCCCCCCTCCCCTCCCCCACAGGTATTTATTTGCCTTCTCCAATGGCAGCGACCTTCAAATATGCAGCCCGGCCAGTAAAAATATAGCGCCGGCCTACCTGCACCATTATTTCATAAAGCTAAATGAGACATTGCTCCTGCCATACTGGTACATCCCATTTAAATCCACAGGCCATTGATGTGCAGTGGAAAGTGGCAGGGTCTGCATCCCTTTAGATGCGATTTCCCTTTGGCTGGGTTCACACCTATGCAAATTGGATGTGGGTTTCCCCGCAGGAGATTGTGATTGGCTCTCTATGGAGTCGGCTCACTTATCTCCACAGCGGCTCCGGTGTGAATTGCAGAAAGTTCTCTGTGTCTTTTGGTCCATTTCAGGTCTGAATTCAGCTCTAAATTCTGTCTGAAATCTGACCTGAACCAGTGAATGGAGACATACCGGACCCCCTGCTGGGAGCCGCTCCGTACTCAAGTGTGATCCCGACCTATGAGAGGATCCCACCAAAAATGACATTTCTGTTACAGGAGATGCTCAAATCTGACTTGTATCTTAGTGCAGACTTCTGGGCAAATCAGTGAGCCAATCACAACACAGGAAATGATGTATCTGGGCGGAGTTCTTTATCCCATCTGTGTACATAATTCCTCCAGGTTGTCATATTGTATTTTACAGAATGAAAAGGAAAAGTCATTTCTAATAACATTCAATTCCAATATGACTTGTGAAGACACTGTATACGCTATATACGGTGGAGTTCCTGCACTTATTCTCTGAGAAAAAAAAATCAGTGTGTAGAATGCTCATAATATACATTTTATGAATACTGTTTACATGCACATAATAACAACATTAACAAATGCTAATAGTAGACAACCCCAATTATGCCCTATATGAGACTCTAGAGGGACAGTAGTTCCCAGCATGCCTTTGATGTCCTACAACCCACAGCAAACCCTAAACAAGACTCTGCAGAGACTACAACGCCTGGTATTCTCTCTGTAACCCTCTGTAGAGGCTACTGTGCCTAGAATGCCCCAGCTCTTCCCTATTCTTTGGAGGGACTACACCTCCCAGCATGCCCTAAGACACTGGAGGGGCTACAACTCTCAGCATGCATGATCTTTCTAATCTTCTGAAGGATAGTTCCCATCATGATCAATTTAAGACTGAAGAGACTACAACTCCCAGCACACTGTAAGCCTCCAGAAGGATTACTACCCCCAACATGCCCTTCCTAAGACTCTGGAGGCACTACATGTCCAAGCTTGTTCTTCCTAAGACTGTGGAGGGACTGCCTCTCCCATCATGTCCTAGCTAACATTTTGGAGAGACTACAGCTCGAAGGATACCCTTCCTAAGACCCCAGAAGGAGTTCAACTCCCAGCATGCCCTACCCAAGACTCTGGAGATACTGCAACTCCCATCATCCCCTACCTAAGACTATGGAGGAACTACAACTCCCAGCATTCCCTAACAGAGACTCTGGAGAAACCACAACTCCCAGCATGCCCTACCTAAGACTCCGGAGGGACTAAAACTCCCAGCATGCACTAAGACTCTGAAGGACTACAACTCCCAGTGTGCCCTACCTAAGAGACTCTGGCGAGACCACAACTTCCAGCATGCCCTACCTAAGACTATGGGAGGATTACAATGTCCAGCGTGTCCTACCTAAGACTCTGGAAAGACTGCAACTCCCAGGATGCCCTGCCTAAGACTCCGGAGGGACTAAAACTCCCAGCATGCCTTTCCTAAGACTCTGTAGGACTACAACTCCCAGCATGCCCTACTCCAGACTCTGGAGAGACTACTACTCCCAGCATGTCCTGCCTAAGACACCGGAGGGACTAAAACTCCCAGCATGCCCTTCCTAAGACTCTTCAGGGACTGTAACTCTCAGCATGCCCTTCTTTAGACCCAAGAGGGATTACAATTCACGTCATGAACTTTCTCTAACTATGGAGGGACCACAACTCCCAGCAGGTTCTCAGCCTATGAAAAGGACTACAACTCCCAGCATGCCCTTTCTAAGACTCCCAGCAAGTTCTTAGACTTGGGAACTATACCACCCAGCATGCATTTCTTAAATCTCTGGGGGGGGGGGGGGGGGCTACAACACCCAGCATGCCCTATGACTCCAGACGGATTACAAACTCCCAAAATGCCCTTATTAAAAAAACTTGAGAAACTACAACTCTCAGCATGTTATTTCTAAGCCTGTGGAAGGTCTATAACTCCCAGCATGCCTTTCCTAATACTCTTGAAGGACCACAACTCCCAGTGTGTTCTTTCTAAGCTTGTGGAATGACTACAACTCCCAGTGTGTTCTTTCTAAGCCTGTGGAAGGACTACAACTCCCAGTGTGTTCTTTCTAAGCCTGCGGATGGACTACAACTCCCAGTGTGTTCTTTCTAAGCCTGCGGATGGACTACAACTCCCAGTGTGTTCTTTCTAAGCCTGCAGAAGGACTACAACTCCCAGTGTGTTCTTTCTAAGCCTGTGGAATGACTACAACTCCCAGTGTGTTCTTTCTAAGCCTGTGGAAGGACTACAACTCCCAGTGTGTTCTTTCTAAGCCTGTGGAATGACTACAACTCCCAGTGTGTTCTTTCTAAGCCTGTGGAAGGACTACAACTCCCAGTGTGTTCTTTCTAAGCCTGCGGATGGACTACAACTCCCAGTGTGTTCTTTCTAAGCCTGCGGATGGACTACAACTCCCAGTGTGTTCTTTCTAAGCCTGCAGAAGGACTACGACTCCCAGTGTGTTCTTTCTAAGCCTGTGGAATGACTACAACTCCCAGTGTGTTCTTTCTAAGCCTGCGGATGGACTACAACTCCCAGTGTGTTCTTTCTAAGCCTGTGGAATGACTACAACTCCCAGTGTGTTCTTTCTAAGCCTATGGAAGGACTACAACTCCCAGTGTGTTCTTTCTAAGCCTATGGATGGACTACAACTCCCAGTGTGTTCTTTCTAAGCCTGTGGAAGGACTACAACTCCCAGCATGCCTTTTCTAACACTCTGGAAGGATTACACATGCTGTCAGACTGTACAGCCCTCTCAGCACTGGCCAGCTCTACCTCCCCATCAAACTATATTCCCCTCATTATAGCAGAGACAGCTGAGCGCTACTGCACATGCTCCGACCACCCCGCTCCCGGGTCCCCGCCCACTGCCCTGAGCCATGTGACCTGTTCTGCAGTCCCCGCCCACCTCTGACAGGAAGTAGCGAGGACTTCCGGGTGATGGGTGGAGCGCTGCACAGATCTGCTTCCCCAGAGTGTTTTACATGAGATTAGATCGGTATGTATGGGGGACACCCAGAGGGGGAAATGTGTACATGGGGACACCGAGGGGGGCGGGGATCTGCTCAGTACCGGGTACAGCTCTCCTGAGCTTATTGTGCCACCTCATCCCTTAAAACCCGAACACATGGATTACACAGGTTCTGAGTCTAATTAAATGTAGATAAGGCACTAGGTGAGTTCAATGACCACCAGAATCATCCCCAGAATCTGTAATTATTATGTGTTCAGGTTTAAAGGGATGAGGTGGCAACCCTCCCCCAGCACAGGTCCACCGACCCTCATAGATCAGTGTAGGACTGTAGGTGAACCTTGGCACCCAAGATGTTTTAGAACTACATTTCCCATGATGCTCTTCTCCAGTGTTTCTCAACAGGTCATGTTTTCAGGATTTCCCTCAGACGAAACGGCTGTGGTAATTACTAAGGCAGTGAAACTGATCAAATCACCTGTGCAAAATAATGGGAATCCTGAAAACATGACTTGTTGGGGCGCCTTGAGGACTGGAGTTGAGAAACACTGGTCTACTCCACTGCGGAGTGCATGAGCATCATAGGAAATGTAGTTCCAAAACATCTGGGGGTGCTGAGGTTCTCTATATCTGTCCTAGACGACTGTCAGTGGGGTCCTGACATCCTCCATGGGAAAGGGGGGGGGGAGGAGGGTTGCCACCTGTCCGGGAATCACCCTGGCAGTACGGGTTTTGAATCCTCTGTCCGCCCGAGACCCGGACACATCAGTGGCAGCACAAATCCTCCTATCCTTAAAGCGGAGCTCCCGGGATTTTTTTTTTTATTAAAAGCAAGCAGCTACAAATAGTGCAGCTGCTGACTTTTAATATTAGGACACTTACCTGTCTTGGAGTCCAGCGACGTCGGCAGCAGAAGACAAGCAGTCGCTAGTCACTCTGCTGCCCCCACCGCCATCCTCGATGAGGGAACCAGGAAGTGAAACATTGCGGCTTCACTGCCGGTTCCCTACGGCGCATGCGCGAGTCGCGCTGCATCATGCTCACTGGTCCCCGTTGTGTTCTGGGAGCCAAGTGTTTCCCAGAACACAACGGGGGGGGGGGGGGGGTAGTGACGCACTACCCGCAGAGTGGACTCCCGGAAGTGGGTGTAAATACTTGTCTTAGACAGGTATCTGCACCCCCCTTAAGGTGCCAAATGTGACACCGGAGGGGGTTGAGGGTTCCGATGAGCGGAAGTTCCACTTTAGGGTGGAGCTCCGCTTTAAAGCGGAGGTCCCGCGAAAAAAAATATTAAAAGCCAGCAGCTACAAATACTGCAGCTGCCGACTTTTAATAAATGGACACTTACCTGTCCAGCGCGCCCACAATGTCGGCAGCAGAAGACGAGCAATCGCTCGTCTCTCGGCTGCCCCCCTGCCATCCTCGGTGAAGGAATCAGGAAGTGAAGCCTTGCGGCCCCTCCCCCCTGAAAGGTGCCAAATGTGACACCGGAGGGGGGAGGGTTCCGAAAAGCGGAAGTTTCATTTTTGGGTGGAACTCCGCTTTAAGGCCCCTTTCACACTGACACCACTTAAAAGCGATTTTCTACGGTATTATTTCAGGGAGTGCCTGTGTAAACTTGAGGTCTGTGGACCCCGACCCGCATGAAAGTTGGACCAAAGTAGTAGAGGGACTTCTTTGAAGTTGCACAGAAATGAACAGTACTCATTGGAAATCATGGGGGAACGACTTGTCATGCGACTTTGCAGTCCCAAGTCGCACAAGTGTGAAAGAGGCCTTACTGTCGGCTTCCAGAGCTTTCAACTATAATGGAAGGGGGTCACTTTAACTCTCTGCACCTGCTTCAGCATCCCCCCTCCCCCCTTGTGCAGAGCCCAGGAACGGCTGTCCCGCTACACTGCTGGGGTAGGCAGACAGAATATACTGGGAAACAGACTAACCTGGGGGGATTATACTGGGGGACAGACTGACCTGGGGGGATTATACTGGGGGACAGACTGACCTGGGGGGATTATACTGGGGGACAGACTGACCTGGGGGGATTATACTGGGGGACAGACTGACCTGGGGGGATTATACTGGGGGACAGACTGACCTGGGGGGATTATACTGGGGGACAGACTGACCTGGGGGGGATTATACTGGGGGACAGACTGACCTGGGGGGGATTATACTGGGGGACAGACTGACCTGGGGGGGATTATACTGGGGGACAGACTGACCTGGGGGGGATTATTTCTGGGGGACAGACTGACCTGGGGGGATTATACCGGGGGACAGACTGACCTGGGGGGATTATACCGGGGGACAGACTGACCTGGGGGGATTATACCGGGGGACAGACTGACCTGGGGGGATTATACCGGGGGACAGACTGACCTGGGGGGATTATACCGGGGGACAGACTGACCTGGGGGGATTATACCGGGGGACAGACTGATCTGGGGGGATTATACCGGGGGACAGACTGATCTGGGGGGATTATACTGGGGGACAGACTGACCTGGGGGGATTATACTGGGGGACAGACTGACCTGGGGGGATTATACTGGGGGACAGACTGACCTGGGGGGGATTATACTGGGGGACAGACTGACCTGGGGGGGATTATACTGGGGGACAGACTGACCTGGGGGGATTATACTGGGGGACAGACTGACCTGGGGGGATTATACTGGGGGACAGACTGACCTGGGGGGATTATACTGGGGGACAGACTGACCTGGGGGGATTATACTGGGGGACAGACTGACCTGGGGGACAGACTGACCTGGGGGAATTATACTGGGAGACAGACTGACCTGGGGGGATTATACTGGGGGACAGACTGACCTGGGGGAATTATACTGGGGGACAGACTGACCTGGGGGAATTATACTGGGGGACAGACTGACCTGGGGGGGTTATACTGGGGGACAGACTGACCTGGGGGGATTATACTGGGGGACAGACTATACTGGGGGACTGGTAGACCTTCAAATCAAGGAGGTGAGAGGCTGTATTATCTGTGGTGGGGGGAGCTTGATCATCGTTTCACTTGTTCTGTCTGCCTTGTCACCCATTGGATACTGTTGTGCTCTATTTCACCATTTGTGCATGAAGAGACATTCTTGAATGCTATTGGACTTCTTACCAATTATTGGCATCTATGGATGTTATGCATGGACTGTTCCAATTTGTTATAGTTAATTTTAATGCGCTGCACTATTTTTTATATTTTATACTTGTGAGGTTTTATTTGAATTACCCAAGTGCTAGCCTGTATTTATTTCTAGGATTGTGTGTGTTTTTTTTTCTGCACTGAATACTTTATACTGTACATTATATACTGGGGGATTATACTGGGAAACAGACTGACCTGGGGGGGATTATACTGGGGGACAGACTGACCTGGGGGGATTATACTGGGGGACAGACTGACCTGGGGGGATTATACTGGGGGACAGACTGACCTGGGGGGATTATACTGGGGGACAGACTGACCTGGGGGGATTATACTGTGGGACAGACTGACCTGGGGGGATTATACTGGGGGACAGACTGACCTGGGGGGATTATACTGTGGGACAGACTGACCTGGGGGGATTAAACTGTGGGACAGACTGAATTGGGGGGATTATACTGTGGGACAAGACTGACCTGGGGGGGATTATACTGGGGGACAGACTGACTTGGGGGGATTATACTGGGGGACAGACTGACTTGGGGGGATTATACTGGGGGACAGACTGACCTGGGGGGATTATACTGGGGGACAGACTGACCTGGGGGGATTATACTGGGGGACAGACTGACCTGGGGGGATTATACTGTGGGACAGACTGACCTGGGGGGATTATACTGGGGGACAGACTGACCTGGGGGGATTATACTGTGGGACAGACTGACCTGGGGGGATTAAACTGTGGGACAGACTGAATTGGGGGGATTATACTGTGGGACAAGACTGACCTGGGGGGGATTATACTGGGGGACAGACTGACTTGGGGGGGGGGGATTATACTGGGGGACAAGACTGACTTGGGGTGATTATACTGGGGGACAGACTGACCTGGGGGCAGAGGGGAATTATACTGGGAAACAGACTGACCTTTCAGCCACACCCACTGTTAATCACGGTGCCGCGATACTACTCTTCTTGGGGCGCCCAAAAGGGTGTACCAGGTCTTTTAAAATTCCATAATAAATGTTTAAAAAAAAAATAACAAATTGCTGTGCGCCGCTGAAGTGTTTGGCTTGAAGAAAAGGTGGCAACCCTAGGTGGGGGGGGGGGCTGTACTGTAGACAAATACACAGTATTGAGGGGGGGGGGTGTCAATGTCTACCGTTGTTGTGGTTTCTGTATCTTGTTGACATTGTTTCCTGTGGGCAGGTGGTGGTGATGGAAGAGCCCGGAGAAGGGGTCCCGGCCCAGGAGACTGAGGTCCTGTGTATGACGGACCCCGACCGCAGCGAAGCCGAGTTGGCCTTCCAAGTCTACAAGATGCTGGACGGGAACGAGGCCTTCAGCAACGTGTCCGAGTACCACATGGTGCCGGTCCAGGCGGCCGACGGCTCCATCATCGGCGTCCAGGTGACCGGCGTACAGAGGGGGGAGGAAGGCAACCCCAGTCTCCTGCCCACCCAGCTCATTGAGTTCCACAACATGGGGGAAGCTGAGCAGCTCCAGGCCGAGCAACCGCTGCCAGAGGAGAGCGTGACCCCAGCCGACCCCTCAGTGGATGACCCTGATCAGGCCGAGGCTGTACAGGTAGGTTGGCTGCCTACACATCCATTTCATCACTGTCAGGGCTCAGTCTCACCAGTAGTTAGGGAGGGTAGTGTAAAACCCTATGGTTGAGCCACACTTTTACCACCCCCTAACCACTACCCCCTTTAGCCAGGGAGCCTGTGTGTGTGTCCCCCCCCCCCCCCCCCTATGTATCTTGGTCTGCACTTCCCCGTCTGCTGTCCCGGGGCTGGTAGTGACCCAGAAGCGAGGTGTGACGTCTCTTCCGAGTCCCCATTGACAGTTTCTCTGCCCATCAAGGCCGGGAAAGAATGTAATTCAGTGCGATATGCATTGAATTACATTCAGTGGAGCACAGAGGAGACATTGGGATTCATTTAGACCCTGGATGTCTCAATAAAGAGACCTCACAAATGCGCTTCTGGAAGAATGGTCAAACATTCCCATAGACACACTCCTAAACCTTGTGGACAGCCTTCCCAGAAGAGTTGAAGCTGTTATAGCTACAAAGGGTGGGCCAACTCAATATTGAACCCTTCAATATTGAACCCTTCAGACTAAGACTGGTACACACGGTTCGATTGTTGGACAACCGAGCGTCTGATTTTTGTCAAAAGGGCATGTGCCTGGATCTTGTCTTGCATACTAACGTTACACAAATTGTCGTGCCACAAACACAGTGACGTACTACGAGGAATTTCAGCTCTTGAGCACCATCCTTTGGGCCCCTTCTGCTAATTTTGTGTTTGGCGAGCATTGATTCCGAGCATGTGTGTTTGTACTTTAGACTTTTGTGATATCAGATATCAGCAAAAGCACACCCAGCCGCTGTAATTCAGGCGCCCGAATAGGGGGTGGCAGTGGCGGCCATGGATAAATTCATGCAATGCATGAATCTATCCATTAGTCATAGAGGGGATGGCTGGAGACTGGGGGCGGCACCCATGGGCCCTTATGGACGCACTGCCACTGCTGCCAAACCTTTCTGGCACGACCCGCATGTTTGCCCTTCTGGAAACCGGTGAAGGCATTCCTACCTGAAGTTGGTCTTATATCTGTAATGCGAGTCTGTAAGTGCGGAGATGGGGGGCTTCCAGCCTCCAGGTAACAAGAAGTTGCTACCCTGTTCTTGATGCTTTAAAAGTTAAAATCTTTTCCCCATAGGAGTTCGATGGCCATGACAGTCCACAGATATCTGCTGCCACTGTTGAACTGGTGGAAACTTCTGAGCAGAATGAGCCAACTCCACAACCGTCCGCAGACTTGGAGAAGCAAGGTATGGCTGTGTTCTGTGGTGACCACAAAATCTGGATGAGTTTATATAGTTTGATTACTACATCTGCACTGTGTGCTCTCAAAGGGCCTGCAGAATAAAAAAAAATAACTTCCATGATATTGGAGGTGTAGGCTTGCCCACATGGCCTCCTGCATGGTAGGACAGGTCATTTGTGATCTATTGAGAGGCGGCTATATTGTGTCATGACTGAAAGGAAAAAAAAAACATTGTCTGTGTTTAGTAGTTGATGCGGGTTTGGGGTCACTTGGGGTGCCTTTTATAGCACTTGTCGCACCTGCCGGGATATGTACTTACCTTCACTTCCTCATCTCTCCTATGGGGCTACCCCTCCATTATCATCATCAATTGGCAATAGCCAGTATTGTTAGCAGCTGCATATTTTATGGCGGTGGTCTCCAAACTGCAGCCCGTGGGCCAGATGTGGCCCTTTGCATGCTTTTATCTTACCACTGATATGGGGCACTATTCCTCCCACTGACACCAACAATAGGGCGCTATTCCTCCCACTGACACCAACAATAGGGCGCTATTCCTCCCACTGACACCAACAATAGGGCGCTATTCCTCCCACTGACACCAACAGTGGGGCGCTATTCCTCCCACTGACGCCAACAGTAGGGCGCTATTCCTCCCACTGCCGCCAACAGTGTGGCGCTATTCCTCCCACTGCCGCCAACAGTGTGGCGCTATTCCTCCCACTGGCGCCAACAGTGTGGCGCTATTCCTCCCACTGGCGCCAACAGTGTGGCGCTATTCCTCCCACTGGCGCCAACAGTGTGGCGCTATTCCTCCCACTGGCGCCAACAGTGTGGCGCTATTCCTCCCACTGGCGCCAACAGTGTGGCGCTATTCCTCCCACTGGCGCCAACAGTGTGGCGCTATTCCTCCCACTGGCGCCAACAGTGTGGCACTATTCCTCCCACTGACACTAGAGCTGCCCGATTAATCGACATCGCATTTTTTTTTCCCGTTGCGATCTTGACAAAGTATTTCCCGATCTTTCTATGTAGAGAATTATCTCTGCTCTGCTGAAGCCACAGCCGTAAAATCCAGCAGTCTGCTAAGTATCAGAACATTCTTTATCAGTGGAACTTCAGTCTAAACATCGTAACAATTTGTCCTTTAAATCAAAGGAATAGACTTCGGTGTGTAAATGAGGAAAGTTTAACCACTTCTGGACCACCCACCGTCATTATATGTGATCTGTTTGAAGAGGAATACCGTTGTTATGGCAGCAGATAGCTACCATAACCCCGGTATCCTCTACTTTAGTGGGTGGTCCGCTACAAGATAAAAGTGGTCTCTCACTTTTATCGGCAGCGGGAGAGGGCCCGCCGCTCTCCGGTGCCCTCCGCCGCTTACCGGAGCCGACAGCAGCGGCTGAGGTGATCCGGTCCTCTCCCTTGCTGTGTATGGAGACGAGTGAGGGGAAGATGGCCCTCACCCGTCTCCATATCACTGCAGGGTGGAAGTGATGTCAAAACGTCACTTCCGCCCATACGTCTCAAAAGGAAAAAAAATTCAAATGACCAATTTTTTTTTTTTTTTTGATTTTTTTTTATTGCATTTAAGTCCAAATATGAGATCTGAGGTCTTTTTGACCCCAGATCTAATATTTAAGAGGACCTGTCATGCTTTCTTTCTATTACAAGGGATGTTTATATTCCTTGTAATAGGAATAAAAGTGACCCAAATTTTATTTTATTTTTTTTAAAAACAGTGTTAAAATCAAAAAAATAAAGTAAAATAAATAAGAAAAACAAGAATTTTTTTTATTTTTTTAAAGCGCCCCATCCCAACGAGCTCACTCGCAGAAGCCAACGCATACGTGAGCAGCGCCCGCATATGAAAATGGTGTTCATACCACACAAGTGAGGTATCGCCGCGATCGGTAGAGTGATAGCAATAATTCTATCCTTAGACCTCCTCTATAACTCAAAACATGCAACCTGTAGAAGTTTTTTAAACGTCGCCTATGGAGATTTTTAAGGGTAAAAGTTTGACGCCATTCCACAAGCGGACGCAATTTTGAAGCATGACATGTTGGGTATCAATTTACTCGGTGTAACATTATCTTTCACAATATAAAAGAAAATTGGGCCAACTTTACGGTTGTCTTATTTTTTTAATTAAAAAAAGTGTTTTTTTTTCCCCAAAACGTGGGCTTGTAAGACCGCTGCGCAAATACGTTGTGACAAAAAGTATTGCAATGACCACCATTTTATTCTCTAGGGTGTTAGAACCCCCAAACATTATACATTTTTTTTTCTAAGTAATTTTCTAGCAAAAAAACTTGTTTTTAACTTGTAAACACTGAGTCTGAAAAACAGGCTCAGTCCTTAAGTGGTTAAACACTAAACCTTTTTATGACATTTGTTGGTTTCAAGTTAAAATAATTTTTTTTTTTGCTCGAAAATTTATATAAAATTTTTTTTTTAGAAGAGACCCTAGAGAATAAAATAGTGGTTGTTGCAATATTTTATGTCACACTGTATTTGCGCAGCGTTTTTTTGGGGGGAAAAATTACTTTAAAAAAAAACTAACCAGCAAAGTTAGCCCAATTTTTTTTGTATAATGTGAAAGATTTTACGCTGCGAGAATCGTGATGTTTATTCTAAAGCAAAAAAAATGTGATTCTCATTTTGGCCAGAATTGTGCAGCTCTGACACCAGTAATAGGGCGCTATTCTTCCCGCTGACACCAGCAATAGGGCGCAATTCCTTCCGCTGACACCAGCAATAGGGCGCAATTCCTCCCGCTGACACCAGCAATAGGGCGCAATTCCTCCCGCTGACACCAGCAATAGGGCGCAATTCCTCCCGCTGACACCAGCAATAGGGCGCAATGCCTCCCGCTGACACCAACAATAGGGCGCAATTCCTCCCGCTGACACCAGCAATAGGGCCCTATTCCTCCCACTAACATTATTTCCCTGCGGTTTACCCTCACTGCGGGTGCAGCGCAATGCACCTGTGGCTTTCCTGTGGGTTAGCTGCACTTTGCCATAGACTTCTATTATACAGTATCCTGCAGGTGTGGTGCACTTTCTGAAATTGCATTTAGGCATTTTGGTGGGCTTTCAGAAAGCGCACCAAACCCACAGGTAATAACAGAAGTCTATGGCTCAGTGCATGTAACCTTCAGGTGTACTGCACTCCACCTGCGGATCAGTTTGAAAGCAGCCCAGTAACCACTGCAGAAGAGATGTGCCCATATACACTATGATTTTAGAATATAAAGTAACCTTTAATAATAATTTTCCATTCAAGACTCTCCCTGGCTACAGGTATGCTGGCTGTGGCTGTCCCAGGCGGAGTGCAATTGGTATTACTCCGCCTGTGACAGGAGCCTGTCTATACAGGAAGCATTGGCTTATGCGGCTCTGTTCCACAGCCGTGCTTCCTCTAGCACCAGCTCTATTCAGAACATTGATGCTCTGGCATGGCGGGTCGAGAACCCGAGATCTAGGCTTGCCAACCCACCATCCTGGAGCAGGAGGTCACGGGCTGCATTAGAGGGCGGGCCAACGGTTAGGCACCCCTGATGTACACTCCCCACAATGGATGGACCTTCTATTACTGGATAGATCTCACTGCACTTTTTTTTGGTTGGACTAACTTGACCATTCACATATACCAAGATGCGGCTCCTTCCAATTCCATGCACCGACACCCAAAAACAGTATTGGGGACAAGGTGAATTTCATAAATCATTTTTAAAGAGCAACTGTCATCTCTGTCCCGCAGTGGCTCCTCCTCTGACCTGCTGTTGACTCACCGACAGTCCCATTCACTTTAATGGGATGGCTGGTGATGCGGCAGTGACACAACAAGGTGAGGGACGTGGCGGCAGCAGGTGAGTGGATGCCCGCTTACATCCGCTGCCATGATGGATCTGAAATGACGGGTGCTCTTTAAATGTAAGAACTTATTCTTGCTGGTTGTTAGAATCTTTAATATTTGCAAACAAAATGCAGGTTTCCTATTTAGAATAATAAGCTGTCAGGTTAGTAAATATTCCCAAACTGGGTCTCTTTTATGGCCTGCTGCCATTTTGCTTCTCTAGGGAGAAATAAAGAACTTCAAGCTATGTGTAGAAAGAGCACAAGGTTTATAAGCTGCTTAGAAGGTTTCACTTTCATTTTTACTGCTTGCCCTTCCTCCTCATACTTAGAGCCTGGCACAGATGCATTTCTCTTCAATCATACAGTTTGTAATGTACATAGATTTGCAAAACAATGGGATAAAGGAATATTCCTAAACTTTGTTTTATCTCATGGTTACTGTGAAATTGTATAAATGCATCAATGCAGTGCATGTTATGTCAGCTTGCAGAGCTTGGATTCATTGAATGAGTTTACCAAAAATGTAAATATTGCAGAATATACAGCCTCATGCTACACAACTAAGCTCCATTTCATGCTGAATAAACTAAATTATTAACGTATCTTAAATAGAAAACTATCTTTTTTTTCTCCAAAAGCATCTTATTAAAATAAATAAAAGAATAATCAAAAAAATCTATTTGAATAAAAAAAAAAAAAAAAAATCCAATTTACATGTTTTTCCTCAGTCATCTTCCAGGACGGCTTACAGAGCGAGAGAGGCTCCTCCCACCTAGCACAGGAAACACATGATCCATATCATAAAAAGCACTGCACATGCATTAGCTCCTCAGTATTTGTGTTTCCCCCTGGCCAGACAGGAACTCCAAACGGATGTTTGTTAATTTTCCGGCCTTCGAACCAGACGGCAGGGGCCTCCCGACGTCCATACCCAGTACAACAGGGGTAGTTCTCCTGGGGTATGAGTCCGTTTGGGCCACGCAGAGACCTAAAGGAAGCGGTCTGGGGTGAAAATACGGGACCCCCTCTCCCGATTTATGGCTGTATCCTCAGTGAGGCTACCTTGTGAGGAGTGGAGGACGTGATCCAGTGGGTCCATCCGGAATGGCACAGCAGGGTGGGTCTCCTAGTGGAGCCATAGACCGACGCATGGTCTGGGTGCCTTTTTTTTTTCTGCCGTTTCAAGAGATCCCCATGTTACAGGGCTTCTCTATCCCCAGCATGTGGACTGTGCTGGGGGGCGCAGAGTGATGAGGTAGCTTCTGGCTCCAGAAAGCAAGACGGACAGCGGCTATCTTGGTACACCCAGACGCCAGGAAGTGAAGCCCTAGCTAGGGTATCCGAAGGATAAACAGGCGTGCTGTGCCAGAGGGTGGCGTCGGATCCACAGCGCCACCCCGGATTTTCCACACCTTCCTAAATAGGGGCCTGAATAAGAAGATGGCGCTGAAGGCTTCTAAGCAACATGGAGATACCAATCCATGGAAGCAGGTCTGGAGGCGCCATCGGTTGATGCAGACCCGAAGGTAAGAAAATGGGGCAGACTGCTCCTTCCCTTTTCTTATCCTCCTGTGGTGGGGGCACAGGGGGCGTTATGTTTTTTCCAGAGCCGGTTTATTGTGTATGCTTAGGGTGGACAGGTGTCACACATACTAGCATAGGCTCCGGTGGTGGGTACTTTAAAAAAAAAATTTAGATTAGAATTTTTTTTTTTTTATCGACAAGGTGTTTTTTTGTTAACGGGTATTTTCTTCAGGGGAAGTAATGTGCTGGCACTTGTCATTTGATTCATTACTGGACAAAGCCCACGAGCCCAGAGATAACAAAACAGAGACACCCAGAAAAAGGTGCCCGATGTGCACCAAGAAAATGCCTCATGGGTGGAAGAAAGGTGCATGTCAGGACTGTGTAGTTTGGTAGCAGACACTGACCAGGTGGTCAGGGCTATAAGCTCCATGCACTGTTCCACACTGTTCGACCTTTCAGGGCTACAGAGAAGATGGTGGAAGCCATTTTTCCTGCGCTGGTAAGTCACCAGGAAGGAGTATGTAAGCAGAAAAACAGGTCTGGGACACCTGCAGACTCTGGTCCTAGGGTAAGAAAGAGGCAAATGGGGGTTCCTCTTTTCTTGCTCCCTGGTGAAGGGGGCACCGAGGGTTTTAAGATTATTCTCTGTACTATCCACAGACCGACAGGGCTGGTCTGGGGAGTCTGGCTGTGTGTGTATCCCCAATTCTTTCCCTACTAGTTGTGGGGCTCCATTTGGGTCTCCCTAGGTGGATGGGTGCTGGTCAGAGGGTGATCATCTGCACCTTGTCTCTCTTGGTAAAAGGCTCATTCCGCCTTGTGGCCTCTCCCTCTAGGACAGAGGATGGGAGCAAAAGGGGAGCCACCTAAGGGACAGATGCACAGCCTGCAACTACCAAGTTATCTACTACCTGGATACCAGCTCCAGTGCTGCAATGCTCTTGGAATGTTAAGGGATTCCTAAGGAGCATTGGGGGGGGGGGGAGACCAACCTTATTTTTTTCCTGATTTTTCACAAAGGCTCCTTCTCCGCCGGAGGAGAAACAGCTATCCTCATGAGTGCTGAGGCTCAAGGGGAGCCCTCCCTTACTCACGTTTAGTCAAACACCATATTCTCTGTTACTGGCTGAACTCCTGTTCCTCCTACAAACACAGGGTGAATGTGCTTTGTGTTCCTGTCCACCATTAATGTGGTCATTTTGAGGCAGAGGCCCTAACAGTTAAGTGTACAGCTCTCCTGGGTGTAACCTCCATGCAAGGTTTGCATGGACAAACCCGTGTTTAATGATTGATCGTTAATACCTGCTGGTGTTTGCCTTTTGATTGCTCCTGTTGCACACTTCAGGGCTTATCCAAAGGTGTCAGAACCTTTCATTTAGCACAAGATTTGGACATGTCTGTCTCCAACCTAAGCGTGGGCTATATAAAGCAAAGATAAGTGTACAGATCTCTGTTAACATACATTGTTTAAATATGTAGTTTAAGGAGACTCACTTTTTACTTCTGTTCCAGATAAAATATTTGGTTATGTCTAATTGCTGAAGCTGCACCTATTATGGGGTAAGAGTATCTGCTATGCACTCCAGTTGGTGTGCCTAGACTTCTATCACCTGGAGCTTTCTGGCTTCCTCCACTGAATAGATGTATAATAGATTGGTAGCCAGAGGTTAGGCCAGTGATGGCGAACCTTGGCACCCCAGAAGTTTTGGAACTACATTTCCCATGATGCTCATCTACACTGCAGAGTGAATGAGCATCATGGGAAATGTAGTTCCAAAATATCTGGGGTGGCAAGGTTCTCCATCACTGGGTTAGGCTATATCTATGACATGTGTTTATACGAATTGTGTGTGTGTGTGTGTGTGTGTGGTATTAGATGAATACTCTATGTCTCGGACCTCACACTTCTCCAAGTATGTTATAAATCTATGTATTTAAACACACAACATTGGAGCGTATGTTTGTGTTATTTGAGTCATATATTCTTTTGGTACCTTTTGTAGTTCATGCCCATTCATATGTGATCTAATGTATGGACTCTGAGGCTACGTTTCCGCTGTGGCGACTTTGGAGTGCAGCTTTAATCCAACTTTACAGCATCTGGATTGGGGTTGCATCAGAGGTCGCATCGGGTAGTGCTGGGACCTTTTTTCTAGGTCGTTGCATTTTTGAGTCGCATAGATTGGAACAGAGGCCATTGAAATCAATGGGCCGTGACTCGTCATGTGACTTTGTGTCCAGGGTCGCATGGCATGTCACACTAGCGGAAACTGAACCTAATAGTTCTAATGACCTGCTGGAAGTTTAGCCCTTATTTGTATATGTGGCTGTATGAAATGGGAGGCTTTTTACCTGACCTTTACCTTGTACGAGACAATCTTCAATAGGTTGTCTTAATGCATTAATGTTCATAGACAGCAGGTGTGTAAATGTCTTAGAGAAATTCTCTGGTCGCTGAGACCTTACCAAGGTATTTTGTCTTTTGCATATATACAGCGAAGGCTCGTGTTTTTCTTTTTTGCTGCTGAGCCTTCATTCAGCAAAGGATCAAATCCCTGTGTCTGCTTTTGCTGTGAAGGGGCCACAACTCGCAGGTTAAGTACTCTGAAGGTCAGTGCAGCCATGGGAAACTTCCTGGAAGACATTGGATGTTATCCTAAGCGTCGGCTTGTGACCTTGGACAAATCATTTTAAAAAAGATGGATCATGGGGGTAGGACCATAGTGTAACGGTTAGCACGTCGGATTGGCAATGCTGAGGATCACAGGTTCGTATCCCCGTTGGGCTGCGCCTAAACAGCTGCCAGCGTGCACAGCCAGTGACAAGTCGTTAATGGCATAACCGAAGAAAGGGGCCATTTGGTTTTTAAAAAAAACTGGCTTCCCCAAATCTTTTGCAGGGAGTATTGCATGGCTGGAGCAGAGGCATCCAGCATCCCTGACTACCTCCCAGATGGGGGGGAGGGGTACATGTCTGCCGAGGCAGGTAAACTAGGTTGGTAACCAGGACAGTATGCAGCCTGCTATGCTGCAGACCCCCCTGAATGGACAGCTATAGCAGGGTTTCTCAACTCCAGTCCTCAAGGCGCCCCAACAGGTCATGTTTTCAGGCTTTCCATTATTTTGCACAGGTGATTTGATCAGTTTCACTGCCTTGTAATTACCAGAGCTGTTTCATCTGAGGGAAATCCTGAAAACATGACCTGTTAGGGCGCCTTGAGGACTGGAGTTGAGAAACACTGAGCTATAGGGTCGTTTTGTGAGTATTCCCTGGTGCCATCATCAACTGACACCAGGGAGGGAGCACGTTCAGGGAAGCAGTTGGCGGACCTCAAACTTCCCAGGAGTATTACAGCAGACTTCTTCTGATTTACAAAGCTACACCATGTACTCTGGTTCCACCATGACACCTGCTTTAATTTTGGTAGATGGCCACAAGGTGGTTACCCTTAAGAGGATATCCTCTTTGGGTACTGGTTGCTGTGGGTGTTTGCAGCAGCACTAAAGGGGCAGGAATATGGCCTGTAGATGTGGGCCCACATCTTGCTATATCTCTGATTCCTATACCTGACTGGGTATGTTTTAGGTACTTTGTATATGTTAAAAACATCAATGCATCTTTCTTTTACAGCCTTCCTTTCAGAACAGCAGTAGCAAATCAAAGTAAATGTTCTGTTACTACTACAGGCTCAATCTTCTGGAGTAGTGATCTGCATAACTTACCACCAACATCACAAGGTGCCTTATGAACTTAGACTTCCAACTTTGGGCAGAGCTCCTGTCATTCATAAAGTTGCCAGGTTAATTTTTACCCAGTTCCTTCCCAGACACTGATAGCTGCCATTCCAGCATTCAAAGGGGAGAAAGGTCATCAGTATGGGCATATAAGCGTTTTGGCTATGGCTGGAGATCTTTATATATCTAGCTTTAGGGCAGAAATCTTGCTGGATAATTAATAGGGCCTATTATCTAGGGTGACCACACATCCCCGCACTCCATTATCTGTGCCACTTTCTGATGATCATGTGCTGGTCGGAACGGAGGGAATATTTCTTCAGTTTCGGGTGCATGCCCATTCAGCTCCGCTCGCATGTTCTTCTGCCTTGGCTCAAGTACCGGCCAACTGCCTGCCAGATTATCTCCTTGCCTTCCCTGGCAGATTGATCTTCCTCCACTCCCCACCCAGTAGTAGCCAGGCCCCGGAGAGTAAGTCTTGACAAGTAGTGAGGCGGTGACGGGCAGAGAGTCGCCGATTGCCGCTATTACTTGAAAAATTATGTCCCCGGATTTCTTTAAAAAAAATCTGGTCACCTTACTATTATCTAAATGTCCATGGGTGGTAGGCATCTCATGGAATGAAAATTGTGTAGGATGAGATCTATAGATTGGTGATCAAACCTCTAGCTTTGCTTGTTCTGTAGCCCAGATAAAGGCAAGAAGACGTCAAATTATTACTATCACAGGGTGATTGAAATATGCAATGATTGAAGCCTACCAGGCATCATTGCTGTTTCCCCTAGAAAATATGGAAGCTCATTCACACAGATCAGGGGCCATTTCTTGAGCTGGAAAGGTTAGCGCTTCTCCTTCCAAGATCTTTAGGACCGCATCCGGGTCCAGCTTCCGAACCTTCATAGGCATTACCAACTGTTATGTCCCTTAGACACGTGGTCTCTCAGGGTGCTGCTAGCAATGCTGACAGTATCTGCTCAGCAAGTTACACACAGGCCGGATGAACTTCTTAACCATGGAGAGGGTTTATTACTCACTCAGAACATGATGACTTTGTTACATGGAGGAGTCTTAATACAACAGCCTTCTGTCATTACCAGATCTATGCATCCATGCTTCTGCTGCTGCTTCCAGTCTCACACACACACACTCCTACTTCCTGGTACAGCCCCTCCCCCAGCATGCATCAGGGGAGAAGGGTGAAGGGTCACAGTGTTCCAGCACAAACATCACACCAACAGGGCCTGTTCTCTAACCAGAAACAGGCTGGTGGGAAGTAGGTGCTTAAAGCTGTAGTCCCGCCCTAATCAGGTAGTCCTATTTTGTCCTCTCTGTAAGCCGTCCTGGAAGATGACTTGGAAAAAAAGTGTTATTACCTGAGAACTACTTTTTCCAGGAATCTTCCAGGACGGCGTCAGTTCCCTCCCTTCTGTGTTGGTGAGTGGCAATGTAGAACATAGCGTAAGAATAAAGCTACGCTAATGAGGGTTTGGTGATACTTATTCTGAAGCCTTCGGTTATTTGGTAAATACTGAGGAAATAATGCATGTGCAGTGCTTTTTATGATGTGGATCATGTGTGTCCTGTGCTAGGTGGGAGGAGCCTATCTCTCTGTAAGCCGTCCTGGAAGATTCCTGGAAAAAGTAGTTATCGGGTAATAACAGTGTTTTTTTGTTTTTTTTTTAATCCTCAGTTTTTATCCACCCTGGTTATTACATACACAAATCAACAGGGTGGTCTGATAATGCTCTCTTAGATTAGACTTTATAATCGGCAATGACAGCTTTTCAATGTTGGCCAGAATTTTATGCAGGAAGATACGTCTCCACTTTCTGACGCCCAGAAGAAGAATATTTTGTTAGCGAATGTTTTTTTATCTCCTGTCCAGTGTTTTTTTTTATTTAACTTCGTAATTCTCTTTCCAGAAGTGAAGACTCTGTACCGGTGCGGTCAGTGCCAATTCAGCTCCTTGATGATATCGGTTATGAGGCGCCACCTGCGCAGACATTCCGGCAAACACAAGTGCCACGTTTGCGAGAAGACGTTCCCCAGCGCCAGAGAACTGAAGCTCCATGTCAGTACTCACACGGGTAAGAAAAGGGAAACCATTCTCTCCAAAAACCAATTGTGTTTTGAATTATCAGAACAATTGGGGTTGGTTTACTAAAACTGGAGCACTCCGAATCTGGTGCAGCTCTGTATAGAAACCAATCCGCTTCCAGGTTTTTTTTTTTGTTAACTGAACAAGCTGAAGTTAGAAGCTGATTGGCTACCATGCACAGCTGCACCAGATTCTGTGTGCTTCAGTTAGAGATGCACCGAAATTTCGGCCGAAAATGGTGTTATCGGCATTCTGTTGATAAGAGAAAAAGGTGCCAAGAATGGCACGGATAACGCACGCGGTTTTGCCGCAAATTTGCGACGAGTTTACTGTGCTTATGGTGTGTTTTTCATTGGTCATGTGACACAAACCGCATCAAAAAATGCAACACCAGTGCGTTAATGATGCGTTGTTGCTGCATTTGAACTGGCAAGTGCGCTTTTTTTTTTTTCTTTTTACTGACCAAAAATGCAGCAAACAGCATTTTTTTACCCTGGGTTCACACTAGTGCGATGCAGGAACCAGCGCGATTCCAGAGCTGGTTCCCGCATCGCTCCTGTCCCGCAGGCAGTTCACACTGCCTTCGGCGAACCGCTGCGGGTGTCATTAACAAAGTTAATGACACCCCGAGTTTAGTTCACAGATCATAGTGCGAACTGTGAACTCGCACAGGAATCAGATTGCGTAGGTGGGAACACCCAAAGCGATCCGATTCTAGTGCGGGGAAAAACAAGACCCTGCACTATTTTCTGTGCGAATCCATTGCGAGTTCAGCCATACAACTGTATGGCTGAACTCGCATTGCTCAGACATCGCATGTAGGGTTGCCACCTGTCCAGGATTCACCTGAACATTCCGGGTTTTGAATCATCTGTCCGGGTTTCAGTCCACCTAAAACTCGGACACATTATTCAGACAGCAGTGTGGCTCAGAACAAGGTTTGACAGGAGGGTGAGGGGGCACTATGTGCGCCGCATTATTATTTTCCTTGGAGTGCCCAAAGGTGTCCCGTGTCTGTCACAATCCTATAGTGTACACTAAAACAAAGAAAATTTACTGTGCTCTGCTAAAGTGTTCGGGTTTGGCATAAAGAAAAAGTGGCAACCCGAAGCGCATGTGATCAGCACCTGCAATGCCGGTGCGAATCACATGCGATCTCTGAGATCGCAACAGTTTGAATCCGGGCTCAGCACCACAATGAAAGCCCAACGGACCAGAGTGCAGGCAAAGAATTTAAAGGAATACATTTTTCTTGACCTTTTCTTGCACTAAAGGTGCCGATAATGTCTTTTTTTTTTTTTTTTTTTTTTAACTGTAATTTTCAGTTTTTGGCCAAGTGACTCCTGCATTTTTGGTTTCGCCACCAAAATTTCTGTTCAGTGCACCTCTAGTTTAGTATATCCCCCCCCCCCCCCATGTGCCCTTTCTGAATATTCTCTAGTCAGATGCACCCTGTGTGTTTCAGGGGATTTTAGAAAATGCTTGCTCGGTGCTCTGCCTTCACTGTGGGCTTGCTGGTCGTCCGCCATGAGGATTGACATTGGGTAAATTCTTGTATGGACAGTTTTGATGGTAATACAATGTTGTGTATGTTGCAGGGGTCCGCCCGTACAAATGTAACAACTGTGACATGGCTTACAGAACGGCGTCCGACCTCCTACGCCACACCAAATCCATACATACACTTGACAAACCCTTCAAGTGCTGCTACTGCGATTATTCAAGTGTGGAGGTATGACCTGTCCTCTGTATGTAGAATACAATATATATCAGTCATCTGCTATTACCCCCCCCCCCCCCCCCCCCACCCCACAGAGCTTTCCTTACATTAGATGCCACTCTGCTTGTTTATTTATTGAGGACTTTGCTACCTGTTGACTGAGATAGTCTTCCCAAACATTGCTGACAAACTACGCACTTCATACACTTCTTGTATACTCATAATCGTTATCTGGAGGCATGATGCTGTGTGATGTAGTAACAGTGCTGTGGTCTACTATGTTAATGTGAACTTGAACATGTAAAGTAAAGATTTGTTGTTCTAGTGAACACTTAGAAATGTAAATTCTGCCTGAAAAATCTACATCTTGTCTGTAATTTCTATTGAGAACTAGTAGAGCACTTCTTGTGCCAAGGCACTCCTGTTCTGTACCCTCATAGCTGTGTGAGATAATTTAGGGCACATGCGTTAAACACAAGGCCCACTGGCCGAATCCAACCCTCTAGGCCATTTCAAGTGACCCTTGCACCTCTTCTGCAACTGTGGCACTCCCCTTGTCTCTGCCCCCGTCTCAGCAGTTGAGAGGAGGACAGAACTCCTCCTACAGATCCTGTTCCTCTCTGTGCAGCCGCAGCACCCTCCTCATCGCCGCCTCCCCTGGTCTCAGCATTAGCAGACTCTGTCTTTCTAGCTCTGCCCACCAGTTTCTTTCTGGCAGCAGCACAAGGTAAGGGATGGGGGGGGGACACTTGACTTCTGATGGTGGGGCGGCTCTTGACATTGTTGTAAGGAGGCGGGGTGGGGTGCTCTGGATATCTAGTCTTACAGATGCAACTGGCCCTTTGAGCACAACCATAATGCTAATGCGGCCCACAATTAAATTTAGTTTGACACTCCCTAATCTAGGGCACTGCTGCCTCTGACTGCTAGTCTCACCAGATTTGGTGTGAAATTTGGTGGTGTCATTACCATGCTGGACAGGAAGCTGTACCTGAGGATCTCCTTGCTTCCATTCCTACTAGTCTTAGGAGGTGTGGAGTGAGATTTGGCAATGTCATCAGTGTCCTGCTCACAGTTCTCCTTGCTGGAGAGGATGCTGTACCTGAGGATCTGCAATGCAAGGATCCGCCTGCTTCCAAGGCGGGTGGTCTCAGGAGATTTGGTGATGTCACTACTGTGCTGGTCATTGTTCTCCTTTCTGGAGAGGATGCTGTACCTAAGGACCTCATACACACGAACGCGATTCCCGAAGAGAAAAGTGCGATGTGAGCTTTTTGTCACAAGTTCTGACCGTCTGTATGCTCCATCGCACTTTTTCTGTGAGAATTCTGGGCAAAAAAATATCTCCCTTCTTCCAAGGCTGATGGTCTCACGCTTTTGTTTCACCTCTTCTGTGAATCTGTGCTTCTCCCAACTCTGCTACTGCATTACTATTCCCCCTCCAGTCATTGGAGAGGAAGAGGGTGGTATAACGCTGGCCTGAGCAGGCAAAACCCTGCTTCTATCAAGATGGTTGTCTCCACACAGAGACAATGTGCAGAACAAGGCATAGTAGGTCAGAAATTGCCTGGAGGCAATACTGGTGCCTAGCTCCTTACCGCGTGCTTACTATCCAGCTAAAGACTGACCTATTGTAGCTTTACTGCTACAAGGCAGCCGCTCTGCGGAGGATCGCGTGTGTATACACATGATTTTACTCTTGATCATTTTCCTTCATTTTTGCATATAAACTTTGCTGTCTTTCAAATGTCCTCTCAGTTTATTATGAAACCTTTTTAGAAACTTGTAATAATTAAGGCTCCATTCACACTTGTGCGACTTGTCATGCAACTTTGGACATCAAAGTCGCATGACAAGTACTTGTTCCCCATATTTTCCAATGATATCCATTCATATTTGTGCGACTTAACCACTTAATGACCATGCACTGTGTGTATATACGTTGGCAGAATGGCTCGTACAGGCACAATCCCGTACCTGTGCGTCCCCTTTAACTGTCCGACGCGCGCGATCACCGCCATTACTAGTAAAAAAATAAAATATTAATAAAAATGCCATAAAACTATCCCCTATTTTGTAAACGCTATAACTTTTGCGCAAACCAATCAATAAACACTTATTGCGATTTTTTTTTTTTTTTTTTTTTAAATGTGTAGAAGAATACGTATCGGCCTAAACTGAGGAAAAAAAAATATTTTATTTTATATATTTTTGGGGGATATTTATTATAGCAAAAAGTAAAAAATATTGCATTTTTTCCCAAATTGTCGCTCTATTTTTGTTTATAGCGCAAAAAATAAAAACCGCAGAGGTGATAAAATACCACCAAAATAAAGCTCTATTTGTGGGAAAAAAAGGACGTCCATTTTGTTTGGGAGCCACGTCGCAAGACCGCGCAATTGTCAGTTAAATCGACGCAGTGCCGAATCGCAAAAAGGGGCCTGGTCTTTATGCTGCGTATTGGTCCGGGGCTTAAGTGGTTAAAGTTGCAGCGACTTCAAAGTAGTTCATGCACTACTTTGGTCTGACTTTCATGCAACTGGAGGGCCATAGACTTCAATGTTAACCCTCAAAAGTTGCATGAAATTCATACCTGAATGTTATACAATGCAACAGTTGTCCATTTATCACTGGTCAAAACTAAAGTCGTATCCAAGTGGCACCCATCCAAAGTTGCACTCCAAAGTGTTACAATTGTGAATGGAGCCTATGGAACGTTTGTCTCTTGCTTACTATACAATACTTTTCTTCTCTTGTTGACTTGTTCTCTTGCCTTTAGGCAAATAGGATGAAGATTCACATCCGATCTCACACTGGGGAGCGGCCGTTTGCATGTAGTGAGTGTGCTTTTGCGACCACAGACGCTTTCAAACTACGAAGGCACATGAGAACGCATACAGGTCTGTGAGTGCTGGGGAAGGTGGAGGTTGTTCATCAGCATAAGCAGATTTGATGTGTGGACCTGTGTTCTAGATGAAACTGGCCATTTAGATCAATGGCCTCCAAACTGCGTTCCTTTGCTTGCTTTTATCCGGCCCTTTGGGCAATAGTTCCCCCCACTGTTGCTGACATAGTTCCTCCGTATTGACACCAGTGATGGGGCGCTATTCCTTCTATTGACACCAGTGGTGGGGCGCTATTCCTCCCACTGACACCAGTGGTGGGGCGCTATTCCTCCCACTGACACCAGTGGTGGGGCGCTATTCCTCCCACTGACACCAGTGGTGGGGCGCTATTCCTCCCACTGACACCAGTGGTGGGGCGCTATTCCTCCCACTGACACCAGTGGTGGGGCGCTATTCCTCCCACTGACACCAGTGGTGGGGCGCTATTCCTCCCACTGACACCAGTGGTGGGGCGCTATTCCTCCCACTGACACCAGTGGTGGGGCGCTATTCCTCCCACTGACACCAGTGGTGGGGCGCTATTCCTCCCACTGACACCAGTGGTGGGGCGCTATTCCTCCCACTGACACCAGTGGTGGGGCGCTATCTAATATCAATGATGGAGCATTGTTTACTCCCACTGACGTCGGGACGTTTTCTGTTCCCACTGGCCACAGTCCCGCCCTACTAAAGTCTGAAGGACAGTAAACTGACCCTTTGTTTAGAAAGTTTGGAGACCCCTGGTTTGGATCAATGATTTTCACTCTTAGACCACGGCCCGGAAAATTCTATCAAAGCTTTCCATGCCCCAACAACAACAAAAATAGAAGAAACATTTTTTTTAATATGGAAATGCAATATATATAGGTCAGTAGGGGGAACCACATTCTAGCTCCAGGGAGTCTCCAAACTTTCTAAACAAAAGGGCCAGTTTACTTTTTTTTTTTCAGACTGTATGAGGCAAGTGGAGGGTGGACAATATCCACTTCAGTGGGAGTAAACAATGTGCCATCTTGGTATCCGTCGAAGGAATAGTGCCCCATCATTGGTGTCAGTGGACAGAATAGTGCCTGATCTTTGCTGTCAGTAGGAGGAATGGTGTCCCATCGTTGGTTTCAGTGGGAGTATTAGTGCCCCGTGATTGGTGTTAGTGGACGGAATAGTGTCCCATCGTTGGTTTCAGTGGGAGTATTAGTGCCCCGTGATTGGTGTCAGTGGACGGCATAGTGTCCCATCGTTGATGTCAGTGGGAGGAATAGTGCCCCATCATTGGTGTCGGTGGAAGGAATAGTGCTCCATCATTGGTGTCGGTGGAAGGAATAGTGTCCCATCACTGGTGTCGGTGGAAGGAATAGTGTCCCATCACTGGTGTCGGTGGAAGGAATAGTGTCCCATCACTGGTGTCGGTGGAAGGAATAGTGTCCCATCACTGGTGTCGGTGGGAGGAACAGTGCCCCATCACTGGTGTCGGTGGGAGGAACAGTGCCCCATCACTGGTGTCGGTGGGAGGAACAGTGCCCCATCACTGGTGTCGGTGGGAGGAACAGTGCCCCATCACTGGTGTCGGTGGGAGGAACAGTGCCCCTATCACTGGTGTCGGTGGGAGGAACAGTGCCCCTATCACTGGTGTCGGTGGGAGGAACAGTGCCCCTATCACTGGTGTCGGTGGGAGGAACAGTGCCCCTATCACTGGTGTCGGTGGGAGGAACAGTGCCCCTATCACTGGTGTCGGTGGGAGGAACAGTGCCCCTATCACTGGTGTCGGTGGGGGGAACAGTGCCCCTATCACTGGTGTCGGTGGGAGGAACAGTGCCCCTATCACTGGTGTCAGTGGGAGGAACAGTGCCCCTATCACTAGTGTCAGTGGGAGGAACAGTGCCCCTATCACTGGTGTCAGTGGGAGGAACAGTGCCCCTATCACTGGTGTCAGTGGGAGGAACAGTGCCCTTATCACTGGTGTCAGTGGGAGGAACAGTGCCCCTATCACTGGTGTCAGTGGGAGGAACAGTGCCCCTATCACTGGTGTCAGTGGGAGGAACAGTGCCCCTATCACTGGTGTCAGTGGGAGGAACAGTGCCCCTATCACTGGTGTCAGTGGGAGGAACAGTGCCCCTATCACTGGTGTCAGTGGGAGGAACAGTGCCCCTATCACTGGTGTCAGTGGGAGGAACAGTGCCCCTATCACTGGTGTCAGTGGGAGGAACAGTGCCCCTATCACTGGTGTCAGTGGGAGGAACAGTGCCCCTATCACTGGTGTCAGTGGGAGGAACAGTGCCCCTATCACTGGTGTCAGTGGGAGGAACAGTGCCCCTATCACTGGTGTCAGTGGGAGGAACAGTGCCCCTATCACTGGTGTCAGTGGGAGGAACAGTGCCCCTATCACTGGTGTCAGTGGGGGGAACAGTACCCCATCATTGGTGTCAGTGGGAGGAATAGTACCTTGCATCAGTGGGGGGAATAGTGCCGCAAGGACAAAGGCATGCAAAGGGCCACAGTTTGGAGACTGTTCTATCTTGACTGGTCAGTAGGGGGAAAAGATGCCGTGACGCTGGCATCAATAGGAAGAAAAATATAGGAGATTTTGAAGTGCACTAAGGTCCCCGGATGGGGCTGGAAGACTTTGGATGGCGTAGAGCAGTGGTTGTCAACTGGGGCCCCGATGTCTCCGAAGGGCCACCTATAGTATTTATTATGTGTCGCACTACTGAAATCTATCACAGATGGAAGACTTGTTTAGAAGAAATGGTCAGAGATGATTCTGCAGGAGTGGTTGGAGACTGAAGTCATGCTATAGTAGACAGTCAGAGACTAGGGACATGTTGCATGAAACCACTGGACTTTACTACTGTTAAGGGCCCATTTACAAATCAATACTCCCTCTACTGACTGCTGGGGCCCAGGGGCTGCACTTCAGACATCAAAGGGTCGCATGTGACCCCCTGGGCCACAAGTTGGGCACCAGTGGTGTAGGGGTGTCATTGTGGAAGATGGGGGTTCTGGAGCGGAGTTGGAGAACACTGCAGCAAACTTGGTGGCCCTGTGGGGGGATGAGGGTTTTGGGTGGGGCTGAGCTTAGTAGTTTTTCAGTTCTCGTTTGTAAATTTAAGGGCAGTGTGGCAAAGGTGCCCACTATGCCTTTAAGACCCTGATGGTTGTGGTATCATACTTTGCTCCCAATGGGCATTTACTGTTCTTTTATAACAACCAATTCAAATGAATATATTTATATCCATCGGTGGACCCCTTGCTTTTTTTTTTTTTTTTGCCCATCGTTTGCTGTTCAAAATATACTCTGGGCCATTGTTCTTCTAGGTCCTTAGGTCAGATACTTTCCTTAGTGCCTCTGTTAAATTTAACCTTTTCTCGTGGTTCAGGTGAGAAGCCGTATACGTGCCATGTGTGCGGGACCCAGTTCACGCAGAACGCCAGCCTGAAGATGCACATCTTAAGAAAACATACTGAGAACGTGCAGAAGGAGCAATGTATCATCTGTAATGCAGTACTGTTTGGGAAGAATGACGTAAGTAAGTACTTTTACTCACCCTGTGTGCAGCAACGATTTCTAGGAAAAGGAGAATTCTGCCTTATACCATGGTGGTGTTGTCAAGCAGTGCATAAGTCCCAGAACCGTAACCTAGATAGAAGTTATCTGCATGACTATTAGAAGATAACCAGCGCCTGCAGTTTGAATATACAGTGGATATAGAAAATAATCCCCCCCCCCCCTTTAAAATAATCACATTTTATTTTATTATTCTTCTTATTATGTAATTTTTTTTTATTTTTTTTTATTATATTTATTATTCACAGACTGAAATGAATACCGACACAGTTTTTGTTTTATCCCGCTGTATTTATTCGGTGCAACTTATAACATCCAACTGAAAGCTAGAACACCAACATTTCAGAGAAAAGTAAGAAAAAAATCAAAAACAGAATCTCCGAGTTGGAAAAAGGATCACCCCCCTTTGTGTCAGTATTTTGTTGGACCACCTTTTTGCTTTAGTTCCAGCCTTTAGTCTGTTGGGATTTGTCTCTACTAACTTTGCACATCTAGACTTTGCAATATTCGCCGCTCTTCTTTGCAGAACTGCTCAAGTTCAATTACATTTGATGGTGAACGTTTGTGGACTGCAGTCTTCAAGTCATTCCACAGGTTTTCAATGGGGTTTAAGTCTGAGCTCTGACTAGGCCATGCAAGGACATTCACCTTTTTCTCCTTCAATCACTGTGTGCTCATTTAGTGCTGTGTGCTTTGGGTCATTGTCATGTTGGAAGGTAAACCTTCTTCCCATTGACAACTTTCTAGCAGAGGGCAGCAGATTTTTCTCAAGAATTTGATGGTATTTTGCCCCATCCATTTTTCCTTCTATCCTGACAAGTGCTCCAGTCCCTGCTGCAGAGAAACACCCCCATAAACAGGGTATTACCTCCTCCCCCATAAACAGGGTATCACCTCCTCCCCCATAAACAGGGTATCACCTCCTCCCCCATAAACAGGGTATCACCTCCTCCCCCATAAACAGGGTATCACCTCCTCCCCCATAAACAGGGTATCACCTCCTCCCCCATAAACAGGGTATCACCTCCTCCCCCATAAACAGGGTATCACCTCCTCCCCCATAAATGGGATATTACCCCCCCCCCCCCCATAACCAGGATATTACCTCCCCCCCCCATAACCAGGATATTACCTCCCCCCCCCCCCCCCCCATCTCCATGCTTTACTGTAGGAATGGTGTTATTTGGATGGGTTTCCACCAGACATATTGTTTGGTGTTGAGGCCACATAATTCCATTTTAGTCTCATCTGACCATAACACCTTTTTCCATGTGGCCTCAGAATCTTCAAGGTGCGTTTTTGGCAAAGCTCAGTTGTGACTGCGTGTGGCCTTTCTTGAGTGGCTTTTTTCTTGCTCCCCCTCCCATACAAGCCACATTTGTGGAAGATTTGAGATATTGTTGTCACATGCACACAATGACCACTCTTTGTCTGAGTTGCTTTCGGACTCTTGGTAGTCTCTCTGACCAGTTTCCTCCTGGCTCTTTCATCCAGTTTGGAGTAACGTCCTGATCCAGGGAGGGTCTGTTTTGTACCAAATACCTTCCGCTTCTTAATAATAGACTTCACTCTGCTTCTAGCCATTGATAAAGCCTTTGTATCCATCTCCTGACTTGTGCCTGTCCACCACTAATGGTGACAGTGTCTTGCCACCCATAGTTGATTGTTTGCTTTGGTTGCACTGCCAGGGACTGGAATGCCCCAGGAAAGCTCTTTGCATGCTGAGCTAATCAAAATGACCACAGGTGATCACAGTTGAAAGTCACTTGGCTTTGTTTGCCATTGAGAAGGTGATTACCTATACCTGATTGAGTTTACAAGTCATTTTTAGGAGGGTGGCGATCCTTTTTTCAACTCAGTGATTTGGTTTTTTAATTTTTAATTTATTTATTAATTTTTTTCTGACATGTTGGTGTTGTATCTTTCACTTTTGATGTTATAAGTTGCACTTATAGAAATACAGCTGTATAAAACTAAAACGGTGTCTGTCTTCATTTCAGGCTGCAAAGCAACAAACTGTGATTATTTTAAAGGGGGGTAATGATTTTCTTTACCCACTGCAAATCTGTCTGCAGCTTCTACAGTTTGTATTTGTACATCACTTGTGAATTTTAGACGTTTGACTAAAGTTTCCCTTTAATATCCTTTTGCAGAGGTTCATATCCGCAAGCAGCACACCTACCTGGAGGTTCCGATCAGGTGCCGCATCTGCTCTGAGGAGTTTCACGAGCGTTACCTCTACCGGCGACATCAGGAGAGTCACAGGAGCCGAAAGAAAATGAAGCGGAATGCCGACAAGCAAGACATACAGGTGAGGCCTTTGGAAGTTGTCATCGTGCAGACACAGGTTTTTTACCTTTGTGTTTGTAGCATTACGTTGTCTTTAGAATGTCTGTGGAAGATAACTTGGGCACAAGCAAGCCTTGTTTGTTGCCCAGACAATAATAATACAGTGACAGTTATGGCTGTCTTGCAAGGCCCTGAAATATTAGAATTCCTCTGGTTTGGACTGCTATCTTCCAGTCCTGGTGACAACATGTACGCAATAGAGTCACAGACAGAAATACAAATCTGGCAGGGGTTCTAGCCTTCCCCTACTTCACTTAACACTTTCCCTCCTGGCCTATAGTAAAATGACAGCTGGACAGAAGCACTGTTGTCATAAGACATCCTCCCAGACCATGCCTCTCGCGCAGCTGCGTTATCGGTCACCGGCTGTGTCCACCAGACACAGCCGATGACTGATCACTGCACTATACCGCTGCCAGTGTCATGTGATTTCGGTGACCGATCACAGCCGATCGCATGACATTTGTAAACAATGGATGACTTCCTTTCATGCCATCCATTGTATAAAATTGTGTTGTTAGCTGTGATTGGTCACAGCGATCACTTGGTAACAGACAGGGCCAATCAGTCTATCTGTACCATGTGATTAGCTTTTGACCAATCACCGCTAATCACAACAAAAGACACTAAATTAACCAGTTACGTTCAGTAAACATGGTTGCTTATACCAATGAAATTCACTGGTATGTGCAATTACAATGTATAAAAAAATAAAAATCCTGATCACTTCCCAGAGTAGTACAGTGTTACTATGGTAACATTTATATTGCTCTGGTCATAGTGTGTTAGAAAAAAGAATCGTAATAAAAAGAAACAAAAATGTAATGGGGTGTGTGTATGTATTATTTTACATACTGTCACCAGTCTGTGTCCCTGATCACCGCCACACCAGTTATATGATAACACTGTACTGCACTGGTTACAATATGTGTAAAAAAAGAATGTAAATGTTTTTTTTTTTGTTTTGTTTGTTTTTTTCCATTTTCCAAATATTTGTGACGATTTAGACAAACTCGCCATGCCTCTTACTAATTACCTTAGACTGTCTACTTTCCAAAAAGGGTGTCATTTGGGGGATATTTGCACTGTCCTGGCATTTTCGGGCCTCAAGAAATTAGATCAGCCGTCTGTACATCAGGAATGATCAATTTTCAGATACACATCCCATAGTTGGTGGACTCTATAACCTTCCTACAGACTAAATAATATACAGTGATTTGGGTTATTTTCATCAAAGAAATTTAGCTAAATAAAGGTTTTTTTATTTGCAAAATGTTATAACCAATTTTTTTTTTTCAGTTTATTTAGCAAAAAAATGTAAAACCTTGTGGTGATTAACTACTTTTGAAAGAAAGCTCTATTTGTATGAAAATAATAATAAAAATTTCATATAGGTAAAGTGTTGCATGACTGCGCAATTGTCATTTAAAGTGTGACATCGCTGAAAATTGTCCTGGGCAGGGAGGAGGTGAGAGTGCCCAGTATTGAAGTGGCTAAGAAAAGTATTTTTATTGCTGCTGGGGAACCCTCCCTTCCTGTCTGGTAAAATGTTGTCAGCAGGACAGGAAGTGAGGGAAAATCTCTCTAACGGAGCCCCATTGGGCAGTAAAAACTTGCGCTATCCAACGCTAATGAATAAAAATATTTTGGCTGGACATACACTTTGAATGTAACCACCTCTCGCCTGCTGTGTAGTCAAATGACGGCGGGCGGGGTGCGTTCTCGTTCTGGGATGACGTTATATGACGTCGCCCCAGTCTCGCTGCTCTCGGACACCTCTGGGGGCACGCAGCGTCCATGGGACACGGCGTAACCCCGATCTCGGTTAAGAGCCCATGACGCGGCTCTTTACCCATGTGGTTAGCTGTGTTCAATTACAGCTGATCACATGTAAACACGGAAGTGCTGGTAATCATCTCTCCTCGCCTCACACTGACAGTGTGAGGAGAGGGGAGCGGATCAGCGGCATCTCCTTGCAGGGGGAGACCTGTATAGATAATCAAGGCACTGATCACCAGTGCATCCCCAGCAGTGACAATCGGTGATGCCAGTCACTGCCTGCCCATCAGCGCCACCTATTAGTGCCTCCTCATCAATGCCACCGATCAGTGCTGCCTCATCAGCACACATCAGTGAAAGAGAAAAATTACTTATTTACCAAATTTTCTGACAAACTAAATGTTTTTATTTTTTTTGTCTTAGTAGCTATTGGAGTGTACCACCATTCAGTGCCAGGTTGGCACTAATGTTGTATATGCCTTTCTAGATGTATATCTTCAAGCCTGGGTATGCCCAATAGGCTCTGTTTTGTACTTAAACTTTCTTTTTTCAAATAAACAAAAAATAATCATTTTTATTTATGAGAAATTAAAAACAATTTCAGCAAAAAAACAGTGGTGATTGAATGACACCAAAAGAAAGCTCTATTTGTGTGAGAAAAAAAAAATGATAAAAATTTCATTTGGGTACAGCGTTGCATGACCGCGCAATTGTCGCAATAAAAATGTTTATAATCACTTTAATGTATTTTCCTTGATTTCAGACGTATGAGTTGGAGGAGGAGGAAGCAGAGATCACCACCACTGAAGACGGAGTGTCCTGGAACATCGTACCGGCGGCAGGCGAGGCGCAGCTGTTTCTAAACTATCAGGAGGGGGAGCAGCAGGGCATTGTGAGGGAGCTGCACAGCATACCCATGCAGACGGAGGATGGCAGCATTGTTCAGGCCATAGTGTTGCAGAGTGCAGAGCAGGTGGGCGCTGAGGCGATGCATTCTGAGGTGTACGAGGTGCAAGATCTGGCCCAAGTCTTTCGGCCCATAGTGGCGCAACAGTCCTCCGAGCCCGTAGTCCTAACACTGGAGTCTATTGATCCGGACACACAGAGTGCAGAGCAGCAGGTAAGAGAAACAGAGAAAGTTTACAATCTTTTTTTTCAGCCCGGAGCAGGTTGAAAATAGGTAGGTATATACATCTTTTTTGCACAGGTTAGTTATCATAGATGTGTCATTTTTAAGACTTAAAGTGATTGTAAGGTTTTGTGTTTTCTTTCTCGTACATCACGGGGCACAGAGCGACATAGTCATTACTATGTGGGTTATATAGATACCTTCAGGTGCTGGCACTGGCAACTTCCAAAACCGGAAGTACCCTCCCCTATATAAGCCCCTCCCATCCGGGAGTACCTCAGTTTTTTTGCCAGTGTCTAAGGTGTTGGCCAAAGATTAACATGTTTCTTCATCTGGGCTTGTGTACAGGTTCTTTTGGGCCTCAGCAAGCTAATCCGGATCCGACCAAAAAAGCTTCATAGCTAAACGGTCGGTACCCGGGCCTTGCAGAGAAGAGCAAGGTTTTGCCTGTAATGCCTCTCTTAGGAGGGCTGGACCCTGGGATCCAGAACTCTGGTCATACCCACGACCAAGATGTTGTCTGTGCAGGGTGCTATACAGGTCCAGGGGAGTGGAATCCTTGGGAACCCGGTCCCTGAAGGTTTAAGTACAATGCCTGCCGTGAGAGGTGAAGTTTGGGCTCCTGTGGACCAAACAGAGTCCTGTGGCGGGGAAAAGGTAAGTGGGGGCCCCTCAGGAACTTGGTTCTATTGAGGGGACCCCCAAGCCTAATATGTCTTTCTGCCTGTTACCTAACGGTATTCCCGCTAAATATCTGCATGCCTGAAACTGCTAGAAAATGTAATAATTTTAATGGTGGTCAAGAAAAAAAAAAAAAATGGACAAACCGCAGTACCTGTGTTAAACCACTAGAGGCCGATGTGGAACGTCGTTTTTTTCTGTGGACTGTTTTCTTCTGAGGTCCAGTCCAGGCAGATGGTTCCTCTGTCATGTTGCAAATGCTCGTCCATCCCCGGGCCCTGCTGCAAACAGGGACCCTGGCTCCTCTCCCTAGTCTTTTTCAAAAGAAGCGCCGAAGGCGCACGTGCCCGCGCACGTGCCCGCGCGCGTTCACGCGCCACTATATATAGAGGTGAGCTTGAAAAGGGGGCGGAGCTTGGGCGGATGACGCTCTGTGCGCGCCGCAGCGCTTCTGCGCATGTGCGGGCGTCCCAGCATGTCAAAAGGCACAATTTTTTTGTTGTGACCCGGCTATGGAGTGCAGAGACGGAGCTGGTAACATTTAACAAAGGCATACAGCAGGCGGTTGATGCAGGCATCCCCATAGAAAGGCACATTAGTAGACACCAACTGTTTATATAGCAGCAATTGTGCTAGACTATTTTCAGTAAGTGGTGTATTACGGCTGGAATACCTCAGCTTTGGGCTTAGGAATATGCCGTCCAAAGTCTCCGGGACTAAGACTCCCAGGAAGCAAAGGGGGTCTCCATCGGGCTCTGAGGATCTTGGGCATGCTTTGGCTGCACCAGTCTCCCCTGAAGAATCAGAGGTTGGTGCCCGTAGAGAACCCTCAGGAGTACCTGGTACTGTGGCTGTCCTCAGTTCACCTGCTCCTGTGTATGTAACAGAGGAGGTTTTTTCCTCAGCTCTGGGAGGACTGGAAGAGAGATTGACAACATTGATCGCTGCTTCCCTGTCAGAGGGAAAGCGCGCCCGATCTCCGTCTCCTCCCTCAGAGTACCTGTTAGCGGAGCAACAGTCCCATGCAGGGATCGACCTACCTGAAGGGGATCAGGATGAGGTTGATTCTGTTCTAGAGGAATCAACAGTGGAAAAGCCATTTTCAGCATCACATGCTGAAAGGTTATGGGTTCAGTCCCTGACTGATATGGTCCGATCAGCATTTAAAATGCCCCTTGCGGAACCATCAACCTCTTCTGTCTCCTCGTTGGGGTCGCTAAAAGCTCCCCAGACTGTTTGTTCCTTTCCAATCCATCCTTTATTGGAAGGACTCATTTACCAGGATTGGGAACATCCTGATAAAATATTTACTCCCCCTAAGAGATTTCCGGTGGTCTATCCCATGGAGGATAAGTTCATCCGAAAATGGAAGGTGCCTATAGTGGACGCAGCCATCTCTTGTGTGAACAAATCACTGACATGTCCAGTAGATAATGTTCAAGGACCCAATAGATAAATTGGAGTCCTTATTAAAATCTGCTTTTACTACAGCAAGCTTGGTGACACAACCAGCAGTAGCAGCTATTGGGGTCTGCCAAGCGGTGAATGAATAGTTAAAACAGGTCTTAAGGGACTTGCCGGATCAGCAGGCCCTTGCCCTAGCTGATCTGCCTAGAGCCTTATGCTTTGCGGTTGACGCCATCAAGGATTCAATCCATCAGGTCTCCCGCCTTACGCTGTCTGTAGTACATATGCGTAGGCTTCTATGGCTCAAGAACTGGTCTGCTGAAGCTCCCTGTAAATGATTGCTGGTTGGCTTCCCATTTCATGGTGAACGCTTATTCGGGGAAGACCTGGACAAATATATCCAGAAAATTTCCAGCGGTAAAAGTATACTCTTGCCGGTTAAAAAGAGATTTAGAGGTCCCTCTTTTAAGACGCCTGCCTCTCCAGTCTCTGGGACATCTGCTGTGAAGCAGTTCCGACGGCCTCCTCGGTCAAATCCCGGGGGTAAGAATCAGGGACAATCACAGGGTAACAAAAAACCCTGGGTCAGGAGAGGTACAAAACCTCCCCCCAAGTCTAATTTATGAAGGGTTGCCCCCACTCAATCGGGTGGGGGGAAGACTTCAGTTGTTCGCAGAGACCTGGCGGGACATGATCAGAGACAGATGGGTGCTCTCCGCAGTAAGTCTGGGATACAAGCTGGAGTTAAGACACTCCTCCTTCCCATTTTATGTGGTCAAACGTGCCAAGAGATCCCCGGAAGAGAGGATCCCTCCTGTCAGCACTAGAACAACTATTGCCCCAAGGAATAATTATGGAGGTTCCCCTGGAAGAATGCGGGTTCGGGTTTTACTCAAACCTCTTTACAGTCCCGAAGCCAAACCGGGACGTAAGGCCCATATTAAATCTAAAAGGGCTAAACAAATTCCTACATATCAGGACTTTCCGGACGGAGTCGATCCGATCGGTGGCCACTGCCCTACAAGGGGAGGAATGGTTAGCCTCGATCGACATCAAAGATTCTTATTTGCACATTCCCATCTTTCCAGTCCACCAAAAATTTCTACGCTTTGCAGTAGAAGGGCGCCATTTTCAGTTCAGAGCCTTACCCTTCGGTCTGGCCACAGCACCACGGGTGTTCACAAAAATTCTGGCCCCACTATTGGCCAATCTAAGAACACGAGGTGTGACGATAATGGCATATCTAGACGACTTGTTGCTGATGGACCACTCAGTGGAAAAACTAGAAATGGTTGTTCACGAGACAATCAAGTATCTGGAATCTCACGGTTGGATCCTCAACCGAGACAAGTCAGCCCTAAAACCAGTCAAAAGTCTGGAATACTTGGGGCTAAGGCTGGATTCAGACCAGAGGAAGATTTTCTTGCCTCAAGAAAAAGTGTCTTCTCTGAGAGATTTGATCCACCTGGTGGGTACAAAAAGACAGCCGTCCATACGCCTGTGCATGAGGCTGCTGGGAAAAATGGTGGCATCATTCGAAGCGGTGCCCTACGGTCAATTCCATTCAAGGAATTTGCAAGGGGCCATACTGTCAGCCTGGAACAAAAACGTTCAGGCTCTGGACTTACCAATGTCCTTGTCCCCTTCCGTTCGCAAAAGCCTCCGTTGGTGGTTGGTTCCCCAGAATCTGAAAAAAGGGAAATCCTTCAGTCCGATTTCTTGGAAGGTGGTCACTACAGATGCCAGCCTTATAGGCTGGGGGGCAGTACTGGAGCAATGGTCTCTCCAGGGCAGATGGTCGAATGCAGAGAAGGCCCTGCCCATCAATCTCTTAGAGATACGAGCAGCCCGGTATGCCCTAGTAGCATGGACATCCAAACTCCAAGGGTCCCCTGTCAGAATTCAATCAGACAATGCCACGGCAGTGGCATATATCAATCATCAGGGGGGCACCAGGAGTTGTGCAGCCCAGAGGGAAGTAAATTGCATCCTGAAATGGGCAGAAAGATATGTCCCAGCCATATCCGCGGTCTTCATTCCAGGAGTGGAGAATTGGAAGGCGGACTTTCTAAGTCGCCAACAATTGTGCCCAGAAGAATGGTCCCTTCACCCCGAGGTTTTCCGGGCAATATGTCAGCGGTGGGGAGCACCGGATGTAGATCTGCTAGCATCCAGATTCAACGCAAAGGTGGACAGATTTGTCTCTCGGACAAGGGATCCCCTCGCTTGCGGCTCGGATGCTCTAGTGTTCCTTGGGATCAGTTCAAGCTGATATATGCATTTCCACCGCCACAATTGTTGCCTCGATTACTCCGCAGAATCAGGGTAGAAAAGAAACCAGTGATTCTGGTGGCTCCAGCGTGGCCCCGAAGAGCATGGTACGCGGAGATTGTAAAAATGTCTGTGGGGAGTCCTTGGACCCTTCCACATCGTCCGGACCTGCTTTCGCAAGGACCGATATACTACCCTTCCTTACTAGCCCTAGGTTTGACGGCCTGGCTATTGAAGCCCACATTCTAAAAAAGAGAGGTCTTTCTAATCCTGTGGTATCTACCATGATCAATGCCAGGAAGCCGGTATCCAGGCAGATTTACTATAGAATCTGGAAGGCGTACATCGCCTGGTGTGAGGCCAAGAAATGGCATCCACATAAGTACGTAATAGGTAGGATTCTGGACTTCCTACAGTGGGCTGTAGATAGGAAGTTTGCCTTGAGTACTATCAAGGGTCAGATTTCGGCCTTGTCAATATTTTTTCAAAGGCCCCTGGCTTCGCATTCACTAGTTAAAACTTTTACACAAGGAGTGATGCGTATTAGCCCTCCGGTTAGTATTCCCATATGTCCATGGGACCTAAACCTGGTTCTATCTGTTCTACAGAAACAACCATTTGAACCATTACAGCATATTTCCCTGGTTCTTCTCACCAGGAAATTGATTTTTCTAGTAGCCATTTGTTCGGCTAAAAGAGTGTCGGAATTGGCCGCTATGTCCTGTAAGGAGCCATATCTGGTTATCCATAAGGACAGAGTAGTGTTACGTCCTCATCCAGCCTTTCTTCCTAAGGTGGTATCGAGGTTTCATTTGAACCAAGATGTGGTTCTTCCTTCTTTTTTCCCCAAACCTAGTTCAGTAGAGGAAAAGTTATTACATTCTTTGGATGTAGTAAGAGCAGTTAAAGCTTATCTAAAAGCCACTGCTCAGATTCGTAGAACGGATACTTTGTTTATTCTGCCGGAAGGCCCCAGAAAGGGTCAGGCAGCGTCAAAAGCTACTTTAGTCAAGTGGATTCGACAGGTCATAATGCAAGCCTATGGCTTGAGAAGGAGACCGCCTCCGTTCAAAGTTAGGGCGCACTCCACGAGAGCAGTTGGAACTTCATGGGCAGTGCATCACCAGGCCTCCCTGGCTCAAATCTGTAAGGCCGCAACATGGTCTTCAGTACACACGTTTACTAGATTCTACCAGGTGGACGTTAGAAGTCAGGAGGATGTCGCCTTTGGGCGCAGTGTGTTGCAGGCCGCAAAAGATCCTCATGTCTGATAGCGCCCAGCTTATGTATGGTGTATCCCCCCCCCTCATTTGGCATTGCTTTGGGACGTCCCACATAGTAATGACTATGTCGCTCTGTGTCCCGTGATGTACGAGAAAGAAAATAGGATTTTTATAACAGCTTACCTGTAAAATCCTTTTCTTGGAGTACATCACGGGACACAGAGCTCCCACCCCTCTTTTGGGGACACTTATTGCTTTGCTACAAAACGGAGGTACTCCCGGATGGGAGGGGCTTATATAGGGGAGGGTACTTCCGATTTTGGAAGTTGCCAGTGCCAGCACCTGAAGGTATCTATATAACCCACATAGTAATGACTATGTCGCTCTGTGTCCCGTGATGTACTCCAAGAAAAGGATTTTACAGGTAAGCTGTTATAAAAATCCTATTTTTTTTTTTTTTCAATAACAAACATGTTATACTTGCCTCCGCTGTGCCCCGATCCTCGTCTTCTGGGGCCCCCCGCGGCGCTCACGGTGGCTCCTCGCATCAGATAACCCCCTAGGAGAAGTGCTAGGTTACTGTGCGGGTGCGCTCCCATGTCCAGCATTTGCGTCCATAGACACGAATGCCAGACTCGGCCCCGGCACCCGCGTCATTGGATTGGATTGGACTTGGCCGTCCCCAAGAGATTGCCTTAATTTGCAGGGATTTTCTCTTGCTTCCTGTTTTGGATATGGGACAGGAAGTGAAGGTAAATATCCCCAATGGGACACATATGGCAAAAATAAACCTTACAGGGGTTATAACCCTCACTTATTCTATCCAAAATGAAAAAAAAAGTTTTGCTAATAGTTCTACTTGAAAAATGTATTAACCGCTTGCCGACTGCCTTCCACATATATTAAGCGGTTCGGCTGTGCAAACCAATGTACCTGTACGTCAGTCTGTGCATGTGGTACTGTGGGCACATTCCCATCGCACGCCGCGGGTCCCGCGAACTCTATGTCCACCGGCCACCTGCGATCGCGGTGAAGAGAGGCAGAATGGGGATCTGCCTACGTGAACGAGGCGGATCCCCGTTCTGGAGAGAGAGATCAGCTGTTCCTAGTGATCAGAAACAGCGATCTCTTTCTACTCCCAGTCAGTCCCCTCCCCCTGACAGTTAGAAACACCTCCCAGGGAACACATTTAACCCCTTGATCACCCTCTAGTGTTAACCCCTTCCTTGCCAGTGGCATATTTACAGTAATCCGTGCATTTTTATAGCACTGATCACCAAAAAGTGTCACTTAGGGTTAGATTTGTCCGTCACAATGTCGCATTCCTGTTTAAAATCGCTGATGGCCGCCATTACTAGTAAAAACAATAAAAAGAAAAAAAGGAGCAGAATACATATTGGCCTAAACTGGTAAATAAATGTGTGTGTGTGTGTATATATATATATATGTGTATGTATGTGTATATATATATATATATATATATATATATATATAAATTATTTATTTTTTGGATATGTATTTATAGCAGAAAGTAAAAAATATTGTGTTTTTTTTTTTTTTTTTTTTTTTTTTTCAAAATTTACGCTTTTTTGTTTCTAGAGCAAAAAATAAAAACCGCAGAAGTGATCAAATACCACCAAAAGAAAGCTCTATTTAAGCAATAAAGGACATCAATTCTGTTTGGGTACAGCATCGCACGATCGCGCAATTGTCAGTTAAAGCGACGCAGTGCTGTATCTCAAAAAATGGCCTGGTCATTAAGGGGGTAAAACCTTCCGGGGCTGAAGTGGTTAAAGAGTGCGATGCTGAATAGCAAAAAAATGGCCTGGTCATGAAGGGGGGGTAAAATCTTCCTGAGGTGGTTGAGCGCATGGAATGAGGGGACTGCTCATGTAATTGGACAGGCTGTCTGTAAATCAAGAGGGGGCATCATTCTCCCCAGCCCATCTTTTTCTGGAAGGGGGTTTTCCTCTCCCTATACAGTTGATCCATTTTTTTTCTTCTCTTCTCCTCAGAGTTTCGTCCCTGACTTCATTCCCCAGGCAGCTTCCACACCCTGGCAGCCATCCATTAAAGGGAGACGGATCCAGCCAATCAGCCCTGAGCAGCAGATCGGTGAGCACGGTTCATCTCAATACAGTAATCACAGCTGAATATTCAGCATTTTTTATTTATACTGATGGATGGGGGCTTCCTTTTTATGAACACTTTATGAATTTTTTTATTCCTTCCCATAGAGGTGAAGCTGCATCGGTGTAAAGACTGCGACAAGGCCTTCTCTACCGGCATGGAGCTCCTGAAACACAAAAAATTACACAAGCCAGAGAACATGTTTAAGTGTCCTTTTTGTGAGAATGAGTCTTCGGGGGTAAGTCGGCATTTAAAGTTGGTTACCTAACAATAAAATCATCCTGTAGGCCAGTGGTCTCCAAACTGCAGCCTTTTGCTTGCCTTTATCCAGCCCCTGGGACACTATTTCTTCCACTGACATCAATGATGGAGCATAAATTCCTCCTCTGACACCAATGATGGGGTACTTCCTCCCACTGACACCAATGATGGGGTACTTCCTCCCACTGACACCAATGATGGGGCACTATTCCTCCCACTGACACCAATGATGGGGCACTATTCCTCCCACTGACACCAATGATGGGGCACTACTCCTCCCACTAATGATGGGGGCGATATTCCTTCCGCTGACACCAATGATGGGGGCACTACTCCTTCCACAGACACTGGCCCTTTGTTTAGAAAGTTTGGAGACCCCTGCTATAGGACATTGTATATTATTTGGAAGAGAGTTTATGATATTTGCTTTTCATTCTGGTCTGATACTCGTATCCTGGAAAGTTGTCTTCCGTATAAAACTTCCTTCCCTCTGTGTGTCTAGGCCCTCGAGCTGATCCTTCACATTCAGGTCCACAATGATGACCGCCCATTCCACTGTGAACAATGCAACTTCTCCACAACTGATTCCTTCAAGCTGACCAGGCATAAGAGAACTCACACAGGTAGGGAATAGGGTGGCTGTCTTGCAGTACCTCCTTATTGCTGTTTGACAAACAACATCAGCTGCTGCTAACCGCCAAACTCTTAGGCTCGGTTCACACTGCCGTGACTCGGGATCCGACTTGTGAGCCCCCAAGTCGCATGACATGTGAAATCCCATGTTGGTCAATGAGAGCTGTCTTAATTTGCACTACTGAGGTCACTCCGACTTTAGGAAAGGTTCCTGTGCTACTTCACGGCGACTTCCATCTGACTTGTACCCATAGACTTTAATGGAAGTTGCTTCTAAGTCAGATCCTTGTCTATTTTGTGATGTGACTTGGATTTGACATTACAGAAAGATTAAAAAGGCATTCCCTGTGGTGAAGAATCAAAGTAGTACTCAAGTCGCCAGTAAGTCGCCAGAAGGTCACCTGGCAAAGTCGCAGCCGTGTGAACCAAGCCTTAGTTCCAGTTCACACTGCTGCGGTGCGGAAGTCACAGTGAATTCTGTGTGGTTTGCGCACTGCATCAAAATCTCACCCCATTCATGCAAACTGCTGCAGGTGTGTATGTTAAAGAGCTCCAACCAATAGGGGAAGCTCAGTTTTTTTGCTGCCACATTTCGCACCTTTCCGGGTGGAGGGGGAGCAGATACCTGGATTTGACGGATGCACACTCCCACTTCTGTCTGACTTGGCCACGGCAAACTCAGCCAGAAGTTCGGCCCCCATCCTCCTCCTTCTCCTTCCACCGCCAGGCATTTCAGAAAGCGAAGCGCGTTTTGCGCAGTAGGAAACCGGCTGTGAAGCCGCAAGGTTTCACTGCCAGTTTCTCCCTAGCCAATATGGCAGTGGCAGCACCCACAGAAAAATTGGCTCAGGTGATGACACCGCTGGATTCCTGGACAGGTAAGTGTCCTAATTTTAAAAGTCAGTAGCTACAGTATTTGTAGCTGCTGACTTTTTTGCTTTTTTTCTGAAGGAGCCTGGAGCTCCACTTTAAGTTAACCACACCCCGAAATTGGTTTACAAATCTCAGTGAGATTTGCACAATTGGATCGCATGGGTGTGAGCACCCATGCAATCTGATTCTGGTGCGGCCAAAAAAAGGGCCCATCGCGGATGTGGTGCGATTTTATTTTATTTTTTTGTGCTCAAACCGCACTGCTGAAGAATCGGATGCGATCACCGCACAAGTGTGAACCGGCACTCAAGGATGAATGCAAAGGCATCCAGTGTGTCCCTGCACCCAATTAAGCCAACTGTTCAAAAAAGTGGTAGCCCCTCCCACCTCAATCTATAACTGGCAAACAGGGATCCAAAACCTTGAGGTTGGTTAGGTAGGTCATTTTGATTTAACCAATGAATTCTAATTCGGTCTACATTATTTTAGGCAAGGAAATTCACCCAGCTGAAAATGCATATAAACACCCTTTAAAAAGATTACCGTATATACTCTAGTATAAGCCGAGTTTTTCAACACTTTTTTTTTGCTGAAAATGCCCCCCTCGGCTTATACTCAAGTCTGTGTCATCTGCATACCTGATCAGCCGTGTCATGCAGTCAGACGGCGGCCGACCAGTGTAAAAAAGCCGCACCTCCTCCTTGTCCTCGTCCATGATAGGCTGGGAAACCGAGTGTTCCCTTATCGCGGACGTCCTCTCGTCCTCGTCCCACGGATGAGAGGATATCCGTGGTAGGCGGACTACTGAACGCTGACTCACTGCTGTGGAAACTGAGTGTTTCCCTATCACGGACGAGGACAAAGAGGAGGCGTGGCTTTTACAGCCCGGACCTGCAAGCACCATGCAAGTACTGTACATCCTACTGTCCTGGGTTCAGACTGCATTCGTTCTTCTCAACCAAGTCTGCTGACAGTTCCCGCAGCAGTGCTCCCAGCGTGATCATTGTAAATAATCTAAGCTACCTGCAATTCACTTACTATGGCCAACACTGCCCACAGCCTTGTGGATATTGCACACACAGAACAGTGCGCAAAGAGGAAAGCAGGGTGAGGAGGGCATCAGAGGGTGGGGGGGGTGCAATGGGCCCAGTGAGGCGTGCAATGGGCCCAGTGAGGCGAGCAATGGGCCCAGTGAGGCATGCAAATGGGCATTGTTGACCCTCTTTTCCACTTACAGTAGCTGCTGCATTTCCTACCCTAGGCTTATACTCGAGTTAATATGTTTTCCCATTTTTTTTGTGGTAGAATTCGGTGCCTCGGCTTATATTCGGGTTGGCTTATACTAGTATATACGGTAACTATAATAAGCCCTGTGGGGTTATATCCGCTTTATGGCTGTCACTTAACAAGCCAGAGAAAAGAGGAGATTTACTAAAACTGGTGCATACAGACTCTGGTGCGGCTGTGCACAGTAACCAATCAGCTTCTGACGTCAGCTTGTTCAGTTAACCATTTGCTGACCGCCCTAAAGCAATTTTACTGCTACAGGGCGGCAGCTCAGCGCAGGATCACGTGTGTGTGTGTGTGTGCGTGTGTGTTTGTGTATGTATGTGATCCTGCACTTCCGCCAGCAGGGGGCGTGCGCACACAGCTGGCGGGCTGCTTCTGCTGTGATTCTTCACAGCAAGAGCTGATCTGCGGGCACTCTGTGCCCTCTGGCACCTGCTGGTAAACAGAGAATGAAGATCTGCCTATGTAAACAAGGCAGCTCGCTGTTCTGAGGGGGGAAGGGATGGATTCTGTGTTCCTGCAAAGGGAATTAAATCCATCCCTTCCCCTAGTAAAAGAAGCACACACTGGACGCAAGAACACTGGCTAGGCACACAGTTAACCCTTTGATCACCCTAGATGTTTAACCCCTTCCCAGCCAGTGTCATTAAAGTGGTTGTAAACCCACTTTCTTTATCGTACACCACGGGACACAGAGCTAGTCATTACATAATGGGTTAAGGGTCACCAGCGGTGATTGGACACTGGCACAACCAATGGAAGACAGTTCCCCTCCATATAACCCCTCCCATCAGGGAAGTACCTCAGTTTTTTCGCCAGTGTCGAAAGGTGTTGGACGCGTTAGGAGGTGCTAAAGGAAAGCTCTACCAAAGAGACCCTCTGGGGGTAAAAGAGCTATGCTTTCGGATCCATCCAAGACGCCTACAAATGAGCTGAATCTGGATGGGATCCGGGCCTCATCCATGAGGCGTCGCCTGTAATGTCTCTCTTCGGAGGACTGGGCTCTAAGATCCAGCACTTTCGCTATTTCGCTATAAAGTCCTGGTAAGAGTCTTGTACAAGGCCCAGGGGAGAGGTATCCTTTAAATAGGAACCCATATCCCTGAAGGTTGGCACACATAGCCCACCGTGAAGGGTGAAGTTTGGTATCTGTCTGAAAACTTTCAGCAGAAAAACCTGCGGCGTGGATAAGGTGAGATTAGAAGGTCCATAACTAGGTATGGGACCTTTTTCAAAAAGTGGATGTCTTCTTTTTTTCCACCACTGGGGGGAGTAAAGAGCTGAATATACTCACCTCACTCTGTTCAGTGTCGGCTTCGGCGAAGTACACTGCTCGTCACCTCCGCTGCTGAGCTTGCTTGAGCACCCCGCTCCTCCTTCCGGTGGCCGATACAGACACCTGCAGATGCAGGTAAGTGGGGACAGGGGCTGATGAGAGTCCTCTCTCACTATGGCCACCACCATAGCGCTAAAGGCCGCGCGCGCGAGCGCGCTTTATCGGAGGGGGGGGGCCGAGGCGTGCGCGGGCACGTGGCGCGCGCAGGCACAGAAACGGCGCCAAATTTAAAAGACTGTCAGTGTAAAAAGCACTGCAGCAGCAAGCAAGCTCGTTAGTTCTCTTGTTCCTGGCAGAGAAACACAGCAGCTATACAGGGACGTAAGACTCCATGTGGTTGGATTGGGTACTTCCTAGAAGACATCCATGTTATGCATAGTTATGTGTTAAAAGTTGCATACTTAATGTATTTGCTAAACTGAACACGGTAGTATATGCATTTAGGTACCTTGTATTTTGTCTAAACAGTAAGCCTTCCAGGGGAAGTAATGCGGACAAAAAGAGATAAAAGAGCACCGCCGCCTGAGACAGGGGGCTCTAGCTGTGCTGACTCGGTACCTTCCTCTCCTGTGTTGCCAAAAGCACCTGTACAGGATGAGCCATTACCTCTGTCAGGTATGGCGGCTTCCCCAGTGAAGCCTGGGCCTGCATATGTCACTGAGGACACTTTATCAGCTGCCCTAAATAATCTGGAGGAGAAAATTGCTACTTTAATCGCGAAATCCTCTAAAAAGGACAATAAGCGAAGCAGATCTCCTCCAGTATTGGACCTCCCTTCAGAAGTACCTGAGGAGGAGGAGGATGAGGAGGAGGCTACATCAGCAGAGGATGAGGAGTCAGACGGATCAGGGATATCGGATGAGCCTTTTTCGGTATCCCAGATTTTAAAGTCACAGGTGCAATGCTATGCAGGAGCCGTGCGAGCTGCATTTAGGTTACCCTCTTTGGAGGTAACAGAATCACCTGTCTCCTCCCTAGGATCATTAAGATCCCTGCAAGGTGCATGCTCCTTCCCGGTTCATCCGTTACTAGAGGATCTATTGTACGCAGACTGGCAACATCCAGATAAGCGTTTTTCACCTCCAAAAAAGTTTAACATTCTTTATCCTATGGAGGAAAATTTTTTAAAGAAATGGAGCCTGCCTACGGTAGATGCGGCTATTTCTTGTGTAAATAAAAACCTGACATGTCCAGTGGATAATGTACAAGTGTTTAAAGATCCTTCTGAGAAGAAGTTGGAATCCTTACTGAAGTCCTCCTTCCTTTTGGCCGGCTCAATTATCCAACCTGCAGTAGCAGCAGTCGGTATGTGTCAGGTCGTCAGCCAACAGGTAAAGCAGGGGCTGAAGGAGCTGCCTTCAGAGCAGGCTAAAAATTGGGAGAATTTGCCTAAAGCCTTATGCTTCACAGTGGATGCCATGAGAGATTCTATCATACAGGCATCACGCCTTACACTCCAGCTGGTACAGATGCGCAGAGTACTTTGGCTTAAGCATTGGTCAGCGGAAGCCCCATGCAAAAAGTTGTTGGCAAGTTTCCCGTTCCATGGCGAACGCCTTTTTGGGGAAGATTTAGAAAGATATATCCAAAAGATATCAAGTGGTAAAACGACACTTTTACCTGAGAGAAAGAAAAACAAGAGACCTTGTTTTAAACACACTCTCTCCCCAGCTCCCGGGAAATCTGACTCCAGCCAGTGGCAACGGCCTTTTCAGCCGCCCAAAAAAGCCAAAGAACAGGCTCAGAAGAACAAGAAGCCGTGGGGTTCAAGAGCTAATAAGCAAGCCCCAAAACCTCTCATTGAAGGGGCGCCCCCGCTCGGCCGAGTGGGGGGAAGGCTTCGTCAGTTCTCAGCGACTTGGCGGACAGAAACCCAGGACAAATGGGTGGTATCCACAATATCCTCAGGGTACAGACTGGAATTTCGAGAGATCCCATCTTCTCAATTCCGAAGTTCAAGACTCTCCAAGGATCCACAAAAAAGAGGATCCTTCTTCAAAGGTTTGAATCACTTAATAGCTCAAGGTGTGGTTACAGAGGTACCCCAAAAGGAGCAAGGTTCAGGTTTTTACTCAAACCTCTTTGTGATTCCAAAACCGAACGGAGAAGTCAGACCCATCCTGGATCTAAAAAATCTAAACCAGTTTCTGAACGTTCGCCATTTTCGAATGGAAACGATTCGATCCGTGGTCGCTACTTTAAAAGGCGGAGAATTCATTGCGTCCATAGATATCAGACGCATATCTACACATACCAATCCTCCCCGCTCACCAAAGATTCCTAAGGTTTGCGGTAGAAGATCGCCACTTTCAATTTGTGGCCCTGCCATTTGGTGTAGCCACCGCGCCCAGAGTATTCACAAAGGTGCTAGCTCCTCTGTTAGCAAACCTAAGAACACGGGGCATTGCGGTAACAGCCTATCTAGACGATCTACTATTAATAGATCAGTCAAAGGAGGGATTGGATCACGCTGTAGACACTACAGTAGGATACCTGGAGCATTTAGGATGGATTATAAACTTACAAAAATCCTCTCTCCAGGCCCAAAGAAGGATAGTGTACCTGGGCATGATCATAGATACAGCCCAAAACAGGGTATACCTGCCAGAGCCAAAGATACAGTCTCTGAAAGACCTAATCCACAAGGTCAAAGCAAACAAGAGGCCGTCTATTCGCCTTTGCATGAGACTATTGGGAAAGATGGTAGCCTCCTTCGAGGCGGTCCCTTACGCCCAGTTTCATTCGAGACTACTTCAAGGCAATATTTTAGCCTCCTGGAACAGGAAGAGCCAAGCTCTGGATATACCCATGCGCCTGTCCTCACAAGTACGCCACAGCTTCAATTGGTGGCTAGAAGCCAGGAATTTACGGAAGGGAAAGTCCTTCCTCCCAGTGGCCTGGAAGGTGGTATCTACGGATGCCAGCCTATCGGGCTGGGGTGCAGTATTCGAGGAGGCTTCTACCCAGGGAACCTGGGCCAAGACTCAGGGGATCCTGCCCATCAATGTGCTAGAGATCCGGGCGGTATATCTAGCCCTCAAAACCTGGACATACAGGTTACAGGGCTACCCAGTTCGGGTTCAATCCGACAATGCTACGGCAGTAGCTTACATCAATCACCAAGGAGGCACCCACAGTCGGGCAGCCCAAAGAGAGGTGAACCGGATCTTGGCATGGGCAGAAGAGCATGTACCTTGCATCTCTGCAATCTTCATTCCAGGGATAGAAAACTGGCAAGCAGACTACCTGAGTCGTCAGCAGCTGCTACCAGGAGAGTGGTCTCTTCACCCAGAGATCTTTCAGGCCATATGTCTGAGATGGGGAAACCCAGATGTAGACCTGCTAGCTTCCAGGTTCAACAAGAAATTGGACAACTTTGTGTCCAGAACGAGAGATCCTCTAGCCTACGGGACAGACGCTCTAATAACTCCATGGAATCAGTTCTCACTGATCTATGCATTCCCTCCGATCCCTCTTCTACAAAGACTGCTTCGCAGGATCAAGGCGGAGGGAATACCAGTAATCCTAGTGGCCCCAAACTGGCCCAGGAGGCCTTGGTATGCCGAGATCGTAAAAATGGCGATAGGAAGGCCCTGGAAGCTTCCACTTCGACACGACCTGTTGTCACAGGGTCCAGTATTCCACCCTTCCTTACAAAGGCTAAATTTGACGGCCTGGCTGCTGAGACCCACATTTTGAAAAAGAGAGGGGTCTCTGGCCTGGTTCTTTCTACGCTCATTAATGCTAGAAAGCCAGCCTCCAGACTCATCTATCATAGAGTCTGGAAAGCATACGTTTCCTGGTGTGAATCCAGAAGTTGGAATCCTCTGAAATATGAAATAAGTAGGATTCTTGCTTTTTGCCAGTTAGGAGTGGATATGAATTTAGCCCTTAGCACCATCAAAGGGCAAATATCGGCTCTATCAGTCTTCTTTCAGAGACCATTGGCATCTCACTCCCTAGTTCGGACATTCATTCAGGGGGTACTGAGGATAAATCCTCCAGTCAGGTCTCCCTTGTGTCCATGGGATTTGAATTTGGTATTGTCAGTGTTGCAAAAGCAACCTTTTGAACCTATTCGCCATATTCCTTTAATTATATTAAGTAGGAAATTGGCCTTTCTGATTGCTATAGCTTCTGCTAGGAGAGTATCAGAGCTAGCAGCTCTTTCTTGTAAAGAGCCTTATCTAATTTGTCACAAGGACAAGATCGTACTACGACCCCATCCGGCTTTTCTGCCTAAGGTGGTGTCGGCTTTTCACTTGAATCAAGACATTGTTCTGCCTTCCTTTTTTCCAAACCCGCGGACGGCGGGGGAAAAATTATTACACTCTCTAGATCTAGTGAGAGCGGTAAGGGTGTATCTGCAAGCAACCGCTCAGATATGTAAAACAGATGTTTTGTTTATTTTACCAGGTGGTCCCAAGAAGGGCCAAGCGGTATCAAAATCCACCATTTCCAGGTGGATTAGACAAGTAATTGTTCAAGCTTATGGTTTAAAGAACAGGACTCCTCCTTTTCCTGTTAAGGCGCACTCTACCAGGGCGATAAGTGCTTCATGGGCAGTGCACCACCAGGCTTCGATGGCTCAGATCTGTAAGGCTGCAACTTGGTCCTCAGTCCATACATTTTCCAAATTCTATCAAATAGATGTGAAAGGACATGAGGATTCCGCCTTCGGGCGAAGTGTGCTGCAGGCAGCAGTATAGGGCTTCTGGTCCGCAAGCGGTCGGTTTGATCTGTGTCCCCCCCCCTTCATATGAGCATTGCTCTGGGACGTCCCATTATGTAATGACTAGCTCTGTGTCCCGTGGTGTACGATAAAGAAAATAGGATTTTTATAACAGCTTACCTGTAAAATCCTTTTCTTGGAGAACACCACGGGACACAGAGGTCCCACCCTTCTTATGGGAACCTTACTGCTTTGCTACAAAACTGAGGTACTTCCCTGATGGGAGGGGTTATATGGAGGGGAACTGTCTTCCATTGGTTGTGCCAGTGTCCAATCACCGCTGGTGACCCTTAACCCATTATGTAATGACTAGCTCTGTGTCCCGTGGTGTACTCCAAGAAAAGGATTTTACAGGTAAGCTGTTATAAAAATCCTATTTTTTAAACAAAGACCTACAGGTAAGCCTAGATTAAGGCTTACCTGTAGGTGCATGAAATATCTCCTTAACCTACACGGTTAAGGAGATATTTGTATGTAAATGCGGCGATGCTGACGTCACCCCATTCACAAATTCGGCTAGGTCGCAACATTCGACGACGTAGCCGAATTTGACAGCTCACGCGCGCATGCGTGGAGTCACGTCTTCGCCACTCCGGCCAATCACAGCGCCGGAGCGGAGCTGTGATTGGCTGCAGCGGCGATACCCGGAAGTAACATTCCGGCTATCGCCGCAGCGATGGATGCGGCTAGAGGAGGGACACGGACGACTTCAGGGGCCCCGAACGAAGGTAAGTGGTACATAATGAGCTAGTATGCTAGTCATTCTAGCTCATTATAGCTTTGTCTTGCAGGTTAGTAAAAAAAAAAAAAAAAAGATAAAAGGGTTTGCAACCACTTTAAGTGTTTGTAAAGTCACTAAGTGACTTTACATGTATGTAATGCAGAAATCCAGCCATTACCAAATCTGTAAGTGCTTGTTAGAAATTAAAAGGATAAATACAGTTTCTGACACCGCAGCTGTGCGGTCACGTGATCCCCTGTGCTGGCCAGCCTTGATCTACAGAGAGAAGCAGGAGGGGGCCTAGATTCCTCTGTGACAGCTGGCCAGCAGATGGGAGTCTCTGCCCCTTCCGCTTTTCTCCGTAGATAAAGGCCGACCAGCACAGGGGATCACGTGACCGCACAGCTGCGGTGTCAGAAACTGTATTTATCCTTTTCATTTCTAACAAGCACTTACAGTTTTAGTAATGGCTGGATATCTGCATTATATACATTGGAATGTGCTGCATTCTGCAGCGGAATAGAGGGTGGAGGGGCGGGGGGAACACTCTCATGCAGACAGGGAGGGAGGGGGAGAGACTGTCAGAGGAGAGACAGGAGCCGCAGATGACGGAGACACGTAACCTGACCACGGTAGTCAGGGCTCAGCAGCCATGATTATCGTGGTCAGCAGAAACAGGGGGACTCAGGAACTGGCAGGACAAACCAGGTTTATTACCAGTTAGGAAGAGAACAATTGCACAGCACAAGCACTGTGCTGTTATTCACGCCTTAAAATCACAGGCTCTTCGTTTTATTTTGATTTTTTGGGGGGGGTTAAAGAGGAACTGCAGTCTGCTCACATTATTTGCAATAAAAACATCTTTTTCTATTCTGAAGCTTCCCTCCAACCACTTTGCATATTTATTTTATATATACTGTTATTCTGTACACAAATATGCTGCGGAAATCTCTCATCACTAAGTCTGGCTGCAGCCATTTTAACTGTGGGCAGCTGAAGCTGCTGCCTGTTCACTTCCTGGATTTACACAGACACACAGAGGCGCACCTCCAGCTCTGCAGCCCTGCAGCTTTCTTTGGCCCTCTTATGACTCACCCCCCCTCCCCTCCATTCCTGGCAAACTCCCATGAGAGCTGTGCATGATGCCATAAGCCTAGTCTAATGACCAGACAAGAAAGAGGAAGTGGGCTGTATAAGGTATTCACTGGCAAAAAAAAAAATATGTTTTACTATCCAAAGTTAAAACAACAAGAGGGGCAGAAGATTTAATAGATGGAAAGATGAAAAAATGACTGATGGTCCACTTTAACAAACGCTTTAGTACAGTGACAGTGCCTATTTTTAGCACCGATTACTGTATTGGTGTCGCTGGTTCACGAAAAGTGTCAGGTTGTTCGCCGCAATATCACAGTCCAGCTATAGGTCGCTGATCGCCGCCATTACTAGTATTAAAAAAAAAAACATAATTAATTAAAAATCCATAAATATATACCATAGTTTGTAGACGCTATAACGTTTACGTAAACCAATCAATATACGCTTATTGGGAATTTTTTTTACCAAAAATATGTAGCAGAATACATATTGGCTTAAACTTATGAAGACATTTTATTTGTAAAATTATTATTATTATTATTATTATTATTTTTTTATGTTTTTTTTTTTTTTTTTTTTTTTAATTTGGCGCCCTTTTTTTGGTTCATAAAAATAAAAACCGCAGAGGTGATCAAACACCAAAGGAAAGCTCTATTTGAAAGGAATTACAAAAAAGTTCTATTTTTGAGGGCAAAAAAAATGTATTTGGGTACAGCGTCGCACAATTGTCAAAGTATCGCAGTGCCGCATCGCAAAAAAAAATGACCTGATCAGGAAGGGGGGTAAATCTTTCAGAGCTGAACTGGTTAACTGCCATCACAGTGGATGGCGTGAGAACAGCTAGAAGCTATAATATAATAATCTGTCCAGATTTTGCTGACTTCAATTGATTTATCCTCCTTTTTTTTTTTTTCTTTCTCAGGAGAGAAGCCTTTTACATGTAATGTATGTGAGGCCAAGTTCACGCAGAAGACCAGCATGTTGATGCACATTCAGCGGAAACACACCAAAGAGCTCCCCAAATTAAGCTGTCCTCTGTGTAAAACCATCCTGACCGGGAAGCACAGTCTGAGTGAGTATACTTCCGATCCTCCTCCTTCCCACACCTGTTGGTATGCTTTGCCAAAGGTATGGGATTCACTGCCCCCCAAGCTCTAAAATTGGGGGACACGTTGCATTCGTTCTTACAGGCGCGCCGCCCTCCAGTGTTTCTCCCAGCTCAACTCTGTGATCGGCGAGCCAGAGAGCGTATCAGTCGCCGCCAAAAGTTGAGCATATAGATTTCCAGTCATCTCTATGACCCTCGGAGGCCCGGGCTCGACGTTATGAGGTCACGTCCGGGTCGGCGGAAGTAAACAATGTTTGGGGACGCAGCTGGAAAGGCAGAGAGAGTTTATTTTATTTTTTTTATTTTTTTTATTTTATCTCAGCCTTTCTAACCTGGAGGAGAGATGTGGGGTCTTATAGACCCCACATCTCTCCATAAAGAGGACCTGTCACACACTATTCCTATTACAAGGGATGTTTACATTCCTTGTAATAGGAATAAAAGTGATCAATTTTTTATTTATTTTTTAAAGAGAAAGTGTAAAAATTAAATTTAAATTTTTTATTTTATTTTAGAGCACCCCCGTGCTCGCGCACAGAAGCGAACGCATACGTAAGTCTCGTCCACATATGTAAACGGCGTTCAAAGCACACATGTGAGATATCGCCGAGTGTGTTCGAGCAAAACCAACAATTCTAGACCAAGACAGCCTCTCTAACTCTAAACGGGTTACATTCCATGAGTGTGCGCAATTTTAAAGCGTGACATGTTGGGTATCGATTTACTCGGCGTAACATCATCTTTCACATTTTACAAAAAAAAAAAAGGGCTAACTTTACTGTTACTGTTTCCGTTGGCAAGACCGCTGCGCAAATACCGACATAAAATATTGTAATGATCACCGTTTTATTCTCTAGGGTCTCTGCTAAAAAATATATATATAATGTTTGGGGGTTCTAAGTATTTTTTTTCTAGCAAAAAATACAGATTTTAACTTGTAAGCAACAAATGTCAGAATTAGGCTTAGGCATGAAAGGGTTAATGCAAAAAAAATAAACACAATACATAACCCAATTTTTTGTCAATAATATAAGATGATGTTACTCTGAGTAAATATATGTCACTTGAAGTCAAATGAAACACCGAGTACGCGATTTGGCGGCAAGTGGTTAACATGTAAAATTTAACCACTTAAGCCCCGGACCATTTGGTAGCTAGAGGACCAGAGGTGAATTCAGAATTTTGCACTGCGCTGCTTTAACTGTAAATTGTGCGGACATGCAATGTTGTACCCAAACGAAATTTGCGTCCTTTTCTTCCCACAAATAGAGCTTTCTTTTAATGGTATTTGATTGCCTCTGCGATTTTTATTTTTTGCGATATAAACGGAAAAAGACAGAAAATTTTGAAAAAAAATGATATTTTCTACTTTTTGTTATAAGAAAAATCGAATAAACTCAATTGTAGTCATACATTTAGGCCAAAATGTATTCAGCCACATGTCTTTAGTAAAAAAAATGTCAATAAGCGTATATTTATTGGTTTGCGCAAAAGTTATAGCGTTTACAAACTAGGGTACATTTTCTGGAATTTACACAGCTTTAAATTTATGACTGCCTATCTCATTTCTTAAGGTACTAAAATGGCAGGGCAGTACAAAACCACCCCAAATGACCCCATTTTAGAAAGTAGACACCCCAAGGAAATTGCTGAGAGGCCTGTTGAGCCCATTAAATATTTTTTTTTTTTTGTCCCAAGTGATTGAATAATGACAAAAAAAAAAATTACAAAAAGTTGTCACTAAATGATATATTGCTCACACATGCCATGGTTATATGTGGAATTGCACCCCAAAATACATTCTGCTGCTTCTCCTGAGTACGGGGATACCACATGTGTGGGACTTTTTAGGAGCCTAGCCGCGTACGGGACCCCAAAAACCAAGCACCGCCTTCAGGATTTCTAAGGGCGCAAATTTTTGATTTCACTCCTCACTACCTATCACAGTTTCGAAGGCCATAAAATGCCAAAATAGCACAAAACCCCCCCAAATGACCCCATTTTGGAAAGTAGACACCCCAAGCTGTTTGCTGAGAGGCATGGTGAGTATTTTACAGCTCTCATTTGTTTTTGAAAATTAAGAAAGAACATTTTTTTTTTTTTTTTTTTTTTTTTTTCAATTTTCAAAACTTTGTGACAAAAAGCGAGATCTGCAAAATACTCAACATACCTCTCAGCAAATAGCTTGGGGTGTCTACTTTCCAAAATGGGGTCATTTGCGGGGGTTTTGTGCCATCTGGGCATTCCATGGCCTCCGAAACTGTGATAGGCAGTGAGAAGTGAAATCAAAAATTTACACCCTTAGAAAGCCTGAAGGCGGTGATTGGTTTTTGGGGTCCCGTACGCGGCTAGGCTCCCAAAAAGTCTCACAGATGTGGTATTCCCGTACTCAGGAGAAGCAACAGAATGTATTTTGGGGTATAATTCCACATATGCCCATGGCATGCTTGAGCAATATATCATTTAGTGACAACTTTGTGCAAAAAAAAAAAAAAATTGTCTTTTTTCCGCAACTTGTGTCAACATATAAAATATTCCATGGACTCGACATGCCTCTCAGTATATAGCTTGGGGTGTCTACTTTCCAAAATGGGGTCATTTGGGGGGTTTTTGAACTGTTCTGGCATTTTATACACAACATTAGGAAGCTTACATCCACTCTTCTAACCACTTGAAGACAAAGCCCTTTTTGACACTTTTTGTTTACATGAAAACATATTTTTTTTGCAAGAAAATTATGTTGAACCCCCAAACATTATATATATTTTTAAAGCAAAGGCCCTACAGAATAAAATGGTTGGTGTTGCATTTTTTTTTTCTACACAGTATTTGCGCAGCGATTTTTTCAAACACATTTTTTGGGGAAAAAATACACTTTTTTTAATTTTAACGCACTAAAACACACTATATTGCCCAAATGTTTGATGAAATAAAAAAGATGATCTTAGGCCGAGTACATAGATACCAAACACGACATGCTTTAAAATTTCGCACAAACGCGCATTGGCGACAAACTACATACATTTTTAAAAGCCTTTACAGGTTACCCCAGTAGATTTACAGAAGAGGTCTACTGCTAAAATGACTGCCCTCGATCTGACCTTCGCGGTGATACCTCACATGCATGGTGCAATTGCTGTTTACATATGACTCCAGACCGACGCTTGCGTTCGCCATTGGGCAAGAGCAGGGCAGGACAGGGGTGCTTTTTTTTTTTTATTTTTTTTTTTTTTTATTAATTTTGCTTTATTTTATTTTATTTTTAAACTGTTGCTTCCATATTTTTTTTTTATCATTTTTATTGTTATCTCAGGGAATGTAAATATCCCCTATGATAGCAATAGGTAATGACAGGTACTTTTTTTTTTGAAAAAACTGGGGTCTATTGGACCCTAGATCTTTCCTCTGCCCTCAAAGCATCTGACCACACCAAGATCGGTGTGATAAAATGCTTTCCCAATTTCCCAATGGCGCTTTTTATATCCGGGGGGGGGGTACATTCCCTCCCACTGCTTGTAAAAGCAGTCCAGAGGCTAATTAGCCACTAGGATTGCTTTTACATGAAAGCCGGCCGCTGGCTGAAAAGAATGATACCAAGATGATACCTAAACCCACAGGCATCATTCTGGTATAAACATTCAAAGTCCAGCAACATACCAGTACGTTGCTGGTCCTTGTTGGACATGTATTGTAATCTTTTTTTTTCATGCAGCCTGTTGGCTGAACAAAAAAAAAAGATTGATCGGTGGGTATGCCCACCATTAGAATACCGCCCTTCATCCACCCACTTCTAATGATGGGCATACATGCACCATTTATATATGCCGAAGCATGGGGGCATCTTCCCGCAAAAGTTATGCCGCACACACATGGTCGGACTTTTCCACGGGCAAGCCTCCGTCGGAATTTCGACCGTATATACGCGGCATTAGGAGCAAAATCGCTCCTCCGCCCCTGCTGCCCCAATGCTTCGGCATATATGCTTTTTTTTTTTTTAACTGTGGTGGTGAAATTACCTCCTACAGCACTGGAGTCGCAGGGATCAGGCCTGTCTCTGCGAACGCTGCAGTTATGTGTGTTGTGTTTTGCAAGTGACACTGATCGATCGATACTGCACTTGGGTGGCCTGGGCTGGACGGAGGGGCAAAACGCAGGTGCTAGCAGGTATCTGGGCTGATCCCGCTAACACTGCGTTTTTGGGAACCCTAAACTGCTGGGGACGCTAGTATAGATCTGATCAGATCAGATATTGATCTGTTCAGATACTATACCACTAAGGGGGGTGTATGCTTAACGCGTGGGTGTTAGCGCTACTGGCACTAACCTGACGCTGCCTGGGGTGTGACGCAGACCCTCTCTGACGCTAAAACCTAATTGATATCACCCGCCGGGCGATCAGGGGGTTAAACCTTTATTGGGTTATATACGGCGGGTGCCCTGACACTATAAAAAGCAAACGAACTAACCAGCGTCACCCGTAACACTTATATGATGATCACTGGTGAAAGGGTTAACTAGGGGCAATTAGGGGGTTAAAACCTTTATTAGGTAATATATGGGGGTACCTGACGCTATATAAAAACCTGACGGCGAACCTAAAAAAAAATTACTGGCTACCTATCGGCATCACCGACACTAAGACAACGATCATAAAAACGATCGCTTGGCGACAGTGGTGATAGGGGGTGAAAGGGTTACCTGGGGGGCGATCAGGGGGTTAAACCTTTATTAGATAATATATGGGGGTACCTGACGCTATAAAAACCTGCGGCGAACCTAAAAAAAATTACTGGCTACCGATCTGCATCACCGACGCTAAGACAGCGATCAGAAAAATGATCGCTTAGCGACAGTGGTGATAGGGGGTGAAAGGGTTACCTGGGGGGCGATCAAGGGGGTTAAACCTTTATTAGGTAATATATTGGGGTACCTGACGCTAGAAAAACCTGTGGCGAACCTAAAAAAAATTACTGGCTACCGATCTGCATCACCGACGCTAAGACAGCGATCAGAAAAATTATCGCTTAGTGACAGTGATGATAGGGGGTGAAAGGGTTACCTGGGGGGCGATCAAGGGGGTTAAACCTTTATTAGGTAATATATGGGGGTACCCGACGCTATAAAAACCTGCGGCGAACCTAAAAAAAATTACTGGCTACCGATCAGCATCACCGACGCTAAGACATCGATCAGAAAAATGATCGCTTAGTGACAGTGGTGATAGGGGGTGAAAGGGTTACCTGGGGGGCGATCAAGGGGGTTAAACCTTTATTAGGTAATATATGGGGGTACCCGACGCTATAAAAACCTGCGGCGAACCTAAAAAAAATTACTGGCTACCGATCAGCATCACCGACGCTAAGACATCGATCAGAAAAATGATCGCTTAGCGACGGCGGTGCTAGGGGGTGAAAGGGTTATCTGGGGGGTGATCAGGGGGTTAAACCTTTATTAGGGGGGGTTAGGGGGCTACACTGGACCTAAAACTAAATGTAGTGACACTTTTACAGTCACAAATGTCACTGATTGCAGTGATCACTAAATAAATGGTCACTGCAATCAGTGACACTGTGACTGGGGGCTGGGGGGTGATCTGGGGGGGCGATTTATGTGCCTATGTGTCCTGGTGTCAGTGTAGTGTTGTGTGCACTAACCTGCATCTTCTCCTGTACGGCGCTCTGTATATGTGAGCGCCGCAGGAGAGATGACATCACTTCCTCCCGCCTGTGTAAACAGTACACAGGCAGGGGAAACTCTCATTCGCCGGGAGCGATCGAGAGGGGGGGGGCCGGAATCGAACGGCCGTCCCCTCATGCCGGATCGCTCCCGAAGGTAAAACGACCACCCACTGTAAAGAAGGGGGGTCCGATCGGACCCCCCAACTATACAAAGGCAATCACGTATATGTACGTGATTCTGCCTGTCGGTGCCATTCTGCCGACGTATATTTACAGTGGGCGGTCGTTAAGTGGTTAAAGACACCTCTCCTGCATGCGTATCCATACACATATGTTTATTGTGACCCGTTTTCATGTGTTGTATTACAGGCATTCACCTGAGGAAGCAGCACGCTCACTCAGAGACCGAGCTGAAGTGCCGTTTCTGTCCCGCCACGTTTCGGGAGCGGTTTGTCCTCCGTGAGCATCAGAAGACTCATAGAAATGAAAAGCCCATCAAATCAGTCGCCCCGAGGGCAAAACGGAGAAAAATCACTGAGCAGAATCAGGTAAGGAAGGCAAAGATTCTGATTCAAAGTGGCCGAAGAGTGCCTGCTAACATATATAAGATACAGTTACTGTAAACAGGATTGGCAGAAGAGAATGTTAAAGTGGTTCTAAAGCCTTAAAGTGTATGTTTAGCTTTATAGAAAATCTGTAGGATGACCTCATACTTGACCCCCCCCCCCCCCCTCCGCTGCCAGACATCAGCATGCCGCTTCACCCACCCGCTTCTCTCCTCGCAGTGCTGACAGGATGGGCCAGACGGATTCTGATTGGTCAGAGTCATCCATGTGACAATGCTGACCAATTAGAATCACTTCTGGTCTGTACTGGCTAATCAGTACGAAGACATGATTGAACCACTGGGATTTTAAATCCCTGGACCGGTGAAGCAGCATGCAGAGGAGGATCGCTGGACTCCAGCACAACAGCGGGACCAAGGGGGATGGGGAGGGGATCCAGTGTAAGGGGCCAACTTAAAGAATTTCTGTAAAGCTGAACTTACACTTTAAAGGTAAAGTACAGCCAAAACTCGTTTGGCTGTACTACTTCTATGGCTCGCAGGGGTGCAGTTCGTTCTGCACTCCTGTAACCCATTTTCAGCAGACAGCGGGCTGATGTCAAAAAGCCGGTCCAGGCTTGGGCAAGATCTCCACAATGAAGTCGGGATCTGCCCACATGCCTGGACCTGCATCTGGCTCAGCCTTTCAGTCAGCCGCTGAGAGCTTGGGTCGGCCGCTCCCAGCCCCTCCCTAGCCCAGCGCTCCAGTGAGCGAGGAGGGGGCAGAGCAGACAACGGGGACTGACAGTCACCAGCTCTCAGAGAGCCCTGAGAATGGAGTGATCGACGGTGTTTGCTTGCTCAGTTCTCAGTGTTAGAGGAGGTGGGGGACAGATGCAGCATCCACCTAGGTAAGTATGAATCCAAAAAAAAAAAAAAAAACATCTTTTAAGGTAAAATTAAACTTAAAGATGAAGTAAACCCTGGTGGGTTATACTTCCTCTTTTTTGCTCACAGAAAACCCGTCAAATTAAAAGCATAATGGGCTAGTATGCATCGCATACTAGCCCATTATGTGACACTTACCTGCTAACCAATCCAGCGCTGTCCCCTGTGCAGGCTGCATCCATCTTCTCGCCCCTCTTCCTTCCGGGGCTACGTACTCTGGCTCTGTGATTGGCCGGAGCCACGTGACGTCACTTCGACACATGCAGATACAGGGGAGATCTCCTAAACCGTGCAGGTTTAGGAGATATCTAGGCTAGCTACATGTAAGCCTTACTATAGGCTTACCTGTAGCAACATGTGGTTTGTAAGGGTTTACAACCACTTTAATACATTCTCTGCCCGATCTCAATCCAGCACTGTGCATGAGAGCAGCGGCTCTCTCCCTTCTAACAGGGTAGATTGATAGCAGCAGACATTTGCTCCTGCTGCTATCAATCAAATAGTGTGACAAGGATTCCAGGGCAAAGCAAAGCCCTGCTGTCTGTGTCTATAGACTCAGGTAGCGGTGCTCGAGAGTGAGCACAGCTTGTTGGGGAGGTACTCGTAAAGCAGGAGGAGCCAGGAGCACTGGTGGGGGACCCCAGAAAAGGAGAATCGGAGCTGCTGTGTACACAGAGCAGGTAAGTATAACATGATTGTTATTAAAAAATGTAAATGTTTTGATTCCCTTTTATTAATGTTATTTATGTTCAGCTGTTGTCCGAAATCAGGCTTGCTGTGGGAGTGTCTAGTCCATAGCGTGAAGGGCCAGGAGGGGGAGGTGCTTAGGTGGGCTTACAGGAGAAACGAAGCTCAGCAAATTGCTCTGTAGCTTCCCATTGAGTGCAAGATATTTTGACTTGTTTTTTTGTTTTGTTTTTTCATTTCTAGAGCGATCAGGTGAACTTTGAGGAGCAGGAGCCGGTGATCGGAGCCCAGGCGGAGGAGTACACCTGGCAGGTTCTACCAGCGGAACAAGAGACCCAAATCCACTTTGTGATCAGCGATGCCGAGGAGGCGACCTCGGTGACAGAGTACCACCTTCTCCCAGTGGAGGCGGACGACGGCAGAGTCATTAGCATTGAGGTGTCAGAGATAGAGGAGGTGGAGCAGATAGAAGCAGGTACAATACATCAGGTCATTTTAGGGGATATCTATAATTAGCTAAGCTGTGTGTGACCGGTATCAGTGCCCACGGCGGGTGTGCTGCGTCTAGGGAGGGCACCCCGTGAACAAAGGAGTAGGGAGCACGTCCAGGGGACGAAGATTCGCAGCACGGTGCCGACCAAGGAGCACACAAAGCCCAACAAGAGGAGGCGACCTAGGCCTCGTTGTACATATGTAGGTTATTTGTATTATATTGGTAGACTTGTTTAAATTATAAGAGATTTTAAATATGTGCATTCAGCCACTGAATATTAGAAATGGGCAGGCCTGGAAGGTTGCATTACACAGCAGATTGGAAAGGGTTATTTTCAGTAACCGAAAGACTGTCAGTGATTAAAAGTGCCTGAAGTTCCCTGACAAGTCTGCACATTGGGAGAGAGAGGTGTGTGCCGGAAAATTCGCAATCCCAGCAATTTGGATGGAGATCTGACATCACTTGTTGAGCTGAATAAAAGTTACGTCCATACAGAGTTGTAGTAAATTTATTTTGTGAGTTAGCTTTTACATTTCTCATATGTTTAACCACTTCCCACCCAGCCTATTGTCAAATGATCGCTGGGTGGACGTCCTATTATGTCCTCCAGGAACATGCCTCACGTAGGGCCGTGCTACGGCACGATCTGTCACCGGCTCAGCCCATGACTGATCAGGGTACTGGCTCCTATACTAATAACAAGGATTTTGAGATCCAGCAATTCATAAATTGCAACACCAAATTTTGGGTATACGTCATTAATTGCGACATATGCCATATACAATACGCGGGAGGTACCATTCGGAGACCGCCTGTATGATCATATCCATGACATTGAGAGAAACCACAATACCAACGTGGCTAACCATTGGAATTCTGTACATTTCAAAGACGTGTCTTGTCTTTCTATCCAGGGAGTACATATTTTCACTACACACCAGGATTCCGGCTGGGCTAAATTTTGAATGGGATGTCTCCCATTATTATGATTGATCCATTCTTCTATGTGTGCCTGGCGTCGTACAGTATCCTAACCATTATAATTATTTAATTCCCCCCTTCTCCCTTAATTCAATCCTATTTGCCCATTAGTTTATTTTTGTACCTCCATTTATTCCATATTTACACATTTGTAGTCCAGTGTTCTGGGGTTCATCCCTCCGCATAGCTTGGTTTGCTTCTTGTTGTCCTATATGTTTTTTTGCTTTTTTTAAACTGCCCGAGCCTGGCATTGTATTGCCAATACAATGGCTATGGACACTTATGAGCGACTTTTACATGTTCTACACATATATGCACAGCTGCATCCATTTTGAGGGTTCTGCCCATTTTATACCTTCCCCCGTTTTTTTTAATTTTTCTTTCTTCTTATACAGTTCATGGTTTTCGATCCATGTGAGGACTTTGAGGATCAGAACGGGGATTTGTATATTATTTTAATTCATAGATACCCAGTGCAGATTCGGGTGTCTTTAGTTTAGTGTCGATGTCTGTCTTTGCATTTGAAGATTGTTTTAGATGATATACATATTGTATATGGATAATAGAATAGAATCTTCATTTTAGAAGTTTTCTTCATGACCTTGTCACCATCTATTTTACCCTACATATGATTTCGGTTCCAGCTATGATCCCATATATAAACATGGGTCAACTACAGTAGGACATGTGTTTTTAAAGTTTGGGTGTTCGTTGGATTGACTACACATGTACACCCTGCCATACATATTGGCAGTTCATTTAGAAATCTAGGCATTTGCACATGTCCCTTCATAATACTAAAACACGATAATATTGAGATGCAAGAAATTTGAATTTGATTATATTATCTATATTCAGGTCTCCATATTTTAAAATGTATATTCAAAATGTATATTTTTTAATTATATTTTGAGGTTTTATTATTTCTTGTGGTCCCAGCTACACATTAAAACCTGTACAACATCACCGGAATTATATATACATATGTATAGGCCTAAAGCCCTGTACACACGATCGGATTTCCTATGGATTCTAATCCGATGGATTTTTCCATTGGAAATCCGATGAAGCTGACTTCCATCAGTCTTGCCTACACACCATCAGTCAAAAATCCGACCGTTCCAAACGCCGTGATGTAAAACACTCAGACAAACCGAGAAAAATTAAGTTCAATGCTTCTGAGCATGCGTCGACTTGATTCTGAGCATGCGTGGGTTTTTTGTCCGATGGAGTTCCACACAGACGATCGGAATTTGCTATCGGTTGTTTTCCCATCGGATAAGTTTAAAACATGTTCTATTTTTTCTCACTGATGGGGGGAAAAAAGACCAATGGGGCCCACACACGATCGGTTTGTTCGATGAGAAAAGTCCATCAGACTGTTTTCATCTGTAAAACCAATCGTGTGTACACGGCATAAGTGTATATACCTTCCTACACATTACTATATATGTATTCATTATTCAAGATGATGGTCGAACTGTGGACACTATGCAATGGCATTGCTCTCAGTTCTATGTTTTTAGCGGTTCACCATTGGTCTATGCATGATTTTATTTCACGGACCTTATGGACAACTGTTATCTATACCATCTTCTTATTCTATCCTATCTCATTCTTCACTGTGCTCTATATACAATTGGGCACATCACGAAAAAATACAATTACCATTGAATTAAGGTTTTTGCATGTGTAATTACATAATTTTAAAGCGGAGCTCCGCCATTAAAAAAAAAATTAAAAGCCAGCAGCTACAAATACTGCAGCTGCTGACTTTTAATATTAGGACACTTAGCTGTCATGGAGTCCAGCGACGTCTGCAGCAGAAGACGAGCAATCGCTCGTCACTCTGCTGCCCCCACCGCTATCCTCGGTGAGGGAATCGGGAAGTGAAGCGTTCCAGGTTCACTGCCCGGTTTCCTACGGTGCATGCGCGAGTCGCGCAGCGCCGTCCTCACTGTGTCCTGGGAGCCGTGTGTTTCCCAGAACACAACGGGCGGGGGCAGGAAGTGACGCACTACCCGCAGAGAGGACTTCCGGAAGTGGGTGCAAATACCTGTCTTAGTCAGGTATCTGCACCCCCCTCCCCCCTGAAAGGTGCCAAATGTGACACCGGAGGGGGGGGGAGGGTTCCGATGAGCGGAAGTTCCACTTTAGGGTGGAGCTCTGCTTTAACAACCGGAGTATCTACACACATACACTCAATATGATGTACCGTGCAAGCCTACACTTACATATGGTTTTATATAGTATATACTCGAGTATAAGCCGAGTTTTTCAGCACATTTTTTTTGTGCTGAAAATGCCCCCCTCGGCTTATACTCGAGTCATCTTTTTGCGTCTGATCTCCCGGAATTTGGGGACCCGGCACCGGCCGGCCGTAGGTCCCCTGGACCCCAAACTTGGCACACATGGTAGCCTCACTCTTCCTCTATAAGTGTGCAAAGATTTTTGTCTGGGGGACCTACGGCCAGGGAGCACCGATTTTTTTTTTTTTTTTTTTCCCAAAGCCAGGCACCCTTTCCATAGACTCCCATGTTAAATGTCAGTCTGGGCATGGGCACAGTGAGGCATGCAGATGGACACCTGTAATAGAGGAAAACCAAATCACAAGAGACCAGCCTGGTTGACAGGCACGACTCTCTCCATAGATAAAGTGGAGTTTGTGTTCGTAGACACTGAAAAACAGGAGGCGTGTTATCCTCAGAATCGCCAGGTGAAAACACAACAAACATCTAACAATGAAAAAAAAAAAAAATCACCAGTAAATCGCAAAATCTAACATACAGTCATTTTATATTTTGTTATTATTAATACAGGTACTTGTATAGTGCTGTCAATTTACGCATTGCTTTACACACACATGTATACAGGTGCATCTCATACCATTTGAATATCGTCAAAAAGTTTAATTTATTTCAGTAATTCAATTCAAAATGTGAAACTCCTATTTTAAAGTGGTTGTATACCCAAATTTTGTACAAGCACCTACAGGTAAGCCTACATTAGGGCTTACCTGTAGGTGCTTGTAATATCTCCGAGACCTACACAGTCTCGGAGATATTTGCAAAAAAAACTGTACTGCTATCTACGGCGCATGCACGCCGTAGATAACGGCGCAGGCGCACTGAGCGCGGCGGCTCTTGAATGGGAGCCTGCCGTACACTGCCGGTAGTTCGCGCATGCGCGGGGATCGTGCCGCTCCCCGCGCATGTGCGGGAGTGACGTCATCGCTGCTCCGGCCAATCACAGCGCCGGAGCGGCAATACCCGGAAGTCACTCCGGGTATCATGGATTAGACGGAGGACGCGTCCGAGGACCGCTGCGGGGGCTTCGATCTAAGGTAAGTGATTGATAATGAGCTAGTATGCTAGTCATACTAGCTCATTATACCTTTGCCTTGCAGGTTGACCCAAAAAAAAAAAAAAAGTTTTGCGGTATACAACCGCTTTAAATAGATGTGTTACACAGAGTGATATATTTCAAGCATGTCTTTCTTTTAGTTTTGACGATTATGGCTTACAGCTAGTGAAAACCCAAAGTTTAGTATCTCAGAAAATTAGAATATTACATAAGACCAATAAAAAAAAAAAAAAAAAAGGATTTTTAATACAGAAATGGCTTTACTGAAAAGTATGTCCATGTACAGTATACAGTGAGGGAAAAAAAAGATATTTGACCCCCTGCTGATTTTGTACGTTTGCTGATCAAGACATGATCAGTCTATAAATTAGATTAGGTTTATTTTAACAGTGAGAGACAGAATAACAAAAAAAAACAATACAAATGGACCTACAGGTAAGCCTTAATCTAGGCTTACCTGTAGGTGCATGTTGTCAAAGTGGGTTTATAACCACTTTAAGGTCCTGGAGTGGCCTAACCAGTCTCCAGACCTTAATCCCATAGAAAATATGTGAAGGGAGCTGAAAGTTCAAGTTATCAAACGTCAGCCTCTAAACCTTAATGACTTGGAGAGGATCTGCAAAGAGGAGATGGACAAAATCCCTCCTGAGATGTGTGCAAATCTGGTGGCCAACTACAAGAAACGTCTGACCTCTGTGATTCCCAACAAGGGTTTTGCCACCAGATACTAAGTCATGTTTTGCGAAGGGGTCATATACTTATTTCACTCATTAAAATGCAAATCAATTTATAACTTTTTTGAAATGCGTTTTTCTGGATATTTTTGTTGTCGTTCTGTCTCTCACTGTTAAAATAAACCTAGCAATAAATTGATCGACTGTTTTTTTGTTTTTTTTTGTCAGTGGGCAAACAGAAAATTAGCAGAGGATCAAATTGTTTTTTCCCTCACTGTAGTATGCACTCAATACTTGGTCGGGGCTCCTTTTGCACGAATTACGGCAACAATGCGGCGTGGCATGGAGGTGATCAGCCTGTGGCACTGCTGAGGTGTTATGAAAAGCCCAGGTTGCCCAGGATGGTATCCTAGCTCACAGCGCTGCCCCTTTAAGTCCACCTCTTATGAGTTTTTATATCAAACCACAAATTAACTAAACATACATTGTCCAGATATAATGAATAATGGCGCGTACACACGACCGTTTTTCTCGACGAGAAAAACGACATTTTTCCCATTCGACGAGAAAAACGGCATTAAAAACGACGAGAAAAATTAGAACATGTTCTAATTTTTCTCGTCGTTTTTTTCGACATGTTTTCCGCGGCAGCGTTTCCCATAGGGAAACACTGCCGCGGAGCCCACACACGGTCATTTTTTTCGACCAAAAAAAAAATGACATTTAAAACGGCCGTGTGTGAGGGGAACAAGCTGTTCCTCGTTTTTAACGTCGATTTTCTCGACGGTGCTTTCACCGTCGAAAAAATCGATCGTGTGTACGCGGCATAAGTGTCCAATATAGTACTCACAGTATTGTGCTGGTACAAAATAAACTGGTGCAGTCTTTCAACCACTTGTGCTGGTGTGTAACCGCTTCTCTATCTCTGCTGCAAACGCTTCTGAAGACGTCCTGTGGGATGGACGAAACATGTTGGGTGGAGTCAACCGGTGACATCACATCCGGCCTGTGGAGTGTACATTGATCCGACTCTTACAGGTTTGGCGATTTTATATTTGTCATACCTAACTTTTTAAGGGAGTGTAACCAATTTTGTGTGGCTTTTTATAATAAAGTGGAATATATACAATACACTGAATTTTTTAGTTTTATTTGTGGTTTGATATTTGCACATAAGAGGTGGATTTAAAGGGACAGCGCTGTGAGTTTGGATACCATTGACTAAGCTTATAGAACCTTTGTAACAACAGCAGCCCCATTTTTTGTTTATTTATCTACTTGTTTAAGATTTCTTTTGTTTTTGTTTTTTTTTCTTTTAACCATTTTTACTTTTATCACACTTGTCTACATAGTTTTGTTTATTTTTCAGAGATGAATATCATGGGTAGATATATGTTGTTTACCAGTCTGTAGAAGTTGTGGCCGCGTAAGGCCCCTTTCACACGGAGGTCCGTTCAGGTCCGCCTGTCAGTTTTTTAGGCGGACCTGAAACGGATCCTCCATGTACCCCTATGGAGGCACGGATGTCAGCGGAGACATGTCCGCTGACATCCGCTCCGCCAAAGTGTGACGGAGGAAAACCCTATTTTTCCTTCCGTCGGCGGAGCGGATCGGATGACAACGGACACTACGGTCCGTCGTCATCCGATTCCCCATAGGGGAGAGCGGTGCTCTGACAGGGCGGTCCCTGCACAGTGTGCGGGGACCGCCCAGTCATCCGTCGGCTCAGCGGGGATCAACGGAGCGATCTGCACGGATCCGCCCCGTGTGAAAGGACCCTTAGTTATCTTTTTTTTCCATGCTGAGAACATTTCCTGTAGATACAGAAAAAGAAGTAACAAGGACAATGCGTTTCTGGCACATTGAAAAGCTATATCCATTCCCCACTGTAATGGAAATGAATAGATGAAAACCAATTTGTAGTCCAAATCAGGAGAGAGCAAGTTACAGCCAGGACTCCCTCCATAGATAAAGTGGAGTGAGTGAGCGTAGCCACCCAAAAATTGATGTGCCAATCAATCATTTCTCAGCAAAAGTCAAGGTCTAGTCTAACCCCTCCCGCTTATCCGTGTTGATTCTTTAACTTGATGAGCAGCCTTACTGACCAAAAGGCATTGTAGAAGGTGGTAGACCAACTCTGGATTCTTTTTTTCAACGGGGTCGCTAGAGTGAGGCACAGAAGTGGGTGGGGAAATAACCGCGAGGAGATCCATCACTACTGAAGTCCCGAATTGATATAAATAAAAATATATATATGCAAAGTTCCAAATAAAGTTGATTCAAAAGTAAGCCGAACAATCACATCTGCTGATGTATGTGCGATGTAATCTTCTAAGCTGTTGTGAGTGAAGACTCCATATCCAAATTGTTCAGATAAGAAATAGAAGAAATGGCAGCTTACCGAATCCGGTGGATCTCTGTGACGGAGATCTTTAGGGGCTCGAGCTCATATATGCTTCCCACCAAACTGACGGCCGAAGAGCACTGGACTCGGACGATATCTCCCTCCAATTCCAAGGCTGAAAGAAATCTCCCTCCTGGTATCAGCTGGCGTGCGTTTATTAGGTATCAATGAAAAGGATTGTTATTGATTGGCGGTGTATCAAAGGTAGCTCATTCCTAAACCCGACATGTTGCGCGCTACTGATTGCTTCTTCAGGAGTTTTTGGAATGTCTTTTCCTCTTCATGTGTTCACTTTTGACACACTTTTGACACATTTTTGGGACTATTGTCATTTTTACAGCGATCAGTGCTATAAAAACACACTGATTACTGTGAAAATGACACGGGCAGGGAAGGGTTTAACTACTAGGTGGTGCTGAAGGGGTTAAGTGTGTCCTAGGGAGTGATTCTAACTGTTAGGGGGAGGAGCTACCAGTGACACGTCACTGATCACTGTTCCTGATCACAGAGAACATTTGATCAGTGACCTGTCACTAGGCAGAACAGGGGAATGCCTTGTTTACAAGGGCATCCCCCTGTTCTGCCTTTGCCGACCGCAATCGCGGGCTGCCCGGGAACATCGAGTTCCCGGGACCTGCGAGCGCACTCACGAGGCACGCAGCGGCAAATTTAAAGGGACGTACAGGTACGCCCATTTGCCTGCCCGTGCCATTGTGTCGACGTACATCGTCGTGCGGCGGTCGCTATGTGGTTAATGTCCCAAATGACAATACCTCAAGATAAAGTATGAAAATGTTATACAGAATTTATTGAAAATATAAAAACAATGCAAGTAGCTGTTCACTTTAAAAGTCAACATGACTACAAGGGAACATGAGGAACGTAGATGCTCTAGAGCGGTCACAGGACTACCTTGATGAGAGCCACCATGGCAGAACATGCAGACCACACCCGAAATGATATAAAAGGATGTTAATTAACTTGTTGTTTGGAGTGAGTGTTTAGAAAGTAACTCCACTTTTGTTGAGAAAAAAAAAACCTCCCCTCTGGATGATCGACATTGCAGCGATTGTAACAAACTTTGTTGCAGATTCCTATCTTTTGTTGTTCTGAAGAAATATCCGTTTGTTTCTCTGTGTCCATGTGGAAAGTGAATCTGTATGGGAGTGACTTTATAATGATCAATCATCGGCTGCTGCACCTGCAAGGCTCTAATGAGAAAAGTGGCAGGGTCATTATTTCCCTTTGGCAGTATCTCACCAAAAATAAAAAATAAATTTGGTGAGGGGATGCCAAAAATCTGATGTGCAGACTTTTGGGACAATCAGTGAGCCAATCGCACAAGCAGGACATTACTTTTTTTTTTTGGGGGGGGGGGGGGTGTTCTGTACACAATATTTGTACAGAACGCCTCCAGGTGAACATATTGCATCTTACAGAAAATGACAGCGGCTGCAGATTGAAAAGGAAAGGTAATTTTTAATAAGATTCAATTACAATATGACTTGTGAAGCAATTGTATACGTTACATTGTTGTTTTTTGCTAAAAGTGAAAAAAAGTTCTGTTTTTGTTAACATATTTCTTTTTCCGGATCTTGTGGTTGGAGAAAACATTTTGGATGTAGCTGTGTGCTGGTTAGACATGTGCGATTAGTTTCGTACGAATCGAAAATTCGTACTAATTTTTTGAAATTTGTACGAATCCGAATTACTATTTTTTACGGATACGAATTCTGTACGAAATACGAAGTTTCGTTTACGAATTTCGGCTCCAAATTGAAAAGATTCGACATTATAGAGAGAAAAGATTCGACATTATAGAGAGAAAAGATTCGACATTATAGAGAGAAGATTGCTGCTGGAATTGGGTGGGGGAAGTACATTTCCGGTCTAACCGTTCGTTATACGTGTCGTACGAAATTCGTATTTCGTACGAATCCGAATTGAATTCCGTACACGAATTACGATTTTTTTTTAATACGGAACGGAACAAAATGAATTTTTCGACGGCTCCCATGTCTAGTGCTGGTTTTATTAGAAGATGTCTCTCTGAATGTTGTATTACTTTTTCTGCAGACCATGAAAGTGATATTAAACCCAAAAGCAAAAATGTCATACATTGCAGCCTATCAATCATTAGATGTGATGGCTGCATTTTTTTTTTAAGACTTTTTTTTTCTCTTCTGTATTCACCTGGTGATCTGGCCAGTTACAGATCTCCTGTATTAGAGCGTCCCCACTCTGGATGAGGGGGCACAGCAGGCAACAGCATTGCCATTCTGGGGAGAGGAGAGTGCAAAGCCGCGTACACACGATAGGTTTTACCGATTACTTTTTTCATCGGACAAACCGATCGTGTATGGGCCCCATCAGTCTTTTTTCCATCAGTGTTTAAAAATAGAACAGGTTTTAAATTTATCCGATGGTTAAAAAACCAATAGCAAATTACTATCGTCTGTGGGGAACTCCATCGGAGAAAAAACCCACGCATGCTCAGAATCAAGTCGACGCATGCTCAGAAGCATTGAACTTCATTTTTCTCGGCTCGTCTGAGTGTTTTACGTCACCGCGTTTGGAACGGTCGGATTTTTGACTGATGGTGTGTAGGGAAGACTGATGGAAGTCAGCTTCATCGGTTTTCCGATGGAAAAATCCATCGGATTAGAATCCATAGGAAATCCGATCGTGTGTACAGGGCTTTAGTTGTACTAGCAGATTTAAATCCAGCTAACACTTTATAATCCGTTACAGCAAACATTTGTCTTCTTGTAAAACAAAAAAAACATTTATTTCTTTATCGTACACCACGGGACACAGAGCTAGTCATTACATAATGGGTTAAGGGTCACCAGCGGTGATTGGACACTGGCACAACCAATGGAAGACAGTTCCCCTCCATATAACCCCTCCCATCAGGGAAGTACCTCAGTTTTTTCGCCAGTGTCGAAAGGTGTTGGACGCGTTAGGAGGTGCTAAAGGAAAGCTCTACCAAAGAGACCCTCTGGGGGTAAAAGAGCTATGCTTTCGGATCCATCCAAGACGCCTACAAATGAGCTGAATCTGGATGGGATCCGGGCCTCATCCATGAGGCGTCGCCTGTAATGTCTCTCTTCGGAGGACTGGGCTCTAAGATCCAGCACTTTCGCTATTTCGCTATAAAGTCCTGGTAAGAGTCTTGTACAAGGCCCAGGGGAGAGGTATCCTTTAAATAGGAACCCATATCCCTGAAGGTTGGCACACATAGCCCACCGTGAAGGGTGAAGTTTGGTATCTGTCTGAAATCTTTCAGCAGAAAAACCTGCGGCGTGGATAAGGTGAGATTAGAAGGTCCATAACTAGGTTGGGACCTTTTTCAAAAAGTGGATGTCTTCTTTTTTTCCACCACTGGGGGGAGTAAAGAGCTGAATATACTCACCTCACTCTGTTCAGTGTCGGCTTCGGCGAAGTACACTGCTCGTCACCTCCGCTGCTGAGCTTGCTGGGGCACCCCGATCCTCCTTTCGGTGGCCGACCAGACACCTGCAGATGCAGGTAAGTGGGAACAAGGGCTGATGAGAGTCCTCTCTCACTATGGCCACCGCCATAGCGCTAAGGGCCGCGCGCGCGCGCGGGAGTGCGCTTTATCGGAGGGGGGGGGGCGAAGGCGTGCGCGGGCACGTGGCGCGCGCAGGCACAGAAACGGCGCCAATTTTAAAAGACTGTCAGTGTGAGAAGCACTGCAGCAGCAAGCAAGCTCGTTAGTTCTCTTATTCCTGGCAGAGAAACACAGCAGCTATACAGGGACGTAAGACTCCATGTGGTTGGATTGGGTACTTCCTAGAAGACATCCATGTTATGCATAGTTATGTGTTAAAAGTTGCATACTTAATGTATTTGCTAAACTGAACACGGTAGTATATGCATTTAGGTACCTTGTATTTTGTCTAAATGGTAAGCCTTCCAGGGGAAGTAATACGGACAAAAAGAGATAAGAAAGCACCACCGCCTGAGAGGAGGCTCTAACTGTGCTGACTCGGTACCTTTCTCTCCTGTGTTGCTAAATGCACCTGTTCAGGATGAGCCATTACCTCTGTCAGGTATGGCGGCTTCCCCAGTGGAGCCTGGGCCTGTATATGTCACTGAGGACACTTTATCAGCTGCCCTAAATAATCTGGAGGAAAAAATTGCTACCTTAATCGCTAAGTCCTCTAAAAAGGAACAATAAGCGAAGCAGGTCTCTTCCAGTATTGGACCTCCCTTCAGAAGTACCTGAGGGAGGAGGATGAGGAGGAGGAGGCTACATCAGCAGAGGATGAGGAGCCAGATTTTAAGGTCACAGGTACAATGCTATAGCAGTGCATTTAAGTTAACCTCTGCGGAGGTAACGGAATTACCTGTCTCCTCCCTAGGGTCATTAAGATCCCTGCAAGGTGCATGCTCCTTCCCGGTTCATCCGTTACTAGAGGATCTAATATACGCAAACTGGCAACATCCAGATAAGCGTTTCTCACCTCCAAAAAGGTTTAACATTCTTTATCCTATGGGGGAAAAAATTTTTTTTTAAGAAATGGAGCCTGCCTGCGGTAGTTGCGGCTATTTCTTGTGTAAATAAAAACCTGACATGTCCGGTGGATAATGTACAAGGGTTTAAAAGATCCTTCTGAGAGGAAGTTGAAATCCTCCTTCCTTTTGGCCGGCTCAATTACCCAACCTGCAGTAGCAGCAGTCGGTATGGGTCAGGTCATCAGCCAACAGGTAAAGCAGGGGCTGAAGGAACTGCCTTCAGAGCAGGCTAGAAATTGGGAAAATTTGCCTAAAGCCTTATGCTTCACAGTGGATGCCATGAGAGATTCTATCATACAGGCATCACGCCTTACACTCCAGCTGGTACAGATGCACAGAGTACTTTGGCTTAAGCATTAGTCAGCGGAGACCCCATGCAAAAAGCTGTTGGCAAGTTCCCGTTCCATGGCGAACGCCTATTTGGGGAAGATTTAGAAAAATATATACAGAAGATCAAGTGGTAAAATGACTTTTACCTGAGAGAAAGAAAAACAAGAGATCTTGTTTTAAACGCTCTCTCCCCAGCTCCCGGGAAATCTGACTCCAACCAGTGGCGGCGGCCTGTTTTAGCCGCCCACAAAAGCCAAGGGGCAAGCTCAGAAGAACAAGAAGCCGTGGGGTGCAAGAGCTAATAAGCAAGCCCCCAAAGCCTCTCAGTGAAGGGGCGCCCCCGCTCGGCCGAGTGGGAGGAAGGCTTTGTCAGTTCTGAGCAACTTGGTGGTCAGAAATCCAGGACAATTGGGTAGTATCCACAATATCCTCAGGGTACAAACTGGAATTTCGAGAGATCCCATCTTCTCAATTCCGAGGTTCAAGACTCTCCAAGGATCCACAAAAAAGAGAATCCTTCTTCAAAGGTTTGAATCACTTAATGGCTCAAGGGGTAGTTACAGACGTACCCCAAAAAGAGCGAGGTTCAGGTTTTTACTCAAACCTCTTTGTGATTCCAAAGCCAAATGGAGATGTCAGACCCATCCTGGATCTAAAATCCCTAAATCGGTTCCTGAACGATCGCCATTTTCGAATGGAAACGATCCGATCCGTGGCCGCCACTTTAAAGGGCGGAAAATTCATGGCGTCCATAGATATCAAGGACGCACATTTACACATACCCATCCTCCCTGCTCACCAAAGATTCCTAAGGTTTGCGGTAGAAGATCGCCACTTTCAATTTGTGGCTCTGCCGTTTGGTGTAGCCACCGCGCCCATAGTATTCACAAAGGTGCTAGCTCCTCTGTTAGTAACCTAAGAACACGGGGCATTGCGGTAACAGCCTATCTGGACGATCTACTAGTAATAGATCAGTCAAAGGACGGATTGGGTCACGCTGTACACACTACAGTAGGATACCGGGAGCATTTAGGATGGATTATAAATTTACAAAAATCCTCTCTCCAGGCCCAAAGAAGGATAGGGTACCTGGGCATGATCATAGATACAGCCCAAAACGGGGTATACCTGCCAGAACCGAAGATACAGTCTCTGAAAGACCTGATCCACAAGGTCAAAGCAAACAAGAGGCCGTCTATTCGCCTTTGCATGAGACTATTGGGAAAGATGGTAGCCTCCTTCGAGGCGGTCCCTTACGCCCAGTTTCATTCGAGACTACTTCAAGGCAATATTTTAGCTTCCTGGAACAGGAAGAGCCAAGCTCTGGATATACCCATGCGCCTGTCCTCACAAGTACGCCACAACTTCGATTGGTGGCTAGAAGCCAGGAATTTACGGAAGGGAAAGTCCTTCCTCCCAGTGGCCTGGAAGGTGGTATCTAGGGATGCCAGCCTATCGGGCTGGGGTGCAGTATTCGAGGAGGCTTCTACCCAGGGAACCTGGGCCAAGACTCAGGGGATCCTGCCCATCAATGTGCTAGAGATCCGGGCGGTATATCTAGCCCTCAAAACCTGGACATACAGGTTACAGGGCTACCCAGTTCGGGTTCAATCCGACAATGCTACTGCAGTAGCTTACATCAATCACCAAGGAGGCACCCGCAGTCGGGCAGCCCAAAGAGAGGTGAACCGGATCCTGGCATGGGCAGAAGAGCATGTACCTTGCCTTTCTGCAATCTTCATTCCAGGGATGGAAAATTGGCAAGCAGACAACCTGAGTCGTCAGCAGCTGCTACCAGGGAGTGGTCTCTTCACCCCGAGAACTTTCAGGCCATATGTCTGAGATGGTGAAACCCAGATGTAGACCTGCTAGCTGCCAGGTTCAACAAGAAGTTGGACAACTTTGTGTCCAGAACGAGGGATCCTCTAGCCTACGGGACAGACGCTCTAATAATACAGACGCTCTAATAACTCCATGGAATCAGTTCTCACTGATCTAGGCATTCCCTCCGATCCCTCTTCTACAAAGACTGCTTCGCAGGATCAAGGAGGAGGGAATACCAGTAATCCTAGTGGCCCCAAACTGGCCCAGGAGGCCTTGGTACGCCGAGATTGTAAAAACGGCGATAGGAAGGCCCTGGAAGTTTCCACTCCGACACGACCTGCTGTCACAGGGTCCAGTATTCCACCCTTCCTTACAAAGGCTAAAGTTGACGGCCTGGCTGCTGAGACCCACATTTTTAAAAAGAGAGGGGTCTCTGGTCCGGCTCTTTCTACGCTCATTAATGCTAGAAAGCCAGCCTCCAGACTCATCTATCAGAGAGTCTGGAGAGCATACGTTTCCTGGTGTGAATCCAGATGTTGGAATCCTCAGAAGTATGAAATAAGTAGGATTCTTGCTTTTTGCCAGTTAGGAGTGGATATGAATTTAGCCCTTAGCACCATCAAAGGGCAAATATCGGCTCTATCAGTCTTCTTTCAGAGACCATTGGCATCTCATTCCCTAGTTCGGACATTCATTCAGGGGGTACTGAGGATAAATCCTCCAATTAGGTCTCCCTTGTGTCCATGGGATTTGAATTTGGTATTGTCAGTGTTGCAAAAGCAACCTTTTGAACTATTCGCCATATTCCTTTAATTATATTAAGTAGGAAGTTGGCCTTTCTGATTGCTATAGCTTCTGCTAGGAGAGTATCAGAGCTAGCAGCTCTTTCTTGTAAAGAGCCTTGTTTAATTTGTCACAAGGACAAAATCGTACTACGACCCCATCCGGCTTTTCTACCTAAGGTGGTGTCGGCTTTTCACTTGAATCAAGACATTGTTCTGCCTTCCTTTTTTCCAAACCCGCGGACGGCGGGGGAAAAATTATTACACTCTCTAGATCTAGTGAGAGCGGTAAAGGTGTATCTGCAAGCAACCGCTCAGATACGTAAAACAGATGTTTTGTTTATTTTACCAGATGGGCCCAAGAAGGGCCAAGCGGTATCAAAATCCACCATTTCCAGGTGGATTAGACAAGTAATTATTCAAGCTTATGGTTTAAAGAACAGGACTCCTCCTTTTCCTGTTAAGGCGCACTCTACCAGGGCGATAGGTGCTTCATGGGCAGTGCACCACCAGGCTTCGATGGCTCAGATCTGTAAAGCTGCAACTTGGTCTTCAGTCCATACATTTTCCAAATTCTATCAAATAGATGTGAAAGGACATGAGGATTCCGCCTTTGGGCGAAGTGTGCTGCAGGCAGCAGTATAGGGCTTCTGGTCCGCAAGCGGCCTGTTTTGATCTGTGTCTCCCCCCCTTCATATGAGCATTGCTCTGGGACGTCCTATTATGTAATGACTAGCTCTGTGTCCCGTGGTGTACGATAAAGAAAATAGGATTTTTATAACAGCTTACCTGTAAAATCCTTTTCTTGGAGTACACCACGGGACACAGAGGTCCCCCCCTTCTTATGGGAACCTTACTGCTTTGCTACAAAACTGAGGTACTTCCCTGATGGGAGGGGTTATATGGAGGGGAACTGTCTTCCATTGGTTGTGCCAGTGTCCAATCACCGCTGGTGACCCTTAACCCATTATGTAATGACTAGCTCTGTGTCCCGTGGTGTACTCCAAGAAAAGGATTTTACAGGTAAGCTGTTATAAAAATCCTATTATTTCTTTTTGGATAAAGGTTTGACATGAATAAATAAAAGCTGATCATTGTAAGCAAATCCTATTTTTTTCTCATCCCTGTAAACTGATATATTTGGAAGAGAGCTTGTTCTTTTGACCTACAGACCTACTGGCTGGTTCACCAGATGAAAATAGAAGAAAGGAAGCCTAACATATAAAATATTGCAGCCATCACATGAAGAATTGGTAGACTGCAATACAATAAATGTCTGCTTTTGGTGTTCATACTGCTTTAGGCCCCTTTCACACGGGCGCCTCCGTTTTGCGGAATCTGTTTGCTCAGCGGGGGATCGCTCTGCTGAATCCCGCTGAGCAGATGGATGACAGGTCCTGTCTGCTCACTGTGCAGAGCGGAGGCGGACACAGTCCCGCTCTCCTCTATGGGAAAATGGGGTGAAAACGGACCAGTCTTTTCATCCGAAAATAAAACCACCATCCGTCTGGATTTGGCAGATCTGATATCAGCGGATGTCAGGGGACATGTCACCGCTGACATCTGCCACTCCATAGAGGTGAATGGAGGGTCCGATCAGGTCCGCCTGAAAAACGGACAGGTGGAACTGATGGGACAGCCCGTGTGAAAGGGGCCTTAAAGTGGAGTTCCACCCTGAAAAATGTTTTTTGAACAAAAAATACTAAAAAAAAAATAGAAAAAAAAATGTTTTACTTACCAGAAATAGCGGTTGCTATGCGGAAGTCCCTAATCTGCCTCTTCATCGTCCGCGGCTGGTCTTCTTCCTCCGTCCTACTCGCTGTGTCTTCTGGTGAATGGGGCGCGCTTCTGGGAACTGTGTGTATCCCAGAGAGCAGCCGGCCCATTCACAAAGCGCTGTGCGGATCGCGCATGCGCAGTAGGAAACTGGCAGTGAAGCCGCACAGCTTCACTGCCTGTTTCCCTTACTGAGGATGGCGGCGCCGGGAGCTGCCAGGATCGAGGGATCGGCCTCAGGGGGGCTGACATCGTGGGTGAGTAGGACAGGTAAGTGTCCTTATTAAAGTCAGCAGCTACAGTGTTTGTAGCTGCTGACTTTTTTTTTTTTTTTAATCGCGGGTGGAATCCCGCTTTAAAGTGATTGTAAAGTCTTGTTTTGTTTTTTTTTCCTCTAAAAATAACAAACGTTTTACTTTCCTCCTCTGTGCAGTTGGTTTTGTACAGAGCAGCCAAGATCCTCCTCTTCTCGGGTCCCTCTTTGCTGCTCTTCGCTTTGCACAGCAAGCAGCTTTCTATTGAGCCACCGAGCCGAGTCAGCGCTCTGTGTATCCATTCAGACACAGAGCCCCAACCTGACCCAGCCCCCTTTCTCCTCTGATTGGCTGACTGACTTTGATTGACAGCTGCGGGAGCCAATGGCGCTGCTGCTGTGTCTCAGCCAATCAGGCGGAGTGTCCTGGACGGCTTAGACATTCGTGGACATTGCTGGAGAGAGATGGGGCTCGGGTAAGTAATTAGGGGGTGCTGGGGAGGCTGCTACACACAGAAGGTTTTTTTTTTATCTTAATTCTATTTTCTATCTTGCTTTGAAAATTTCCAATAAAAACATGGGGGAAAAAAAATGCTTCTGCCTTTTACAACTCCTTTAAATGGTATACAGTGCATGTCTGGGATGGTGCAGCAGGGGGCGCTCCTGCATATATATTTTTCTATACTTGTCTTTCTCAATCAGGGTTACTCCAAGGTTGCTCGTAGCTGCTTGTGCAATGTCTGTTTCTTAAATATGTAACCACTGACAGCAATCATGAGTTACCTTTTTAGCTGTTAGGCCACTTTCACACGGAGCGGACTGCAGCTGTGATCCGCTTCCTCAGCAGGGTATCTGTTCCACGATCTCCACTGAGCAGAACAGAGACAGACCGTTCTCCTCTATGGGCGGCCGGATGTAAATGCACAGCCTGTCCATTTACACCCGACTGCCATCCGATCCCATTCGCTGGACGGAAGAGGAACGGATCCCCATCCGTCTCTTTTTGGTGGATTGGATTGGATGTAGGCGGGTGTGCCCAGGCACACCCAGCACACCCTGTGCCCTGATTATCAGTGTAAATGTGTACTGTCACAGGATTGACGGTTAACGGCTTTCCTTTCCTCACACAGTGACATTGATGAGAAAAGGAAATGCCTATAACCGGAATTTGTTTCCATGGGATCAGCTGTGATTGGATCACATGATAAAGGGCCGCTGTGATTGGTCCTCTACCTTGATCTGTGATCAGTGGGGCGGGGTTCTGGGAGGACATCAATAGACACCCTCCCAGAACTGGACAACTGTGTTGTAGCTGTCTTTCGGCTATAGCGCGATTGGCAAGTGGTTAAGAAGTAGCACCTGTTAAATATTTAATTCAGGGGTCCCATGTTTTTTGAAATACCGACATCCTGTCCCGCGGAATGGCAGAGAGGTGTTGGTTAATCATAATCCACGAAAGTTTGGCCTTTAGAAGGTCAAATGGTACTGTAGGAAATTTCCATGATCTAGCAACAGTTATTGTTGCCGATACCGCGTTTCCCTGAAAATAAGACACTAGGGCTTTTAGTTTCAGGGGATGTTTTATTAGTCTTATTAGTATCATTTTAATCCCCCAAAAAACATCTTGGTGAAAGTGCTTATAGGACTATGTAGTCCGTTTTGTGGGAGGATTGTGCTGGTGCAGGGTGTGTCACCCTTTGTGGCTGTTTTATGGTAAGTACCTTCTTTTTTACAGCACCCCTGGGCACTCATGTGACCTGCCCCAGCTTTTCTTCTCCGCTCTGAGAGCCCCACTGGCGTCAGCCCGCTCCAAGTACTGCAGAGGAAGGGGCCGCAGAAATCAGCCAGAAGGAGGGAAAACCTCTGAAGGGTCAGCGGATCACCCAGGATGGGGTATACTGCATGATAGTTGCAGGGGGGCACACTGCACCTTATGCCAGTGTGGTTGTTTTACAAAGCGGATTAATTTTTTTAAGTAAGTGTATTAAGTGTATTAAGTAGTGTATGTACAGTAGGGGTGTCCGCTCACCCTGTCCTTCCCACCTAATGCTGGGTCATAGTTTGCAACCTCTCGTAGGCTTGGAGGTGGCCCCCTTTTGCTCCGCAACTTGGTCCATAAGTCTATCTGACCTCTTCTGTCTCCTGTCTGGACCCCTGAGAGGGTTTGCTCTCGGCGGCGAGGTCACTGGTGGGCCGCCGGCTCCGGCTTCTGACATAAACCATGGTATGTATTTCACAACTATCACCAATGATGACTGCATATACATGTGTAAATCATATACACATGTGTGCGCAATTAGGCTTACATGTGTATTTGTCTCTTTCGTTGTTGATTGCTTTTTCTGTAACAAGTTCACTAATATACATGTATTCTATTATAGAATATTTTCGCAAATCTATTCTCCCCCTGAAGAAGACCACAATTACTACAAAGGTTGAAACGCGTTGGGGTTTTGCGTGTATAGTAAATGTCTACTAACATTGTACAAATTTTCATTGGCTGTTCTTATACTCATGTATTAATTTTTATTTAATGTCTTCCTTCATTTTGGAGCTCATGTCCATGTTTCCATCAGATGGTTTTTTTCTACCCTTATATGATTCTTCATTTAAATAAACTTTATATTTTTTATGAATACCATTCTCATATTATTCTTACTCATTACTGCAACTCAAAGCCCCTAGGGGTATATTTTACTTGTTCAAAGTCTAATCAGGGGTGTGCAGCACCTTTATCCACAGCTGGTATCGCTTTCCCCTTGCATAGCATGTACGGGAAGGTAAGTAGTGTATGTACAGTAGGGGTGGTGTAATAGTATGTATGGGAAGGTAAGTAGTGTATGTAGAGTACAGGTGGAGTAATAGTATGTATGAGAAGGTATGTAGTGTATGTACAGTAGGGGTGGTGTAATAGTATGTATGGGAAGGTAAGTAGTGTATGTAGAGTACAGGTGGAGTAATAGTATGTATGAGAAGGTATGTAGTGTATGTACAGTAGGGGTGGTGTAATAGCATGTATGGGAATGTAAATATTGTATGTACTTTCTTGTGAAAAAAAAAATATTGTATGTACAGTACAGGTGGAGTAATAGTATGTATGGAAAGGTAAGTAGTGTATGTACAGTAGGGGTGATGTAATAGCATGTATGGGAAGTTAAGTAGTGTATGTACAGTAGGGGAGGAGTAATAGTATGTATGGGAAGGTACGTAGTGTTTGTATAGTAGGGGTGGAGTAGTATGTATGGAAGGTAAGTAGTGTATGTACAGTAGGGGAGGAGTAATAGTATGTATGGGGAGGTACGTAGTGTATGTACAGTAGGGGTGGAGTAATAGTATGTATGGGAAGGTGAGTAGTGTATGTACAGTAGGGGTGGAGTTATAGTATGTATGGGAAGGTAAGTAGTGTATGTACAGTAGGGGTGATGTAATAGCATGTATGGGAAGGTAAGTAGTGTATGTACAGTAGGGGAGGAGTAATAACATGTATGGGCAGGTAAGTAGTGTATGTACAGTATGGGAGGAGTAATAGTATGTATGGGAAGGTAAGTAGTGTATGTACAGTAGGGTTGGTGTAATAGCATGTATGGGAAGGTAAATATTGTATGTACAGTACAGGTGGAGTAATAGTATGTATGGAAAGGTAAGTAGTGTATGTACAGTAGGGGTGATGTAATAGTATGTATGGGAAGGTAAGTAGTGTATGTACAGTAGGGGAGGAGTAATAGCATGTATGGGAAGGTAAGTAGTGTATGTACAGTAGGGGAGGAGTAATAGCATGTATGGGAAGGTAAGTAGTGTATGTACAGTACAGGTGGAGTAATAGTATGTATGGGAAGGTAAGTAGTGTATGTACAGTAGGGGTGATGTAATAGCATGTATGGGAAGGTAAGTAGTGTATGTACAGTAGGGGAGGAGTAATAGCATGTATGGGAAGGTAAGTAGTGTATGTACAGTAGGGGAGGAGTAATAGCATGTATGGGAAGGTAAGTAGTGTATGTACAGTAGGGGAGGAGTAATAGCATGTATGGGAAGGTAAGTAGTGTATGTACAGTACAGGTGGAGTAATAGTATGTATGGGAAGGTAAGTAGTGTATGTACAGTAGGGGTGATGTAATAGCATGTATGGAAAGGTAAGTAGTGTATCCAGTGGCCTACCTTGGGCGTCTTACAAACGTCTATAAAACCCTGTCCTCTGTACACAGGACGTGTCTTGTACGCCTTGCACTTATCTTTACTTATCTCCTTCTACTAAGCTCCTGTGCACAGCCTATGAAATCCTATGACTGGGAACTAGTGAGAAGTCTTCCTCACTAAATGATCACTCTGACAGACAATCTCAGTGAGAATTCAATGTAACATTTTAAGCCAAAACAGAACAAACAAGTAACATAGTAGCTATCTTATCTCCTGCATTCCCTGTCAGACAGATTTGTGAGAGAGCTGCAGCTGACAGAGGGAAGTTTTTTTGTGTGCACAGGGAGTTAACTCTTAACTAAACAGGACATGCTCTTTTTTTTTTACTACTTAACCCTTTCATTTTAACCTGTATAAGCACTATTTAACACTTTCATCTCCTGTTCCGTGTTTCTATTTAAACTTATTTGCTAGAATTTTTTTTTTAAAGCACATATATACATTGTTATCTTTAAGAATTTACTGTTAAAAATACATAGTTTAACCACTTGCTTACTGGGCACTTAAACCCCCCCCCCCCCCGTCCTGCCCAGACCAATTTTCAGCTTTCACTGCTGTCACTCTTTAGGACCCCATACACACGATCTGACTTTTTGACATCAAACCTCCAACGGACCTGTTTTTGCAGAAAATCCGACCGTGTGTACGCTCCATCGGACAAATCTTCGCTGTGCAAACAAACAAACTTCCCGGCAACAAAAGTCTGATGGTGCAAAATCCGATCGTGTGTACACAAGTCCATCGGACTTAAGTCCAAAGTACAAACACGCATGCTCAGAACCAATGCTAAAGATCAACCAGCAATAGCAGAAGTTGCACAAAGGGTGGCACTAAAGAGCAGAAAAAACACGTCGTACGTCTATTACGTCACTACGTTCGTGTTTGTTGGCTGAAAAAGTCCTGCCGTGTGTATGCATACCAAGTTCACGGCCAACGCCCTTCGGACAGAACTCCACAGAAACGTCAGATGGAAGTCTGATCGTGTGTATGAGGCTATAGAACGACAATTGTGCAGTCATACAACACTGTTCCCAAATTACATTTTTAGCATTTCTTTTCCCACAAATAGAGCTTTCTTTTGGTGGTATTTAATCACCTCTGGGTTTTAAATTTTTGGGTAAAAAATGGTGGAGTAATAGTATATATGGGAAGTAGGGCTGGGCGATTTTGCCCCCAAAAAAATCTGCGATTTAAAAAAAAAAAAAAAACTAGATTCAAATCAAGTTTTTTTTTTTTTTCTTCCTGATGGACACCGCGCCGGCAGGAGTTTTTAGGCGAGGCCGCGGCTTCGGCCTAGTCCGCCGCGATCCTGGGTAAAGGCCGCGGACTAGGCCGAAGCCGCAGCCTCGCCTAAAAAAAAATCCTGCCTGCAGCTCGCCGCTATCCTGGGAAAAGGCCGCAGGTTCGGCCTAGTCCGCGGCGTCCAGCCTTGCGGCCTTTTCCCAGGATCGTGGCGAGCTGCGGGCAGGATTTTTTAGGCGAGGCCGTGGCTTCAGTCTAGTCCGCGGCGCGCCGGTCCAATGAAAAAAAAAATCGATTCGGTCAAAATCTGAATCGATTCAGATTTTCAATCGATTTTTTTCCCAGCCCTAATGGGAAGATATGAACAGTATGGTTGGAGTAATAGTATGAAGGGGGGACAATGGTGTGTGTGTGTAGAGTAATGCGCTTTGTGTTGCACCATGATGTGCATTGCAGTATAGAAGCCCATTTATTTTGAATGAACATCCACTGGAGGCAGGACAAGGTGCTTCACAGAGAGACAGACGCTTTTTTTTAAACCTACCTCTCAGCCCAATGCCCTCAGTATGGCTTTCTGGACACCTTGACGGGAACATTGCCCACGTTTGCGCATCAAAGTCACTTTCATCATGCTGTGGCACTGGTGCATTTCTTTAACCAGTTGCCTACCAAACATTTTTACCCCCTTTCTGCCCAGGCCAATTTTCAGCTATCAGCGCTGTCACAATTTGAATGACAATTGAGCGGTCATGCAACACTGTACCCAAATTAAATTTTTAATACTTGCTTCACACAAATAGAGATTTCTTTTACAGGTATTTAATCTCTGCTTGGGTTTATATTTTTTTGCTAAATAAACAAAAAAAGACTGAAAAGTTTGAAAAAAAAAACATTTTTCATAGTTTTTTTGTAAAATTTTGCAAAAAAAGTAATTTTTCTTCTTCACTGATAAGCTGTACTGATAGGCTGTGCTGATGAGGCGGCACTGATAGGCTGTGTTGATGTGCGCTGATGAGGCTGCACTGGTAGGTGGCACTGGTGGTCATTGTGCTGATTATCAGTGTTGATGACCCTTTAACACAAGCCAGTTATTGGCTCTCTTCTCACGCTGTCAATGTGAGGAAAGAAAAGCCGATAACCGGCTTGTATTTACATCCATGATCAGCTGTCATTGGACAATGCTGATCACATGGTAGAGGGCCGCTGTGATAGGCCTTTTCCCCTGATTTGTGATAAGCTGTGTCTTAAGGACTCGGCGAACACAGAGCGCGCTGCCTGATCATGGGAGGAGATCCATGTACGCTCTCCTGGCAATGTAAGCCTGTTCTGTAGCCATCTTTCAGCTATATATATATATATATATATATAGCGTGGGCAGAAAGCAGTTAAAGGGTAACTCCACTTTTGAGCCAAAAAAATAGCAAAAAAAAAAAAAAAATGACATATACAATTGCTACACAAGTCATATTGTAACTAAATGTTATTAAAAAGGACCTTTCCTTTTCGATCTGCAGCGATGTCATTTGTTTGTAAAAAGCAATAATGCCACCTGGAGGTGCTCTGTACACAGATGGTATACAGAGCACCCCCACCCCTAGGAATGTCATTTCCTGCTTGTGTGATTGGCTCGCTGATTTTCCCAAAAATCTGCACTAAAATACAAGTCAGATTTTTGGCATCCCCTGCAACAAAAATTAAATTTTTAGGTGAGATACTCGGGCACCGGGCCACTGGTGTTTCTACTCTCTTCTCTTTGCAGCAAGAAACTAAGTATCAGCAATTGCCACCCTGGCCCAGCCCTCCCCTGGAAGCAGCCTTGGGCCCCTTTCACACGGTCAGTCCGACAGCCTGACCAATTGGACCCTCCATTCACCTCTAAATAGTGGCAGACATAAACCAACTTGTGTCCTACCTCCAATCCGATAAAAAAAAAAAAAAAAGCGTATAGTGGGCTGTGTCCGTGTCCGATCTGCATATGCAGAGCAGACACAGACATGACATCCACCGCTCTGCTCATTGTGGCCCATGACCGGTTACCAAGTCGCTTAAGTGGCCCTCGCTCTTCAAAAGGTTGGGAACCCCTCGTCTAGGATGTCAAAACTACTTGCACCAGTCCTGACTTCAGAATAACAAAAGGTAGAAATCTGCTACAAAGTTTGTTATAATCCCTGCAATGTATATAGATCACCCAGAGGTGGGGTGTCTCAATAAAAGTGGAGGTAATTACCCTTTAATGCTGGGGGGGGGCAGGGCAGGAGAACATGTCACAGTAATAGCATTGCTCTGCAGCTTGCTATAACCGGTCCTCTGACTGTCTCCTGGCCTCTGACCAGCCTCTGTCTATAGAAGGTGCAGGCCCCTCCCTCCCAGCCGTGCATCCCTGATCATTCATTCCTGTGGGCGGAGCCGCCGATAAGCAGAGGAAAGGAAATGTATCAATCGCCATGGCCGAGCGCCTACTAGGTGACAGCTGGGCGTGGCATAGGTGGGTGTGACCGTGCGGGGTGTGTGACATTTGGAAGGGGGCGTGGCCTCTCCTTCGTCCTCGGGCAGCCGCCCGCTGAGCTTCCTAACCTTCTTCCCTCCATTGGCCGCGTATCACATGCCTACCTTGCGTGGGGCGGCGGTGATTGGGCAGCCTGTCAGCCGCTCCCCTCTCCATTGGCCAGAGCTTCCCGCCCCCCTTCTGACCCTCCCCCAATCGGGACGCGAGCTGCGGACGGCGCCTTCTCCGATTGGCTGTCCGGGAAGATGGCGAGAACGGCGCACGGAGGAGCCGACAGTGAGCCCCGGCTCTGCCCGATGGCCGAGAGTGACCTGGTCGAGCCCTGCAGGGAGGGCAGCCCGAGGTGGGGCCCCCAACATGCTGGGGCCCGGGAGCTCGCCGAACTCTACTCCCCAGGTGAGAGGAGACCCCCCCCCAGGGGCCCCACCAACAGGAATACAGGAGGGGGGACAGTGTGTGAGAGGAGTGTATGAGGAGGAGGGGGACAGTGTATGAGGAGGAGTGTATGAGGAGAGGGGGGACAGTGCGTGAGGAGTGTATGAGGAGGGGGGCAGTGTATGAGGAGAGGGGGGAACAGTGTGTGAGAGGAGTGTATGAGGAGAGGGGGGGGGACAGTGTGTGAGAGGAGTGTATGAGAGGGGGGGGCAGTGTATGAGGAGGAGTGTATGAGGAGAGGGGGGACAGTGTGTGAGAGGAGTGTATGAGGAGAGGGGGGACAGTGTGTGAGAGGAGTGTATGAGGAGAGGGGGGGGCAGTGTGTGAGAGGAGTGTATGAGAGGGGGGGCAGTGTATGAGGAGGAGTGTATGAGGAGAGGGGGGACAGTGTGTGAGAGGAGTGTATGAGGAGAGGGGGGGGACAGTGTGTGAGAGGAGTGTATGAGGAGAGGGGGGGGACAGTGTATGAGGAGAGGGGGGACAGTGTGTGAGAGGAGTGTATGAGGAGAGGGGGGACAGTGTGTGAGAGGAGTGTATGAGGAGAGGGGGGGGACAGTGTGTGAGAGGAGTGTATGAGAGGGGGGGGCAGTGTGTGAGAGGAGTGTATGAGAGGGGGGGGCAGTGTGTGAGAGGAGTGTATGAGAGGGGGGGGCAGTGTGTGAGAGGAGTGTATGAGAGGGGGGGGCAGTGTGTGAGAGGAGTGTATGAGAGGGGGGGCAGTGTGTGAGAGGAGTGTATGAGAGGGGGGGCAGTGTATGAGGAGGAGTGTATGAGGAGAGGGGGGACAGTGTGTGAGAGGAGTGTATGAGGAGAGGGGGGGGGACAGTGTGTGAGAGGAGTGTATGAGGAGAGGGGGGGGACAGTGTATGAGGAGAGGGGGGACAGTGTGTGAGAGGAGTGTATGAGGAGAGGGGGGACAGTGTGTGAGAGGAGTGTATGAGGAGAGGGGGGGGACAGTGTGTGAGAGGAGTGTATGAGAGGGGGGGCAGTGTGTGAGAGGAGTGTATGAGAGGGGGGGGCAGTGTGTGAGAGGAGTGTATGAGAGGGGGGGGCAGTGTGTGAGAGGAGTGTATGAGAGGGGGGGGCAGTGTGTGAGAGGAGTGTATGAGAGGGGGGGGCAGTGTGTGAGAGGAGTGTATGAGAGGGGGGGGCAGTGTGTGAGAGGAGTGTATGAGAGGGGGGGGCAGTGTGTGAGAGGAGTGTATGAGAGGGGGGGGCAGTGTGTGAGAGGAGTGTATGAGAGGGGGGGGCAGTGTGTGAGAGGAGTGTATGAGAGGGGGGACAGTGTGTGAGAGGAGTGTATGAGGGGGGGGGACAGTGTGTGAGAGGAGTGTATGAGGAGAGGGGGGGGACAGTGTGTGAGAGGAGTGTATGAGAGGGGGGGCAGTGTATGAGGAGTGTATGAGGAGAGGGGGGACAGTGTGTGAGAGGAGTGTATGAGGAGAGGGGGGGGGACAGTGTGTGAGAGGAGTGTATGAGAGGGGGGCAGTGTGTGAGAGGAGTGTATGAGAGGGGGGCAGTGTGTGAGAGGAGTGTATGAGGGGGGGGGGGACAGTGTATGAGGGGGGGGGACAGTGTGTGAGAGGAGTGTATGAGGAGAGGGGGGGGGACAGTGTGTGAGAGGAGTGTGAGGAGAGGGGGGGGGACAGTGTGTGAGAGGAGTGTATGAGGAGAGGGGGGGGGACAGTGTGTGAGAGGAGTGTATGAGAGGGGGGGCAGTGTATGAGGAGTGTATGAGGAGAGGGGGGACAGTGTGTGAGAGGAGTGTATGAGGAGAGGGGGGGGACAGTGTGTGAGAGGAGTGTATGAGAGGGGGGGACAGTGTGTGAGAGGAGTGTATGAGGAGAGGGGGGGGACAGTGTGTGAGAGGAGTGTATGAGGAGAGGGGGGGGACAGTGTGTGAGAGGAGTGTATGAGAGGGGGGGCAGTGTATGAGGAGGAGTGTATGAGGAGAGGGGGGACAGTGTGTGAGAGGAGTGTATGAGGAGAGGGGGGGGACAGTGTGTGAGAGGAGTGTATGAGGGGGGGGGACAGTGTGTGAGAGGAGTGTATGAGGAGAGGGGGGGACAGTGTGTGAGAGGAGTGTATGAGGAGAGGGGGGGGACAGTGTGTGAGAGGAGTGTATGAGAGGGGGGGCAGTGTATGAGGAGGAGTGTATGAGGAGAGGGGGGACAGTGTGTGAGAGGAGTGTATGAGGAGAGGGGGGGGGACAGTGTGTGAGAGGAGTGTATGAGAGGGGGGGCAGTGTGTGAGAGGGGGGGGGACAGTGTGTGAGAGGAGTGTATGAGGAGAGGGGGGGGGGACAGTGTGTGAGAGGAGTGTATGAGAGGGGGGGCAGTGTGTGAGAGGAGTGTATGAGGGGGGGGGCAGTGTGTGAGAGGAGTGTATGAGGGGGGGGGACAGTGTGTGAGAGGAGTGTATGAGGGGGGGGACAGTGTGTGAGAGGAGTGTATGAGGAGGGGGGGACAGTGTGTGAGAGGAGTGTATGAGGAGGGGGGGACAGTGTGTGAGAGGAGTGTATGAGGAGGGGGGGACAGTGTGTGAGAGGAGTGTATGAGGAGGGGGGACGGGACAGTGTGTGAGAGGAGTGTATGAGGAGGGGGGGGGGACAGTGTGTGAGAGCTGTGTATGAGGGGGGGACAGTGTGTCAGAGGAGTGTATGAGGAGGGGGGGACAGTGTGTGAGAGGAGTGTATGAGGAGGGGGGGACAGTGTGTGAGAGGAGTGTATGAGGAGGGGGGGGACAGTGTGTGAGAGGAGTGTATGAGGAGGGGGGGGACAGTGTGTGAGAGGAGTGTATGAGGAGGGGGGGGGACAGTGTGTGAGAGGAGTGTATGAGGAGGGGGGGGGGACAGTGTGTGAGAGGAGTGTATGAGGAGGGGGGGGGGACAGTGTGTGAGAGGAGTGTATGAGGAGGGGGGGGGACAGTGTGTGAGAGGAGTGTATGAGGAGGGGGGGGGACAGTGTGTGAGAGGAGTGTATGAGGAGGGGGGGGGACAGTGTGTGAGAGGAGTGTATGAGGAGGGGGGGGGACAGTGTGTGAGAGGAGTGTATGAGGAGGGGGGGACAGTGTGTGAGAGGAGTGTATGAGGAGGGGGGGACAGTGTGTGAGAGGAGTGTATGAGGAGAGGGGGGGGGACAGTGTGTGAGAGGAGTGTATGAGAGGGGGGGCAGTGTGTGAGAGGAGTGTATGAGGAGAGGGGGGGACAGTGTATGAGAGGGGGGGCAGTGTGTGAGAGGAGTGTATGAGAGGGGGGGGACAGTGTGTGAGAGGAGTGTATGAGGAGAGGGGGGACAGTGTGTGAGAGGAGTGTATGAGGAGAGGGGGGACAGTGTGTGAGAGGAGTGTATGAGGAGAGGGGGGGGGACAGTGTGTGAGAGGAGTGTATGAGAGGGGGGGCAGTGTGTGAGAGGAGTGTATGAGGAGGGGGGGGGACAGTGTGTGAGATGAGTGTATGAGGAGGGGGGGGGACAGTGTGTGAGATGAGTGTATGAGGAGGGGGGGGGACAGTGTGTGAGAGGAGTGTATGAGGAGGGGGGGGGACAGTGTGTGAGAGGAGTGTATGAGGAGGGGGGGACAGTGTGTGTGAGAGGAGTGTATGAGGAGGGGGGGACAGTGTGTGTGAGAGGAGTGTATGAGGAGGGGGGACAGTGTGTGAGAGGAGTGTATGAGGAGGGGGGGACAGTGTGTGAGAGGAGTGTATGAGGAGGGGGGGGACAGTGTGTGAGAGGAGTGTATGAGGAGGGGGGGACAGTGTGTGTGAGAGGAGTGTATGAGGAGGGGGGGACAGTGTGTGAGAGGAGTGTATGAGGAGGGGGGACAGTGTATGAGGAGGGGGGGACAGTGTATGTGAGGAGTGTATGAGGAGGGGGCAGTGTATGAGGAGGGGGGACAGTGTGTGTGAGAGGAGTGTATGAGGAGGGGGGGGACAGTGTGTGAGAGGAGTGTATGAGGAGGGGGGGGACAGTGTGTGAGAGGAGTGTATGAGGAGGGGGGGACAGTGTGTGAGAGGAGTGTATGAGGAGGGGGGGACAGTGTGAGAGGAGTGTATGAGGAGGGGGGGACAGTGTGTGTGAGAGGAGTGTATGAGGAGGGGGGACAGTGTGTGAGAGGAGTGTATGAGGAGGGGGGACAGTGTGTGAGGAGTGTATGAGGAGGAGGGGGGGACAGTGTGTGTGAGGAGTGTATGAGGAGGGGGCAGTGTATGAGGAGGGGGGGACAGTGTGAGAGGAGTGTATGAGGAGGGGGGGACAGTGTGTGAGGAGTGTATGAGGAGGGGGGGACAGTGTGTGAGGAGTGTATGAGGAGGGGGGGACAGTGTGTGAGGAGTGTATGAGGAGGGGGGGACAGTGTGTGTGAGGAGTGTATGAGGAGGGGGCAGTGTATGAGGAGGGGGGGGGACAGTGTGTGAGAGGAGTGTATGAGGAGAGGGGGGGGGACAGTGTGTGAGAGGAGTGTATGAGAGGGGGGGGCAGTGTGTGAGAGGAGTGTATGAGGAGAGGGGGGGGACAGTGTGTGAGAGGAGTGTATGAGGAGAGGGGGGGGACAGTGTGTGAGAGGGGGGGGACAGTGTGTGAGAGGAGTGTATGAGAGGGGGGGCAGTGTGTGAGAGGAGTGTATGAGAGGGGGGACAGTGTGTGAGAGGAGTGTATGAGAGGGGGGACAGTGTGTGAGAGGAGTGTATGAGAGGGGGGACAGTGTGTGAGAGGAGTGTATGAGAGGGGGGACAGTGTGTGAGAGGAGTGTATGAGAGGGGGGACAGTGTGTGAGAGGAGTGTATGAGGAGGGGGGGGACAGTGTGTGAGAGGAGTGTATGAGGAGGGGGGGGACAGTGTGTGAGAGGAGTGTATGAGGAGGGGGGGGACAGTGTGTGACAGGAGTGTATGAGGAGGGGGGGACAGTGTGTGAGAGGAGTGTATAAGGAGGGGGGGACAGTGTGTGAGAGGAGTGTATGAGGAGGGGGGGACAGTGTGTGGAGAGGAGTGTATGAGGAGGGGGGACAGTGTGTGAGGAGTGTATGAGGAGGGGGGGACAGTGTGTGTGAGGAGGGGGCAGTGTATGAGGAGGGGGGGACAGTGTGTGTGAGGAGTGTATGAGGAGGGGGCAGTGTATGAGGAGGGGGGGACAGTGTGTGTGAGGAGTGTATGAGGAGAGGGGGGGACAGTGTGTGAGAGGAGTGTATGAGGAGAGGGGGGGGACAGTGTGTGAGAGGAGTGTATGAGGAGAGGGGGGGGGACAGTGTGTGAGAGGAGTGTATGAGGAGAGGGGGGGGGACAGTGTGTGAGAGGAGTGTATGAGGAGAGGGGGGGGGCAGTGTGTGAGAGGAGTGTATGAGAGGGGGGGCAGTGTGTGAGAGGAGTGTATGAGTGGGGGGGACAGTGTGTGAGAGGAGTGTATGAGAGGGTGGACAGTGTGTGAGAGGAGTGTATGAGAGGGTGGACAGTGTGTGAGAGGAGTGTATGAGGAGGGGGGGCAGTGTGTGTGAGGAGTGTATGAGGAGGGGGGGGCAGTGTGTGAGGAGTGTATGAGGAGGGGGGGGACAGTGTATGAGGAGAGGGGGGGGACAGTGTGTGAGAGGAGTGTATGAGGGGGGGACAGTGTGTGAGAGGAGTGTATGAGGAGGGGGGGCAGTGTGTGTATGAGGAGGGGGGGCAGTGTGTGTGAGGAGTGTATGAGGAGGGGGGGCAGTGTGTGTGAGGAGTGTATGAGGAGGGGGGGGGCAGTGTGTGTGAGGAGTGTATGAGGAGGGGGGGGGACAGTGTGTGAGGAGTGTATGAGGAGGGGGGGGGACAGTGTGTGAGGAGTGTATGAGGAGGGGGGGGGACAGTGTGTGAGTGTATGAGGAGGGGGGGGACAGTGTGTGAGGAGTGTATGAGGAGGGGGGGGGGACAGTGTGTGAGGAGTGTATGAGGAGGGGGGGGCAGTGTGTGAGAGGAGTGTATGAGGAGGGGGGGCAGTGTGTGAGAGGAGTGTATGAGGAGGGGGGGCAGTGTGTGAGAGGAGTGTATGAGGAGGGGGGGCAGTGTGTGAGAGGAGTGTATGAGGAGGGGGGGGCAGTGTGTGAGAGGAGTGTATGAGGAGGGGGGGACAGTGTGTGAGAGGAGTGTATGAGGAGGGGGGGACAGTGTGTGAGAGGAGTGTATGAGGGGGGGACAGTGTGTGAGAGGAGTGTATGAGGGGGGGGACAGTGTGTATGAGGAGGGGGGGACAGTGTGTGAGAGGAGTGTATGAGGAGGGGGGGACAGTGTGTGAGAGGAGTGTATGAGGAGGGGGGGGACAGTGTGTGAGAGGAGTGTATGAGGAGGGGGGGACAGTGTGTGAGAGGAGTGTATGAGGAGGGGGGGACAGTGTGTGAGAGGAGTGTATGAGGAGGGGGGGGACAGTGTGTGAGAGGAGTGTATGAGGAGGGGGGGACAGTGTGTGAGAGGAGTGTATGAGGAGGGGGGGGACAGTGTGTAAGAGGAGTGTATGAGGAGGGGGGCAGTGTATGAGGAGAGGGGGGACAGTGTGTGTGAGGAGTGTATGAGAGGGGGGGGACAGTGTGTGAGGAGTGTATGAGGAGAGGGGGGGACAGTGTGTGAGAGGAGTGTATGAGGGGGGGGACAGTATGTGAGAGGAGTGTGTGAGAGGAGTGTATGAGGAGGGGGGGGACAGTGTGTGAGAGGAGTGTATGAGGAGGGGGGGGACAGTGTGTGAGAGGAGTGTATGAGGGGGGGGACAGTGTGTGAGAGGAGTGTATGAGGAGGGGAGGACAGTGTGTGAGAGGAGTGTATGAGGAGGGGGGGGACAGTGTGTGAGAGGAGTGTATGAGGGGGGGGACAGTGTGTGAGAGGAGTGTATGAGGAGGGGGGACAGTGTGTGAGGAGTGTATGAGGAGGGGGGGGACAGTGTGTGAGGAGTGTATGAGGAGGGGGGGACAGTGTGTGAGGAGTGTATGAGGAGGGGGGGGCAGTGTGTGAGAGGAGTGTATGAGGAGGGGGGACAGTGTGTGAGAGGAGTGTATGAGGAGGGGGGCAGTGTATGAGGAGGGGGGGGACAGTGTGTGTGAGGAGTGTATGAGGAGAGGGGGGGACAGTGAGGGGGGGGCAGTGTGTGAGAGGAGTGTATGAGTGGGGGGGACACTGTGTGAGAGGAGTGTATGAGGAGAGGGGGGGGACAGTGTGTGAGAGGAGTGTATGAGGAGAGGGGGGGGACAGTGTGTGAGAGGAGTGTATGAGGAGGGGGGGGCAGTGTGTGTGAGGAGTGTATGAGGAGGGGGGGGCAGTGTGTGTGTGTGAGGAGTGTATGAGGAGGGGGGGGGACAGTGTGTGAGGAGTGTATGAGGAGGGGGGGGACAGTGTGTGAGGAGTGTATGAGGAGGGGGGGGACAGTGTGTGAGGAGTGTATGAGGAGGGGGGGGCAGTGTGTGAGGAGTGTATGAGGAGGGGGGGACAGTGTGTGAGGAGTGTATGAGGAGGGGGGGACAGTGTGTGAGGAGTGTATGAGGAGGGGGGGACAGTGTGTGAGAGGAGTGTATGAGGAGGGGGGGGACAGTGTGTGAGAGGAGTGTATGAGGAGGGGGGGACAGTGTGTGAGAGGAGTGTATGAGGAGGGGGGGGGGACAGTGTGTGAGAGGAGTGTATGAGGAGGGGGGGGGACAGTGTGTGAGAGGAGTGTATGAGGAGGGGGGGGGACAGTGTGTGAGAGGAGTGTATGAGGAGGGGGGGCAGTGTGTGAGAGGAGTGTATGAGGAGGGGGGGCAGTGTGTGAGAGGAGTGTATGAGGAGGGGGGGACAGTGTGTGAGAGGAGTGTATGAGGAGGGGGGGACAGTGTGTGAGAGGAGTGTATGAGGAGGGGGGCAGTGTATGAGGAGAGGGGGGACAGTGTGTGAGAGGAGTGTATGAGGAGAGGGGGGGGACAGTGTGTGAGAGGAGTGTATGAGGAGAGGGGGGGGGACAGTGTGTGAGAGGAGTGTATGAGGAGAGGGGGGGGGGGACAGTGTGTGAGAGGAGTGTATGAGGAGGGGGGCAGTGTATGAGGAGAGGGGGGGGACAGTGTGTGAGAGGAGTGTATGAGAGGGGGGGCAGTGTGTGAGAGGAGTGTATGAGGAGAGGGGGGGACAGTGTGTGAGAGGAGTGTATGAGGAGAGGGGGGGACAGTGTGTGAGAGGAGTGTATGAGGAGAGGGGGGACAGTGTGTGAGAGGAGTGTATGAGGAGAGGGGGACAGTGTGTGAGAGGAGTGTATGAGGGGGGGGACAGTGTGTGAGAGGAGTGTATGAGGGGGGGGGACAGTGTGTGAGAGGAGTGTATGAGGAGGGGGGGGGGACAGTGTGTGAGAGGAGTGTATGAGGAGGGGGGGGACAGTGTGTGAGGAGTGTATGAGGAGGGGGGGGCAGTGTGTGAGAGGAGTGTATGAGGAGGGGGGGGCAGTGTGTGAGAGGAGTGTATGAGGTAGGGTGGGGGGCAGTGTGTGAGAGGAGTGTATGAGGAGGGGGGGCAGTGTGTGAGAGGAGTGTATGAGGAGGGGGGGACAGTGTGTGAGAGGAGTGTATGAGGAGGGGGGGCAGTGTGTGAGAGGAGTGTATGAGGAGGGGGGGACAGTGTGTGAGAGGAGTGTATGAGGAGGGGGGGACAGTGTGTGAGAGGAGTGTATGAGGAGGGGGGGGACAGTGTGTGAGAGGAGTGTATGAGGAGGGGGGGACAGTGTGTGAGGAGTGTATGAGGAGGGGGGGACAGTGTGTGAGAGGAGTGTATGAGGAGGGGGGACAGTGTGTGAGAGGAGTGTATGAGGAGGGGGGGACAGTGTGTGAGAGGAGTGTATGAGGAGGGGGGACAGTGTGTGAGAGGAGTGTATGAGGAGGGGGGCAGTGTATGAGGAGAGGGGGGACAGTGTGTGAGAGGAGTGTATGAGAGGGGGGGGGACAGTGTGTGAGAGGAGTGTATGAGGAGGGGGGGGCAGTGTGTGAGGAGTGTATGAGGAGGGGGGCAGTGTGTGAGAGGAGTGTATGAGGGGGGGACAGTGTGTGAGAGGAGTGTATGAGGGGGGGACAGTGTGTGAGAGGAGTGTATGAGGGGGGGGGACAGTGTGTGAGAGGAGTGTATGAGGGGGGGGACAGTGTGTGAGAGGAGTGTATGAGGGGGGGGACAGTGTGTGAGAGGAGTGTATGAGGGGGGGGGAACAGTGTGTGAGAGGAGTGTATGAGGGGGGGAACAGTGTGTGAGAGGAGTGTATGAGGGGGGGGAACAGTGTGTGAGAGGAGTGTATGAGGGGGGGAACAGTGTGTGAGAGGAGTGTATGAGGGGGGGGGAACAGTGTGTGAGAGGAGTGTATGAGGGGGGGGAACAGTGTGTGAGAGGAGTGTATGAGGGGGGGGGACAGTGTGTGAGAGGAGTGTATGAGGGGGGGGGACAGTGTGTGAGAGGAGTGTATGAGGGGGGGGGACAGTGTGTGAGAGGAGTGTATGAGGGGGGGGACAGTGTGTGAGAGGAGTGTATGAGGGGGGGGGACAGTGTGTGAGAGGAGTGTATGAGGGGGGGGACAGTGTGTGAGAGGAGTGTATGAGGGGGGGGGGACAGTGTGTGAGAGGAGTGTATGAGGGGGGGGACAGTGTGTGAGAGGAGTGTATGAGGGGGGGGGGCAGTGTGTGAGAGGAGTGTATGAGGGGGGGGACAGTGTGTGAGAGGAGTGTATGAGGGGGGGGACAGTGTGTGAGAGGAGTGTATGAGGGGGGGGGGACAGTGTGTGAGAGGAGTGTATGAGGGGGGGACAGTGTGTGAGAGGAGTGTATGAGGGGGGGGGACAGTGTGTGAGAGGAGTGTATGAGGGGGGGACAGTGTGTGAGAGGAGTGTATGAGGGGGGGACAGTGTGTGAGAGGAGTGTATGAGGGGGGGACAGTGTGTGAGAGGAGTGTATGAGGGGGGGGACAGTGTGTGAGAGGAGTGTATGAGGGGGGGACAGTGTATGAGAGGAGTGTATGAGGGGGGGACAGTGTGTGAGAGGAGTGTATGAGGAGAGGGGGGACAGTGTGTGAGAGGAGTGTATGAGGAGGGGGGGGACACAGTGTGTGAGAGGAGTGTATGAGGAGGGGGGGGGGACAGTGTGAGAGGAGTGTATGAGGAGAGGGTGGGACAGTGTGAGAGGAGTGTATGAGGGGGGGGGCAGTGTGTGAGAGGAGTGTATGAGGAGGGGGGGGGACAGTGTGTGAGAGGAGTGTGTGAGGAGGGGGGGGACAGTGTGTGAGAGGAGTGTATGAGGAGGGGGGGGGCAGTGTGTGAGAGGAGTGTATGAGGAGGGGGGGGCAGTGTGTGAGAGGAGTGTATGAGGAGGGGGGGGACAGTGTGTGAGAGGAGTGTGTGAGAGGAGTGTATGAGGAGGGGGGGCAGTGTGTGAGAGGAGTGTATGAGGAGGGGGGGCAGTGTGTGAGAGGAGTGTATGAGGAGGGGGGGGACAGTGTGTGAGGAGTGTATGAGGAGAGGGGGGGACAGTGTGTGAGGAGTGTGAGAGGAGTGTATGAGGAGGGGGGACAGTGTGTGAGAGGAGTGTATGAGGAGGGGGGGACAGTGTGTGAGGAGTGTATGAGGAGAGGGGGGGGACAGTGTGTGAGAGGAGTGTGTGAGAGGAGTGTATGAGAGGAGTGTATGAGGAGGGGGGACAGTGTGTGAGAGGAGTGTATGAGGAGGGGGGGGGGACAGTGTGTGAGAGGAGTGTATGAGGAGGGGGGGGGACAGTGTGTGAGAGGAGTGTATGAGGAGGGGGGGGACAGTGTGTGAGAGGAGTGTATGAGGAGGGGGGGGACAGTGTGTGAGAGGAGTGTATGAGGAGGGGGGGGACAGTGTGTGAGAGGAGTGTATGAGGAGGGGGGGGACAGTGTGTGAGGAGTGTATGAGGAGAGGGGGGGGACGGTGTGTGAGAGGAGTGTATGAGGAGGGGGGGGGACGGTGTGTGAGAGGAGTGTATGAGGAGAGGGGGGGGACGGTGTGTGAGAGGAGTGTATGAGGAGAGGGGGGGGGACGGTGTGTGAGAGGAGTGTATGAGGAGGGGGGGGGGGGGACGGTGTGAGAGGAGTGTATGAGGAGGGGGGGAGGCTGTGGGAGGTGTGTATGAGGAGGGGGGGGAGGCTGTGGGAGGTGTGTATGAGGAGGGGGGGGAGGCTGTGGGAGGTGTGTATGAGGAGGGGGGGGGAGGCTGTGGGAGGTGTGTATGAGGAGGGGGGGGGAGGCTGTGGGAGGTGTGTATGAGGAGGGGGGGGAGGCTGTGGGAGGTGTGTATGAGGAGGGGGGGGGAGGCTGTGGGAGGTGTGTATGAGGAGGGGGGGGGAGGCTGTGGGAGGTGTGTATGAGGAGGGGGGGGAGGCTGTGGGAGGTGTGTATGAGGAGGGGGGGGAGGCTGTGGGAGGTGTGTATGAGGAGGGGGGGGGAGGCTGTGGGAGGTGTGTATGAGGAGGGGGGGGGAGGCTGTGGGAGGTGTGTATGAGGAGGGGGGGGGAGGCTGTGGGAGGTGTGTATGAGGAGGGGGGGAGGCTGTGGGAGGAGTGTATGAGGAGGGGGGGGAGGCTGTGGGAGGAGTGTATGAGGGGGGGAGGCTGTGGGAGGAGTGTATGAGGAGGGGGGGACGCTGTGGGAGGAGTGTATGAGGAGGGGGGGACGCTGTGGGAGGAGTGTATGAGGAGGGGTGGACGCTGTGGGAGGTGTGTATGAGGAGGGGGTGGGAGGTGTGTATGAGGAGGGGGGGGGAGGCTGTGGGAGGTGTGTATGAGGAGGGGGGGAGGCTGTGGGAGGAATGTATGAGGAGGGGGGGGACGCTGTGGGAGGAGTGTATGAGGAGGGGGGGGACGCTGTGGGAGGAATGACTGACTCGCATCTTTAGGTGTTCTCTTACTGATGTGTTATACAATATTAGGAGTGGCATAGAGCTGTGTGTTGCTGTGAGAAGCATTGATAGTTTCCATGGAAACGTATTGGTTGTCATTTTATTGAAGGTTTCCCGCACTGGGTGTGTCCTCCATGTGATCACACCTTTCTATCCGTCTTATCGGCTGTCTGCACCAATCACAGCCAGTATCCTCTTATCTGTGAAGTAAATGTGATTGTTATATTGGTGAAGTCGTATATCATTACCTGCTTGTTGTCGATCAGAAAATAAGACTCGCCCGTCTATTAATGCAGACAGACAAGTTTGTTATATGACTGCAAACATCACCTGCAATAAGGAATCCGAGAACCTGCATTCCAGGGATAGAGGAAGACCTCTCATTTACATAGTTATATAGTAGGTGAGGTTGAAAAAAGACACAAGTCCAACCTATGTGTGTGATTATATGTCAGTATTACATTGTATATCCCTGTATCTTGTGGTCGTTAAGGTGCTTATCTAATAGTTTCTTGAAATCATCGATGCTCCCCGCTGAGACCACCGCATGTGGAAGGGAATTCCACATCCTTGCCGCTCTTACAGTAAAAAACCCTCTACGTAGTGTAAGGTTAAACCTCTTTTTTCTTCTAATTTTAATGAGTGGCCGTGTGTCTTGTTAAACTCCCTTCCGCGAAAAAGTTTTATCCCTATTGTGGGGTCACCAGTACAGTATTTGTACATTGATATCATATCCCCTCTCAAGCATCTCTTCTCCAGAGAGAATAAGTTCAGCACTCGCAACCTTTCCTCATAACTAATATCCTCCAGACCCTTAATTAGCTTTGTTGCCTTTCTTTGTAGTCGCCCCATTTCCAGTACATCCTTCCTGAGGACTGGTGCCCAGAACTGGACAGCATACTCCAGGTGCGGCCGGACCAGAGTCTTGTAGAGCGAGAGAATAATTGTTTTATCTCTGGAGTTGATACCCTTTTTAATGCCAATATTCTGTTTGCTTTGCTTGCAGCAGCATTGCATGCCATTGCTGAGCCTATCATCTACTAGGACCCCCAGGTCCTTTTCCATCCTAGATTCCCCCAGAGGTTCTCCCCCCCCCCCCCCCAGTGTATAAATTGCATTTGTATTTTTGCCACCCAAATGCATTATTTTATATTTTTCTACATTGAACCTCATTTGCCATGTAGTTGCCCACCCCATTCATTTGTTCAGATCTTCTTGCAAGGTTTCCACATCCTGCGGAGAAGTTATTGCCCTGCTTAGCTTAGTATCGTCCGCAAATACAGAGATTGAGCCGTTTACCCCGTCCTCCAGGTCGTTTATGGACAAATTTAAACCGGATTGGTCCGAGCACAGAAGCCTGGGGGACCCCACTACCCACCCCTGACCATTCCGAGTACTCCCCATTTATCACCACCCTCTGAACTCTCCCTTGTAGCCAGTTCTCAATCCATGTACTCCCCCTATGGTCCATGCCAATAGAACCTTACTTTGTACAGTAAACGTTTATGGGGATCTGTGTCAAATGCCTTTGCAAAATCCAGATACATCCCGTCTACGGGCCTTCCTTTATCTAGATGGCAGCTACTGACTTTTTGAGAACTCCCTTTTATGTTGGCAGCTACTGACTAGCTTATTTGTTTGTGGTTTGTGCATTAGTACTTCTATATACTTATTCACCTCATAGAAGGTAATAGGTTGGTTTGGCAAGAACGATTCTTCATGAGTCCATGCTGATTACTGCCTGATACTGTTCTCATTACTAAAATATTGTATATACCGTATATACTCGAGTATAAGCCGAGTTTTTCAGCACTTTTTTTTTTTGTGCTGAAAATGCCCCCCTCGGCTTATACTCAAGTCTGTGTCCATCTTCGCCATTTGTGCGCCTGATCCTGGCCCGGCCGTAAACTTGGCACACATATAGCCCCACTCTTCCTCTACACGTGTGCAAAGTTTGTTCTCCGGGGGACCTACAGCCGGAGGAGCAGCGAGTTTTCAAATCCGGACACCACTTCCATAGACTCCCATGTTAAACGGTAATTTCTGTGGTGATTTTGGGGACCCGGTACTGGCCGGCCTTAGGTCCCCTGGACCCCAACCTTGGCACGCATGTAGCCCCACTCTTCATCTACGAGTGGGCAAAGTTTGTTGTCTGGGGGACCTACAGCCGGGGGAGCAGCGAGTTTTCAAATCCGGGCACCCCTTCCATAGACTCCCATGTTAAAAGTCAGTCTAGTCACACAGCGCAAGAGATCAGGTGGGGAGATTGGGCACAGTGAGGCATGGACACAGTGACAGTGAGGCATGCACATGCACACCCTCGGCTTATACTCGAGTCAATAAGTGTTCCCAGTTATTTTGTAGTAAAATTAGGTGCCTCGGCTTATATTCGGGTCGGATTATACTCGAGTATATACGGTAGTCCCTTATCATCCCCTCCAAGAGCTTACATACTATTGATGTTAGGCTAACTGGTCTGTTATTCCCAGGGATGTATGGAATTTCATTCACCTTTCCATTACTGGGCTGCTGCACAAGCAACTTCTATTCCTTTCCCGATTGCTTTTTATATCATTAGAACAACATGGGTGTCTTTTTTTTTTTTTTTTTCCACCTGTGTCCCCATCAGGGAAATATGCCCTCTCTTCCTGTCTGCCTCCAGTATCTGAACCCACGGGAGCTTGCACTCTAATTCCCCCTCCAGAGGTATACAGGGACTTGCTCTAGGGACAGTTAAGATAAAAATCAAAGTGAACGATCTATGCGATTGTGAAATCTGAACATATATCAGCAGTTTCCTCCTTATTCTGGTGATACTTGGACAGGACTGATGTAAACACTGCCTGAATTCTATTTGTATCATACATAATTGCGTTTTTTTTTTTTTTTTTTTCATACAGTATACAGTGCCTTGCGAAAGTATTCGGCCCCCTTGAACTTTTCATCCCTTTGCCACATTTCAGGCTTCAAACATAAAGATATAAAATTTTAATTTTTTGTGAAGAATCACCAACAAGTGGGACACAATTGTGAAGTGGAACGAAATCTATTGGATATTTGAAACTTTTTTAGCAAATAAAAAACTGAAAAGTGGTGCGTGCAAAATTATTCGGCCCCTTTACTTTAAGGCTGGGTTCACACTATACGACACGACTTTCATCCTAATTTGCTCTGCGACATCTGTCCGACATTGGTCCGACATCCATCCGACATTCATGAACAGGATACTACTTTGATCCGACATTGTGCTAGTCTGACTTGTCCTTTGACCAATCAAAACAATCCCAGGGTGAGATAAATTCCTTTTACTGCTGCTGTAATCACAATGTCGGATGCCAAAGTCGTATGGTTAGGACAAGGATCCGACTTTGATCCGACTTCAATGATAGTCAATGGGCTGAAGTAGGATCAAAGTCGGACAGAAGTAGTACAGGGAGAATTTTTAATGTCGGACCGACATGTGTCGGACCAGTTAAGACGGCTCCCATAGGGAAACATTGATTTTCACACGTCATGCGACATGAGCTCCTAATGTCGGAGCGTTTGTCGGACAAGTGTGAACCAGGCCTAAATGACTGATGGTGATAAATAGAATCCACCTGTGTGTAATCAAGTCTCTGTATAAATGCACCTGCTCTGTGATAGTCTCAGGGTTCTGTTGAAAGCGCAGAGAGCATCATGAAGACCAAGGAACACACCAGGCAGGTCCGTAATACTGTTGTGGAGAAGTTTAAAGCCGGATTTGGATACAAAAAGATTTCCCAAGCTTTAAACATCCCAAGGAGCACTGTGCAAGCGATCATTTTGAAATGGAAGGAGTATCAGACCACTGCAAATCTACCAAGACCTGGCTGTCCCTCTAAACTTTCAGCTCAGACAAGGAGAAGACTGATCAGAGATGCAGCCAAGAGGCCCATGATCACTCTGGATGAACTGCAGAGAACTACAGCTGAGGTGGGAGAGTCTGTCCACAGGACAACAATCAGTCGTACACTGCACAAATCTGCCCTTTATGGAAGAGTGGCAAGAAGAAAGCCATTTCTCAAAGATATCCATAAAAAGTCTCGTCTAAAGTTTGCCACAAGCCACCTGGGAGACACACCAAACATGTGGAAGAAGGTGCTCTGGTCCGATGAAACCAAAATCCAACTTTTTGGCCACAATGCAAAACGATATGTTTGGCGTAAAAGCAACACAGCTCATCACCCTCAACACACCATCCCCACTGTCAAACATGGTGGTGGCAGCATCATGGTTTGGGCCTGCTTTTCTTCAGCAGGGACAGGGAAGATGGTTAAAATTGAGGGGAAGATGGATGCAACCAAATACAGGACCATTCTGGATGAAAACCTGTTGGAGTCTGCAAAAGACCTGAGACTGGGACGGAGATTTATCTGCCAACAAGACAATGATCCCAAACATACAGCAAAATCTACAAAGGAATGGTTCACAAATAAACGTATCCAGGTGTTAGAATGGCCAAGTCAAAGTCCAGACCTGAATCCAATCGAGAATCTGTGGAAAGAGCTGAAAACTGCTGTTCACAAACGCTCTCCATCCAACCTCACTGAGCTTGAGCTGTTTTGCAAGGAAGAATGGGCAAGAATTTCAGTCTCTCGATGTGCAAAACTGATAGAGACATACCCCAAGCGACTTGCAGCTGTAATCGCAGCAAAAAGTGGCTCTACAAAGTATTAACGCAAGGGGGCCGAATAATTTTGCATGACAGTTGTGTGGTCATGCAACACTGTACTTATATGACATATATATTTTTTTTATAATTTTTTTTTTTTTTATTATTAATTATTATACATAGAGCTTTCTTTAGGTGTTTTTTAATCACCACTGAGTTTTTATTTTTTGCTTAAAAAAAAAAAAAAAAAAAAGTCCAGGGGAATTTATTTTTTATTTTTTGTAAATAAGTAATTTTTTCTCCTTCACTGATGGGTCGGCACTGATTGGGGGGTGGACTGGAAAGGCAGCACTGCTGGGGCTGCGCTGATGGGCACTGCTGGGGCTGTGCTGATGATTAGTGCCCTGATTATCTGTACAGATCTCTTCTGTCTGGGGATGCTGCGTATCGGCTCTCCTCACACTCTGTCAGTGTGAGGCGAGGAGAGCTGATAACTGGCATTTCCTTCTTTCCATGTGATGAGCTGTGATTGGACACAGCTGAGCACATGGGTAAAGAGCCGTGACATTGGCCCGATCCCGGTAAAGAGACAATTTCCCAGGGACGCAGCGCGGCCACGGTGAGACAGGGGCGACGTCATAAGACGTGGTTCCAAAACGAGAGAGCATCTCGCCCGCCGTCATTCGTCTATGCTGCGGGTGGGAGGTGGTTAAATGCTAAACTCACCACTTTTTTGCAGAAAAATTTTTTTTTATTTTTTTTTATAAAAATGGCTTATTTATTCAGAGACCCAGCAGCACACATTAGACCAGAGATTGACAAATCCCAGGCACCAGCTTCCTCCTGGTGCTTGGGCAGCCGCCCAAATTCTTCCATCTGACAAGGGCCCAGGCGCCACGACGCAATTTCTACTTGTCATGGCGACCTGGCGCCTGGGATTTGTGGAGCTCTGGTCTAATGTGTGATGTGTGCTGCTTTTTACAAAATATCTGTTTGTTCCAAACTAATCGTTTCGTCTGTAAAGAGTCCTGTTTGTCAACACAGAGCTCTGGGCTGTGATTGGATACAGGCCATGAGCAGGTCTCAGTCATGAATGGTTACAAGTTGATGACAAAATGCCACTGTGTGCCCACCCACCCGACAAGTGGTTAAAAAAGAAAAAATGGCAAGATTTTGATCTAGGTTAGGGTCAGTATAGTTTTAGGTAGGATTTAAAAGCAATATGTGCACTACTAGTCATTATGAATGACTTACCTTCGATCGAAGCCCCAGAAGCGCTCCTCGTTCCCCTCTGCCGCCATGTTGCCTAAGAGTCCCTTCCGTGTATCGCCGCTCCGGTGCTGTGACTGGCCCGAGCGGCGATGACGTCGCGCATGCGCGCGGGACCGGCACGATCCCCGCGCATGTGCGTGGTTCCGGCATTATCCCATTGATAAAACCGGCACGCTCAGTGCGCCTGCGCCGTTGTCTACGGTGCGCAGGCGCCGTAGACATCGGTGCAGTCCTTTCTGCAAATATCTCCTTAACCGTGTAGATTAAGGAGAGATTTCTTGCACCTACAGGTAAGCCTTAATTTTACCTGTAGGTGCATGTTGTCAAAGAGGGTTTACAACCACTTTAAGCTTTTCCTCTACTCCTCTGGGGAAAAAAAATTACTTTTTATTTAATTTATCCAAAACTAAAAAAAAAAAAAAAAAAAAAAAGTTTTTGCTGGACGTTCACTTCAAAGTGACCCCACCACCTCATTTGGGAGGTGAATGGATTGACCTTTCCAGTGGCACATGCATTGAATACCTGCTCCCCGGCTGCGTCAAGTAGGTGTGGAATGGCTAAATCCCCCCCCCCCTGCTGTACACAGTGGTTTTACCCCTCCGATGTTCTGTACAAATGAGCTGTTGGGAGGAACTACATTGTGCTGCGGGGGGGGGGGGGGGGAGCAGGTATTGCACACACATCCCCAGGTTTGGAAAACATGCAGTAGCCGGGGAGCAGGTTTACTAATCTTTTTAATAGCATGTTGGGTAAAGTTATCAGCAAATGTTTGTGTGATGACTAAATCAATAGATGTCTGTGTGTTGTGTAATTAACAGGTACACTGCCTGTAGTCATGGTGTCCTTAAATGACAGAAGAAATGACTGTATCACCTTTGATAATGAGTGCGTGATGATGATGTGATACACACGGCCCGCGTGTTTACTCCGATCATCAGCCTGTGGTGTGTTTTTTTTTTTTTTTGTTTTCTTTTTAGAACTGACAACTCCCTCGCCATCAACCTGACTTCTTCTTTCACAGCTCTGACAGCGAGGTTGCTGTGCATTACTGCTCATCAGATAGAGCTGCACGATTCTGGCCAAATCGAGAATCACAATTTTTTTGCTTGGAATAAAGATCACGATTTTCGCGGTGTAAAATCTTTCCCATTATATATAAAGAAATAAATAAATTTGGGCTAACTTACTGGTTTTTTTTTTTTTTGTTTTTTTTAATTCATTAAAGTAATTTTTTCCCCAAGAAATGCATTTGAAAGACCGCTGCGCAAATACAGTGTGACATAAAATATTGCATCAACCACCATTTTATTCTCTATGGTCTCTACTAAAAAAAAAATATATGTATGTGTGTAATATATAAATATATATATATATATATATATATATATATATATATATATATAATGTATATGTACACTGCTCAAAAAAATTAAGGAACACATTTGAATCAGAACTCCTGGGATATTGATCTGGTCAGTTAAGTAGCAGAGGGGAGGGGTGTATACTAGGGCCGAAACAACTAATCGATTATGGAATTAATCGATTACCATTTTCATAATAGATTAATCAGCCAGTAACATAATGGGGTTAAAAAAGAACTAAAATTAGCTCTTAAGGCACCTTTCACACGGAAAAAAAAAAAAGGATTTTAACTTAAAAACAACAAATGTAAAAAAAAAAAGTTTAGTGGTTAAACTTTCCTAATTTACATACAGAAGTCTAGTCCTTTGATGTAAAAGACAAATTGTTACAATGTTTAGACTTAACTTTCCACTGATAAAGAATGTTGTGATACTTGGCGGAAAACGAAAAGGATGTTTGGACAGCTGCACTCAAGGAAAAAAATTCCTTAAATGTCCTTTATTGGTAAAAATGGAATACACTACAATCCACAGAAAATGGGGACACACAGCTGTCGTTTCGCACTGGTACTCAGTGCTTACTCATAAGGCCCGTACACGCGGTCAGACTTTTTGCCATAAACTTCAAAATGAGCAGGTTTTCCAAAAAATCCTACCGTGTGTACGCTCCATCGGACAAACTTTTTCGGTTTTCGTCGGACAAAAGTTCGCTCTGCAAACGGACAAACTTTTCGGCAACAAAAGTCCGATGGAGCAAAGTCCGACCGTGTGTACAGAAATCCATCGGACTTTTGTCCGAAGTACAAATACGCATGCCCAGAACCAATGTTAAAATCAACCAACAATAGCAGAAGTTGACCAAAGGGTGGCGGTAAAGAGCAGAAAAAACACGTGATGTTGGGAAAGTTTGCAGAAAAGTCCTGCCGTGTGTATGCTATGGGTGTGCCCGGCCAACTCCCTTCGGAAAAAAATCCACGGAAAAGTTTGTTTGAAGTCCGACCGTGTGTACGAGGCTTTAGCTATGAGTAAGCACTGAGTACCAGTGCGAAACGTCAGCTGTGTGTCCCCATTTTCTGATTGCTGTGGATTGTAGTGTATTCCATTTTTACCAATAAAGGACGTTTTTAAGGAATTTTTTCCTGGGGTGCGGCTGTCTAAACATCCTTTTCGTTTTCTGCTATATGCATTGCCAGCACCCGTGGTCTTCAGGAGGAGATTGATCAGCCAAGCACACCTATCTGGAGCGGTCACTTCCCTTTCCCCAGATTTTTTTCTTCCTTTCTTTTGATGGCTGAGAGCAGAGAGAATTTTCTGCATATAAAAGATCGGGAAATACTTTGTCAAGATCGCAACAGGGAAAAAAATCTTGATAACGATTCTTGACGATTAATCGTGCAGCTCTAACGTCAGGCGTCATTGATGGACCCCCATGAATCGCCTCGTGTTGTCTTTTGTAGCCTACTGTGTCACCATTCGCAGAATTACAGGGTCCCCTATCCTGTTGATGCTTTTGGGTGCTTGCGGTGCTTTTCCAGCTAGTCCCCTCATTCCATAGGGATGAATGATATCCCCCCATGTAAAGCCCACCATGGATAGCTTTGGTCTGTTTTCACATGGGCTGTCAGATCACGTCCGCCTGTCCAGTTTTTTTTTTTTTTTTGTTTTTTTTAGGTGGACCTGATTGGACCCTCCATAGCTCTCTATGGAGCAGCGGATGAAAGCCGTCTGCATTCGAGCCGATCCTGCCCGCCAAAAACATTGCGCAGTCATGTTGGAACAGGAAGGGGCCATCCCCAAACTGTTCCCACAAAGTTGGGAGCATAAAATTGTCCAAAATGTCTTGGTATGCTGACGCCTTAACTGGAACTAAGGGGCCAAGCCCAACCCTTGAAAAACAACCCCACACCATAATCCCCCCTCCACCAAATGATTTGGACCAGCAAAGAATTCCCAGAAGAGTTGAAGCGGTTATAGCTATAAAGGGTGGGCCAACTCAATATTGAACCCTACGAACGAAAGGCCCTTACACGTGGAAAGTTTTGTACAACAAACGATCCGCCTATTTTCGGATCGTTGGTATGGTGCTTTCGACAGCCGATTTTGCTTTTACATCAGACAAAAGCTAGATATGCAGACTATAAAATTATTGTCAGATGTGAACTCAACGTCCGATTTTATTTTCCTTAGTATGGTTGGTTTTTGTACGAAAAAAATCGTGTGTAATAAATAAATAAATAACATTTTTTTTTTTTTTTTTAGGACTGGTTTACACCACAAAAACGCACTCCAGATCTGTTCCTGATGCCAAGTGGATTTGCTGGTTATCGGCTCTCCTCTCCTCACGAGCTCTCAACGTAAAGAGATGACTGCTGATGACCGGCAAATACTGTTTACACTGTGATCAGCTGTGATTGGGCACAGCTGGTTACATGATAAAGAGCTGCTGCGATTGGCTCTTCACCCTGATCATAGATCCGTGCCGCAGGAGGTGTGCAGGAAGCGAGATCAGGGGAGGACGTCCATGGATGCCCTCCCAGCAATGTGAGCCTGCGTTGTAGCCTTCTTTCGGCTATAGCGCCGGCGGGAGGTGGTTAAAATTGTGTGGACCCGTGAATCAGCAAAAAACGTTGTTACTCTCAATTTTCCATAGGCGACTTTTTCAAAACCCCTTTAAGTCATTAGTTTTGGTGTTCACTGTGAATAATGGGCCTAGAATTATTGCTCTTACTCTATGGGGGGGGGAGGCAGCTTTGAAGACACAAGGAGTCACAGCCAGCTTCCCATGGTTATCAGACCAGCGAAAGAACTGGCTCGGATGAGAAAAGCACTGGTTCCTGGGAGAGGTGTGTGTGTGTTGTGTGTTTTTTTTTTTTTTTAAAGTCAGCAGCTACAGTATTTGTAGCTGCTGACTTCTAATTTTTTTTAATTAAAAGTCCCCTGGATCACACTTTTTTTAAGTCCATTTTGTTTTGTGGTTTGGTTTCAACTAATTTCCCAAAACTATCCTTGGCAGTAGGCTGCGTTTTTATATTTGAGCTGAGCGTTTTTTTTGTCTAAAACTTGAGCAATAGACTTCATTGAAGTCTATTGGTGGCAAATAAAAATAAAGTGGATATACAGCTTCCACCTAACCAGCTTTAAAGCAGAGCTGCCTCCTCCTCCCCCCCCCCCCACCCTCCACTGCTACATTTGGCACCTTTCGGGGGGGTAGTGGGTACCTGGTTTAGACAGGTACCCGCTCCCACCTCCAGGTGACTTTGCCGCCAGGCCATTCACAATTTCCCCTACCTGAAATGGCAGCAGCAGCACCCGAGAGCCGGTTGATAAGTCGGCTCAGGTGAAGACGCCGCTGGATTTGTGGACAGGTAGGTGTTTTAATAAGTCAGAAGCTACAGTGTTTTTGTAGCGGCTGACTTTTAAAAAATTTTTTAGGCGGAGCCTGGAGATCCTCTTTAAAGTGATTTAAAAGCCTTAAAGTGGTTGTGAACCCATTACAACTACTTTAACCTACAGGTAAGCCTAGATTAAGGCTTACCTGTAGGCGCAACACATATCTCCCAAACCTAAAAGGTTTAGGAAATGTTTGCAGAAATAGCGGCACTGATGTCTACGGCGCATGCGCCGTAGACATCGGGCGCGGGTGCACTGAGCATGCCGCTTCTAACGGCGATCATGCTGTTAGTGGCGGCATGCGCGGGAGTGACGTCATCGCTGCTCCTGCCAGTCACAGTGCCGGAGCATCGATACCCGGAAGTCACTCCGGGTATCATGGCGGCGACGGAGGAGGTGACTGAGGAGCACTGCGGGGGCTTCGATCTCAGGTAAGATATTTATAATGAGCTAGTATGCTATGCATACTAGCTCATTATGCCTTTGTCATGCAGGGTGTTTTTATTTATTTTTTTAGAGAGGGTGTACTTCCTCTTTAAGGTTTTTCACCTTAATGCATTCTATGCCATAAAGTGAAAAACTTTCTGTGCTGCAGCTTTTTGGGGTTTTTATTACGTTTAAATTTCTCTGTCCTGTTTCTTAAAAAAAATTGCAAATGAGAAGTTTTCAAACTAAATGAGAAAATGCATAAAGGGAGGGGATTGGGAAGGTAGGGACGCAGAACGAACAAGGGTAACAAGCCCAGAAGGGAGAGACAAGGGCACAGGTCCCTTAGTGGCGGTTCACACAGGGGCAACCCGACTTACAGCGTGACTTTGCAAAGTGATTTGGAGGCGACTTCAGCACAACTTTGAGCAACGCGACTTAGTTACCTCCAGGACAGGCGACTTTGGCTGTGGTCAATCACAGAATAATCCGCTCTGTGTGAGGGAGGGGTTTGCCTGGGTAATCTATTTTTTCTGACTTGGCAACTTCCATTGAAATCTATGGCTACAATTTGCCTAGAAGTCGCCTTCATGTAGTACAGGAACCTTTTCTGAAGTCGGAGCAACTTCAGTAGTGTACATTAAAACGGCTCTCATTTACTTCTATGGCATTTCTTATGTCAAGCAACTTGAGGACTTACAAGTCGGATCCCAAGTCGCTGTAGTGTGAACCGGCACTTATACTTTTTCAAGCTTCAAACGAAACTAAATATTGGTAAAAAGGTTTAAGGATGGGATTTTGTAGATGCAAAACTGTTGATACGCATGCTACTTTTACAATAACAAGTTTTTATTTACGCAAATTGTTGGGAAAAAAAATTGTACATTGGTTTGGCAGTGTAATACAATGTGGCATCCCTGTACAAATAATCTTCTACATGTTTCGCCACCCTGGCTTCATCAGGAAGTACAAGTAAGGGATACTACTAAACAAAAAAAGAAATTATGCAAAAGTTAAATGATACATTTTAAAAATACAATAATAATGCAATTGGGCATTCTGTACAGTCAAACCCACTGGGTGAGCACAGGTCTCATGGAGTCTTGACCCACACACAGGTGTGAACAGACACAACTGAAAACCGTAGGATTATCACATGTTGAGCATCTTGGAGCTTCGAGCTACGAAACTCTCCGGTGTGAAGGAGGCCTTAGGCACCTCATCTCGCATTACCATACAATCCTCCTTCCTATCCAGCAACGAAGGTTCCTAATACAGATCGATATCTGCCCGGGTCGCTTCTTTCATCCTCCGTAATGGTATGTTTTCATCCTCCTTTTTACTGTTCTTCCCAGTGGGGATGTAGTAGAGGACTGAAGCACGCTAATAGCTATGCATAATTTAATGAAGCAGACATGTATACTTCATGCTGGCATACAAGAGGTTAAGCTGTGCGCGCTCGGACAATAACGAGCAGTTTGCTCATAAATGAATCATTCAGATCCTGTTTTCGTTGGAAAACCTCTGTGCAAGTGGGCGCCAATCTGGGAAGGAAGAGTTTACCGCGTGTGCTAAGTGCGGCAGCTTTGATGGCCGGCAGATGCGACAGTATCCGTCATCGATAACATCTGCCCGGTGCTAATGACTGCTTGTGGAATTTGGTTGTCATGAGCTGCCCAGCTTCTCTTTTTTTTTTTGTTTGGTTTGTTTGTTTTTGTGGCTTTTGACATTTTTATAAATGTTTTCTTTGTTCTCTCCTAATTGAAATTATGGAAGTACAGTACTTTAGCCAGACACATGACCATCACATCTTTAACTTGTTGCACATCCCATCCTGCAACCCTGGCCATTTATGTGGCATTGACTTTCCCTCCCCATGGCTATTAATTTGGCATTATGCACCAAACGACCCCCCCCCCTCTCATGGCCGTTTATATGGAATTGACCCCCCCCCCCCCTTGTGGCTATATGGCAAGATTTTGAAGTGTCTGTTGAAATTTGTGAGGTCAGGTACTGATGTTGGATGAGTAGACCTGGACCACAATTGGTGTTATAGTCCATCCCAAAGGTGTTCAGTAGGTTTGAGATCAGGGCTCTGTGCAGGACATTCAAGTTCCTCCAAACCCAACTGGTCAGACCATGTCTTTATGGAGGTGGCTTTGTATATAGTAGACCTGGCTCACGGTTGGTGTTACAGTTCATCCCAATGGTGTTCAGTGGGGTTGAGGTCTGGGATCTTCTTATTAGGATGCCCGAGTTCCTCCACTCCAAAATGGACAAAGCATGTCTTCATGGCACTGGCTTTGTATACAGAAGACCTGGGTTGCAATTGGCATTCCAGTTCATCCCAAAGGTTTTCATTAAACATTGACCCCAGAAGACCAGGATCGGGGGCCACTCTGTGCAAAACGAACTGCACAGTGGAGGTATGGTATGTTTATTTCAAAAAATAAACCTTTACAACCCCTTTTTAAGGTTGAGATCATGGTCCGAGCATCTGTGAGGTCAGGTATGAAGTTGGATGAGAAGGCCTGGCTTCCAATCGATGTTCCAGTTCATCTCAACCGGTTGAAGTCAGAGTTCTGTGCATTGTGCAGGACACTCGTGTTCCTCCACACCCAACTGGTCAGACCATGTCTTTATGGAGCTAGCTTTCTATACAGAAGACCTGGTCTGCGTTTGGCATCCCAGTTCATTCCAAAGGTGTTTAGTTGGGTTGAGGAGGTTGAGGTAGGCCATTCAAGGTTCTCCACAGTATGTCTTTTTGGAGCTGGCCTTGTACACAGAAGACCTGGCTTGCAGTTTTGCATTCCAACTCATCCCGAAGATGTTCAGTAGGGTTTAGGGTCACGGCTCTGTTCAGGACACTCGAGTTCCTCCACACCCAACTGGTCAGACCATGTCTTTATGGAGCTGGCCTTGTACACAGGGGCACAACCATGGAGGAACAGAAAAGGGTCTTCACCAAACTATTACCACATGGTTGGAGGAACGCAATTGTCCACAGTGTTGTAGTATTAACACTACCCCTCGCTGGAAACGCCCAAACTCAGGTGAGGGGGGTGTCCACAGATTTGGCCAAGAAGTGTATGAATAGAGGGTGTGAGATATATGAACACAGGCTGCAGCAGCTGGTAGGCCTATCCCTCTCTCCTGCCCTAGAGGTGTATGTATAGCCAAGTTATACAACTCGAGAAAGTTGCTGAACTGGTTGGTTATTGCTGGGAGTAAGTCTCTACAAATAGCATTATTCCTTAAATTTTATTGGTTGTTATACAATTATGCTCCTCCATTAGGCGGGATCATTAGTTCTCTGTAATGTAATATTTGATGAGTAATTGTCACCGATGACACACAAATCTATCTCTCTAATCCTCACCTCAGTCCTCCAGTCGCATTACTAACTGACATATCAACACGGATGTTTCACCGCTTCTTCAAACTAAATCTGATAATATTCCCCCCAAATGCCAATATCAATAATACAACTATCAGTCCCTCCTCTCATGCCAGGGTGCTCTGCCCTTTTGGCCCCAAATCCAATCGCTGTCAAACGCTGGCAGACTTCAACTCTGTAATATCTCTAAATTTCGCCCCTTTTTAACGAATGAAACCACCAAGCTACTCATTCACTCCTTCGTAATCTCTCGCCTTGACAATTGCAATTCCCTTCTCATAGGTCTACCTCTCCCGAATCACGAATGCTGCTGCCAGACTCCCTCTACCTTACCAACCGCTCAGTGTCTGCCACCTCTCTCTGCCAATCCCTCCACTGGCTTCCGATTTGCCCAGTGAATTGAATTCAAAATACGAACAGCAACATACAAAACCATTACCAACTCTGCCCCAATTTCATCTCCAAATATCACCAAGACCGTGTTCTCCGCTCCTCCCAAGACCTTCTACTCTCAAGTTCCCTTGTCTCCTCCTCCCATGCCCACAGTCCATATTCCCATCGCACACATTTCTAGAATGAGCTCTTAAAGTGATCGATTGTAAAGTCTTGTTTTTTTTTTCCTATAAAAATAACAAACATGTTATACTTGCCTGCTCTGTTGCAGTGGATTTGCACAGAGCAGCCCCGATCCTCCTCTTCTCAGGTCCCTCTTTGGCTCTCCTGGCACCTCCCTCCTGTTCAGTGCCCCCACAACAAGCAGCTTACTATGGGGGCGCCCAAGACGAGTCACAGCTCCCTGTGTCCATTCAGACACGGAGCCTCTACCCGGCCCCGCCCCTTTTCTCCCTTGATTGGCTAACTGACTTTGACAGCAGCGGCAGCTAGTGGCGCGGCTGCTGTGTCTCAGCCAATCAGGAGGGAGAATCTCGAACGGCTGAGACACTTGTGGACATCCCTCGATAGAGAGGGACCTCAGGTAAGTATTAGGGGGGTGCTGGGGAGGCTGCTGCACATGGAAATCTTTTTATCTTTTTTTGTTTACAAACTTTTTTTATTGGGTACAAAAAAGGTGGTACAACAATGAATTGACATATGTATAGAAAAATTACAGACAGACATTTTTTATCTTAATGCATAGAATGCACCAAGATAAAAAAACCTGCCTTTACAACCCCTTTAAGGTACTGGGTGCTGTAGCGACCGCCAGCTGGATACCGGAAGCTGTACAATATGTAGATATTCACCAGCACACCAAGGAGCATCAATTTCGTCCAAACGGTTTTTATTCAAGAAAAATCACATCATAAAATGGTGTAGTGCAACGTTTCACAGCCTCAGCGGACAATGCTCAGCATATATACAATGTGTGTGTGTGTGTGTGTGTGTGTATGTATATGTGTGTGTGTGTATATATGTATGTATATATATATATATATATATATATATATATATATATATTATGCACACATTGTATATATGCTGCGCATTGTCGGCTGAGGCTCTGAAATGTTGCACTACACCATTTTGTGATGTGATTTTTCTTGAATAAAAAACGTTTAGACTAAATTGATGATCGTTGGTGTGCTGGTGAATATCTACTTCTCCAGAGCCTCTCCCATCCTCTGGAACTCCTTTCCCCAATCTGTCCGGCTATCTCCTACTCTGGCTGCCTTTTTAAGCGATCCCTAAAAACTCATCTCTTCAGGGAAGCCTATCGCACCTCCAACTAACATTTGGACTTTTAATTCTCCCATTGGCTCATTCCTTACAGTTATTACCTTTTTTGTACCACTTGAGTCCACCCTATTTGATTATAAGCTCCTATAATCTGGGCCCTCTTAACCATCTTGTATTTTATTGTATTGTCTCCCCCTTTTTTTTTTTTTTTTGTAAAGCGCTGTGCAAATTGTTGGCGCTATATAAATCCTGTTTTGGAATAATACTATACCCTGTATGGTTTTTATTATATTCTTCAAAAACAAAAAATCTTTTTTTATTTTTTTACACACACTATTCTAACCCATACATACGCACTATATTCTTGCCCACATGTGAAACATATGTAACGGATCAGTGACATTTGAAGAGTAACACGTACTTCCTTCCTGTTCAGAGATCATCCTTTCCAGACTGCATTTATGAATAATCCAGAAAGTGAGAATGTGGCTTCATTTTAATATAAGTTCAACTTATCTAGACTGTGTGTGTGTGTGTGTGTGTGTGTGTAATGCACATTTTCTTATATTGTGGGGGATAGTCTGAGGTAGTCTACAGAAAATAAACTTTTATGAAGTACTAGAGGAGCTTACACTCTACTGCCTCCTACCCAGTCACACACTATCATTTATTGTACATCTATATACCTCTGACATATACCGCAGTGCTGCACCGAGAACACTGAGACAGTCACATCACTCTCTTTGCACCAGAGGAGCTTACACTCTAATGCCCCCCCCCCCCACAGTCACACTCTAATATTATTATTATTATTCTACATTTATATACCTCTGACATATACTGCAGTGCTGTACAGAGAACACTGAGCCAGTCACATTAGTCTCTGTACCAGAGGAGCTTACACTCTAATGTCCCCCCCCACAGTATACATTTATATAACTCTGACATATATTTTATATACATTCTATAGTACTGTACAGCAGCCGATTGGCCTGAAACCTTCATTCTCTATAAAGTCATTCCCTGGTACAGCTGTGAATCTCTTCTTTGTTGCTCAGTAATGGATAATGTTGGTAAATGAAGCTCATTGTGTATTGTTTGGAAGGAGAAGTGCTGCTCTGTGGAACGTGTGCTGTTCTGTGTTCCTTCCCTGTAAGTTGATGACAGCCCATCGTGTACCTGCTCCCCCTATAGGACATGATTCTGCTGGGTGCGTTCATTACCGCGTCCTCGCTAACCCTCCCCACCATGGCCTGTGTGAGACTGATGGGTCTGACGCTTCAGGCATTCATTGTCTGTGTCTGTCATGCTCCCCACGTATTCTTGAGGGTCAGAGACGAGGTGTGGTTGGGCCTGGTCGCTGTCCAGCCTTCTCTTCTCTCAGCACAGCCGCTGGATTGTGCGCTCTGTTCGCCAGATTCATCACCAGCGAGGAACATCCTTGTGGCCTACATCCAGTCCAAATGGGAAGCTACAGGACTAACATTCTGCTCCTTTCTCCGTTTTTTTATTCATTTAAAAAGTCCTAATACATTTTTGTTAAAGGAAAATACATTGGCAATGTTGGTCTTTAAAGGAAAGTGGAAATAAAATCCAAATCATTTATAAATTCCTTGTCCCTGAGTCAAGAAAACCTTAACGAAAGTCTGTTTCCATTTATTTATTTTTTCTGTAGGAAGGTTAGGCAAAGCTGCTCACTATTTATCTTTATCAACCTAAATGCCACGTCCCGGGGTGTATATAAACTGTCCTAGTTGCTGCATATTCGTGTTGGTTCTATTCTTATTTAAATAAAAAAAAAAAAAACTAGATAGAGAGCTATATATCTCTATCTTGTTGTGCTCATAAGTTTTCACACCCTTACAGAATTTATGATTTCTTGGCCATTTTTCAGAGAATATGAATGATAACACAAAAACTTTTCTTACACTCATGGTTAGTGTTTGGCTGAAGCCATTTATTATCAATCAACTGTGTTTACTCTTTTTAAATCATAATCACAACAGAAACTACCCAAATGACCCTGATCAAAAGTTTACATACCCTGGTGATTTTGGCCTGATAACATGCACACAAGTTGACACAAAGGGGTTTGAATGGCTATTAAAGGTAACCATCCTCACCTGTGATCTGTTTGCTTGTAATTGGTGTGTGTGTATAAAAGGACAATGAGTTTCTGGACTCCTGACAGACCCTTGCATCTTTCATCCAGTGCTGCACTGACGTTTCTGGATTCTGAGTCATGGGGAAAGCAAAAGAATTGTCAAAGGATCTGCGGGAAAAGGTAGTTGAACTGTATAAAACAGGAAAGGGATAAAAAATGATATGCAAGGTGTTGAAAATGACAATCAGCAGTGTTCAAACTCTAATCAAGAAGTGGTAAATGAGGGGTTCTGTTGAAACCAAACCACATTCAGGTAGACCAACTAAAATTTCAGCCACAACTGCCAGAAAATAGTTTGAGATGCAAAGAAAACCCCACAAATAACTTCAGGTGAAATACGGGACTCTCTGAAAACATGTGGTGTGGCTGTACAAGATGCACAATAAGGAGGCACTTGAAGAAAGATGGGCTGCATGGTCGAGTCGCCAGAAGAAAGTCATTACTACGCAAATGTCACAAAGTATCCCGCTTACAATACGCCAAACAGCACAGAGACAAGCCTCAAACCTCCTGGCACAAAGTCATTTGGAGTAATGAGACCAAAATGTAGCTTTTTGGCCACAACCATAAGAACTACATTTGGAGAGGAGTCAGCGAGGCCTATGATGAAAGGTACACCATTCCTACTGTGAAACATGGAGGTGGATCGCTGATGTTTTGGGGATCTGTGAGCTACAAAGGCACAGGAAATTTGGACCAAACTGTTGGCAAGATGAATGCAGTATGTTATCAAAAAATACTGGAGGAACATTTGCATTCATGAGGCAGGAAGCTGCGCATGGGACCTACTTGGACATTCCAACATGACAATGATCCAAAACACAAGGCCAAGTCGACTTGTCATTGGCTACAGCAGAATAAAGTGAAGGTTCTGGAGTGGCCATCTCAGTCTTCTGACCTCAATATCATTGAGCCCCTCTGGGGAAATCTCAAACGTGGCGTTCATGCGAGACAACCCAAGAATTTACGGGAACTGGAGGCTTTTTGCCAAGAGGAATGGGCAGCTTTACCATCTGAGAAGATAAAGAGCCTCATCCACAAATACCACAAAAGACTTCAAGCTGTCATTGATGGTAAAGGGGGCAATACACGGAGTTAAGAAACTGGGTATGTAAACTTTTGATCAGGGTCATTTGGGTAGTTTCTGTTGTCATTATGATAAAAAGAGTAATCACAGTTTGATAATAAATGGCTTCAGCCAAACACTAACTATGAGTGAAAGAAAAGTTTTTGTTATCATTCATATTCTCTGGAAAATGGGCAAGAATTCATAAATTCTGCCAGGGTATATAAAATTGTGTGTGTGTGTGTGTGTGTGTGTGTGTGTGTGTGTGTGTGTGTGTGAGAGAGATCTAATATATCTCTAATTAACTGCTGGAGCTTCGTGCCGGAGCCGATGGCTTCCGTGCGCAATACGTGGGAGTGACGTCGTCCCGGCTGGAGCCCAAAAAACCCTTGAGGTAGACCGGGGGAAAATGGAAGCCCTGTCAGCGGTGACAGTGCACTGCTGGAGAGCTTTTGTTTTAAGGCAAGCATTTCATAATGTGCTAGTATGCCATGCATACTAGCACATAATGCCATTTCCTTGCAGAGGTGTTTTTTTTTTTTTTTTTTTGTTTTTTTTTGTAATGCTGTGGTTTACTACCGCTTGAATTTTTGCATAGAGAAAAGCTGGCTACACACTATACAATTTTATTTTTTCCCTTTTTTTTTTTTTTTTTTTTTTCTGTAGATTTACCAAAACCCTATAATGAGGTCAGACCTAAACCCTTTGAATTTTTATGCAATCAGGCAGACCCTTGCACTACATAGTTGAAGGTAAATCTAAAGGAAATTGAACAACAAAAATTGTATGTGTATCCAGCTTAAGAGAATGTTATAACCCCAGTCAGTTTTTTTGCTTTCCATGTGTGTCTCATTGGGGAGATTTCCCTTCACTTCCTGTCCCATGGCCACAACAGGAAGTGAGAGGAAATGCCTCCAAAGTAAGGAAATCTTTGGTAGCTCCCGGAACTAATGGCCTTGTTGGAAGATTACCCCTCTATTCCTGTTTATGGCGACAGCCCAAAAGTTTGGATTTTATTTAATTTTTCTGTGATCATGATCAACAGAACAAGCTCCTGGCTCCTCCCCTGCACTGAGTGCCCCATAGCAAGCTGCTTGTTATGTGGCACTTGTGCGGGCTCACTCCTGAGCCGGCGCTGTTTGTCTATTGACACAAAGAGCGCTGCTCTGCCTATCCCCCTCTTCCTCCTCACTGGCTGTGATTGACTGCAGCGGGAGCCAATGGCTCCCCCTTCTGTCTCTGAGCCTATGAGGAGGGAGACGGCCACAACAGATTTTACTCTCAGGCACGTCACTGTTTAGGGCTCAGGTAAGTATAAGGCGGGCTGCTGCACTCAGGTTTTTTTTTACCTAAATGCAAAGGATGCATTAAGGTTTAAAAAACTTTGCATTTAGAGCCACTTTAAATATATTCCTTCTTAAATGGGGGCAGCACAGTGGTGTAGTGGTTAGCACTTCTCACCTAGCAGCAAAAGGGTCGCTAGTTCGAATCCCGACCCCATCTGCCTGGAGTTTGCATGTTCTCCCTGTGTCTGCGTGGGTTTCCTCCGGGTACTCCGGTTTCCTCCCACACTCCAAAGACATGCGGGTAGGTTAATTGGATCTTGTCCAAATTGGCCCAGTATATATGTATATATGTGTGTACAACTGTGTGTCCCAAGCGTGTCGAGATCCTACGGGGTAAAATGATTAATTCATTCAACTACAAAGGATTTAAATCTACTTTGTGTGCAACAAATGTTTTGGCAACCCCAGATAATACCTAGCCCAGCAGGCTCCACCCACTGCAGGCTGCCTGCAGAAAACTGCAGGAGGGGGCGGAGACGAGACCAGTCCCCCTGCACAAGGAGAGAAAGCAGAGCTGTGGGAGGGGCCCAGCAGGCTCCATTTTCTACAGGCTGCCTGCAGAAAACTGCAGGAGGGGGCGGAGACGAGACCAGTCCCCCTGCACAAGGAGAGAAAGCAGAGCTGTGGGAGGGGCCCAGCAGGCTCCACTTTCTACAGGCTGCCTGCAGAAAACTGCAGGAGGGGGCGGAGATGAGACCAGTCCCCCTGCACAAGGAGAGAAAGCAGAGCTGTGGGAGGGGCCCAGCAGGCTCCACTTTCTACAGGCTGCCTGCAGAAAACTGCAGGAGGGGGCGGAGATGAGACCAGTCCCCCTGCACAAGGAGAGAAAGCAGAGCTGTGGGAGGGGCCCAGCAGGCTCCACTTTCTACAGGCTGCCTGCAGAAAACTGCAGGAGGGGGCGGAGATGAGACCAGTCCCCCCTGCACAAGGAGAGAGAGAGCAGTAGTGAGCGGTCTTTATTACAGGAAGTCTCACACTGGATTACTGCACCGTATTCTTTCTTCAGATTGTTTTTGTTACTTTTGGTTGACCTAAAGATCTGACAGATATTGTGCTGTGTCGGTTTAGGCCCCATGCACACGAGACGCTGTTATTTGCTGTTGAACGCGCGTTCAGAGGCAGTTGGACGCTTTTTTCAACTGCCCCTGAACCCATTCAATTTTATCCTATGTGTCCATGCACACACTCTTGTTTTTTGGCGTTTACAAGCAGTTGCGTTTAACCTCGTTTTTTCAGAAGCAAAAAAATGGGTTCAGACGCAAAAGTTTTCCACGTTTCAGACGCTAAACGCGGCTAAACGCGGTACCGGCGTTTTTCCGCGTTTGCGTTTATAAGCGTTTTTAAAGGTGACCTATTTTTTAACATTAGATATCTCAAAAATGATGGCAAATGATGAAAAACTATTAAAAAATATAAAAGAAAACTGTAATTGCTTGCATTGCATTGTGGACAATCCACAACTTGTGGCAGGTAACGTGGCCAGTGGACAATCAACAACTTGTGTCAGGTGACGTGGCCAGGTGACGTGGTCAGTGGACAATCCACAACTTGTGGCAGCTGACATGGCCAGGTGACGTGGCAGGTAACGTGGCCAGGTGACGTGGCACGTGATGTGGCCAGGTGACGTGGCAAGTGGACAATCCACAACTTGTGGCAGGTGACGTGGCTAGGTGACGTGGCATGTGACGTGGCAAGTGGACAATCCACAACTTGTGGCAGGTGACGTGGCCAGGTAACGTGGCAAGTGGACAATCCACAGCTTGTGGCAGGTAACGTGGCAAGTGGACAGTCAACAACTTGTGTCAGGTGACATGGCCAGTGGACAATCCACAACTTGTGGCAGGTGACATGGCCAGGTGACGTGGCCAGTGGACAATCCACAACTTGTGGCAGGTGACGTGGCCAGTGGACAATCCACAACTTGTGGCAGGTGACATGGCCAGGTGACGTGGCACGTGGACAATCCACAACTTGTGCCAGGTGACGTGGCCAGGTGACGTGGCCAGGTGACGTGGCCAGGTGACGTGGCAGGTGACGTGGCCAGGTGACGTGGCAGGTGACGTGGCAGGTAACGTGGCCAGGTGACGTGGTAAGTGGACAATCCACAACTTGTGGCTAGGTGACGTGGCTAGGTGACATGGCAGGTAACGTGGTCAGGTGACGTGGCCAGGTGACGTGGCAAGTGATACGCTAAATACAAGTACACTGCGGCTCTCTCAGCTGCTGCTACTCCCTCTGGTCTCACAAACTGGCTGAAATGGTTAAAATTTACTGTTTTTTGAGCTTAGGGAGGGACTTATGATGAAACGCTTATAAACGCGGTAAAACGCCGCTAAACGCCAATAAACGCGGCTGCAAACGCGGCCAAACGCGCGTTTTTAAACGCCGGTTTCAGCGTTTAAAAACGTGTGTTCAGCAGAGTTTGCACCTGCGTCTCGTGTGCATGGGGCCTTATACTGCCACACTTTTATCTTTATTCTGTCCCTGTGATTATCCTATTGATAAGCTTCAAAGTTTGTGTCGTTTTGACCCGTTATTTGTTCTTCTTTCTTGCAGGGAAGCGGTTACAAGAATGGATCTCCGTCATGCTTTGCTTCCTTTTGATGTCCTTTAATTTCTGCAACATAATCCGCTATTTCAGCTTCGAACACACGGCCAGCATTGTGCTCAGCATCGGTAAGTGGGAGCTTCTGCTTGTGTCTGGTGATTTGTTCCAGCTCGGTGTGGGATGCACGCAGAGCCAGGCTGACCCGGAGGCAGGAGGAGAGCCTCAGGCACTGTGGTGGTGAGGGCAAAGCTGGGGTAGGGTCTCCTACCTCTTCTCCCGGAGTCTGTCCTGAGCTCTGCATGAACGTTCAGACAAACTGACAGATCGGCCTGACTGTTTACACCAGGAGATCGGCCCTCCAATGGGGCCCCACTGTCAGTGGCTTTCCTTATCAGGAGTTCCAGTATGGTGCAGAAGACGGCTATCACACTGACACCAGGGTTCTGTTGATAACAAAGTGCAGATCTCCCAGTGTAAGGTCCCTTTCACACTTGTGCGACTTGGGACTGCAAAGTCGCATGACACGTCGTACCCCATGATTTCCAATGAGTACCATTCATATCTGCGACTTCAAGGTAGTCCCTGCACTACTTTGATTCCGCTTTGATGCGACTTATGGATGATTTTACTTCCTCTTTAAGACCAGTTTAGTTTACGGCACGTGCTGGAAATGTAACTCTCCCATTGGTTGTGCTGTCAACCAAACTTTCAAACCATCCAATAGCTGGTGTCATAAATGATCACATGTGCAGATTCATGGCAGTTGTAGATTAAACAGAGGCAAAGATGACTGCTTCCTTGGCTGAAAATGATAGGAGGGGTTTACTTGCACTTTAAGGTCCATAGACCTTAAGATTAGACAGGCATTGCCTGTCGAAGTCGCGCGACTTTCAGGTTGTACAAGTGTGAAAGGGTCCTAATCTGGCTGGCCTGCCAATCTGACGACTCGGTCCTGTTTCTGAATAATGTATTTTATGAATAAGTAGTATGGCTGCCCCCACGCATATACACTGTATTTGTCCGTCTGCCTTTGCACACACCTGAACTTTAATGGAAAACCAGTCTTAGTCCGTAGGGTTCAATATTAAGTTGGCCCACCCGTTGCAGCTATAACAGCTTCAGCTCTTCTGAGAAGGCTGTCCACAAGGTTTAGGAGTGTGTCTGTGGGAATGTTTGACCATTCTTCCAGAAGCACATTTGCGTGGTCAGGCACTGATGTTGGACGAGAAGGCCGAACTTGCAGTCTCTGCTCTAATTCATCCCAAACGTGTTCTATTGGGTTGAGGTCAGGACTCTGTGCAGGCCAGTCAAGTTCCTCCACCCCAAAACTCACTCATTCATGTCTTTATTGACCTTGTTTTGTGCACTGGTGCGCAGTCATGTTGCAACAGGAAGGGGCCATCCCCAAACTGTTCCCACAAAGTTGGGAACATGAAATTGTCCAAAATGTCTTGCAATGCTGATGTCTTAAGAGTTCCCTTCACTGGAACTAAGGGGCCAAGCCCAACCCCTGAAAAACAACCCCTTACCATAATACCCCTTCCGCCAAATGTTTTGCACCAGTGCACAAAGCAAGGTCCATAAAGATATGGATGAGCGAGTTTGCGGTGGAGGAGCTTGACTGGCCTCAACCTGATAGAACACCTTTGGGATGAATTTGTAGCAGAGACTATGAGCTAGGCCTCCTCGTCAAACATCAGTGCCTGACCTCACAAATGCGCTTCTGGAAGAATGGTCAAACATTCCCATAGACACACTCCTAAACCTTGTGGACAGCCTTCCCAGAAGAGATGAAGCTGTTATAGCTGCAATGGGTGCACCAACTCAATATTGAACCCTACAGACTAAGACGGGGATGCCATTAACGTTCATGAGACGGGGATGCCATTAACGTTCATGAGACGGGGATGCCATTAACGTTCATGTGCGTGTAAAGGCAGGTGTCCCAATACTTTTGTTAATCTAGTGTATATATGGGGTGGTGTTCCTGTACGGAGTCTCTGGGACAGTGCCCATTATGAGGGGTTTCCACCTTCCCTTTATTAAGCTCCTGGGTCCATACCACTGCTGTGCCCATTATGAGGGGTTCCCACCATCCCTGTACTGGGTCTGTACCCCTGCTGTGCCCATTATGAGGGGTTCCCTCCATCCCTGTAAGCTAATAGCTGAGCTATTACACCTGGGGGACATGGAGGTTTGCCTGATCACATGACCATTGTGATTGGCTGTCACAGTCCCGCTGCCTCTAAATCATTGCTTTGAGACTGGGACTTGTCACTGTTCTGGGAATGAGCAGTGAGCACACTGACGACACAGAAACCTCGAACACCCAAAGACGACTATGTATGTACAGGGTAGAGCTGCACGATTAGTCGTTAAAAAAAATTGCGATCTCGATTTACCCCCCTTTTCACGATCTTAATCCAGCATTTCCACGATTCATGTAAACGGTGCAAAGCAGTTCTCCTGCTCACAGCTGTCAAAAAAAAAAAGCAGTCAGCAATGTTTATCAACAACATTGCTCATTGCTGAAGTTCTTTCTGTTCTTTAGGACTGCACATTCACACCTGAGCGTAGCGCTTCGAACGTTTTTACCGGCGTTTTGTCGCGCAAATTTGCGCCCGTGGAAACGCTCGTTGTTGCGCTAGACGCTTGAATCGAGCGTTTCCATTACATTCTATTACTCCTAAAACGCCCAAATCTGCCCGATTCGCGCGACAAAAAAGGGTCCGGAACTTGTTTTGAGCTTCAGGCGTTCGGCTTCAGGCGTTTTGGAGTGGAGATGTGAATCATCTCCATAGAGAATAATGGATTTTTTCCCCTCTAGCGTTTTGTAGCTTCAGGCTACAAAACGCTCAGGTGTGAATGCAGCCTAAGCCCACGTTCACACTGGGGCTGCGGGAGTGACGCCTGCGAGTTCAGCTGAACTCGCACGATTTCACTCCCGCTGGCAGTCCCGATTTCGGCCGCGATTTCAAAGACATCTGAAACAGATGTCAATGTAAATCGCGGCTGAAATCGCAAAAAGTAGTACAAAAACTACTTTTTGTAATCGGTGCAGCGCCGCAGATGCGGCGCTGCACCGATTAGGACGGTGCCATTGGCCGCAATGTGCGGCAAATTTCGCCGATTTGACATGTCAAATCGCACCAGTGTGAACCAGGGCTTAGAGATTGAAGGGATGAAGTTCAGTCTGAAAATGAGGTAAGTTTAACCACTTAAAGACCAAGCCTTTTTCTGACACTTGGTGCTTACAAATTAGAAAGTTTTTTTTTTGCTAGAAAATTACTTAGAACCCCCAAATAAAAAATAAATGTGTGTGTGTGTGTGTGTGTGTGTGTGTGTGTGTGTGTGTGTGTGTATATATATATATATATATATATATATATATATATATATATATATATAAATATTTAAATATTTACAAAAAAATATTTGATCCCCTGTTGACTTTGTACGTTTACCCACTGACAAAGAAATGATCAGTCTATCATTTTAATGGTCGGTTTATTTTTACAGTGAGAGACAGAATAACAACAAAAATATCCAAAAAAACGCATTTCACAAAAGTTTTAAATTGATTTGCATTCTAATGAGGGAAATAAGTATTTGATCCACTGTCAATCAGCAAGATTTCTGTCTCCCAGGTGTCTTCTATACAGGCAACAAACTGAGATTAGGAGCACTCTCTTAATTGGAGTGCTCCTAATCTCAGCTTGTTACCTGTATAAAAGACACCTGTCCACAGAAGCAGTCAGATTCCAATCTCTCCACCATGGCCAAGACCAAAGAGCTGTCCAAGGATATCAGAGACAAGATTGTAGACCTGCACAAAGCTGGAATGGGCTACAGTACCATCGCCAAGCAGCTTGGTGAGAGGGTGACAACAGATTATTCACAAATGGAAGAAACATTAAAATAGTGTTTGGAGGAAGAATGCTGCCTATGACCCCAAGAACAACCTCTTCACCGTCAAACATGGAGGTGGAAACATTATGCTTTGTGGGTGTTTTTCTGTTAAGGGGATGGGACAACCTCACCTCATTAAAATGGACGGGGCCATGTACCATCAAATCTTGGGTGAAAACCTCCTTCCCTCAGCCAGGGTTTTAAAAATGGGTCATGGATGGGTCTTCCAGCATGACAATGACCGAAAACACACAACCAAGGCAACAAAGGAGTGGGTCAAGAAGAAGCACATTAAGGTCCTGGAGTGGCCTAGCCAGTCTCCAGACCTTAATGCTATAGAAAATATGTGGAGGGAGCTGAAGGTTCGAGTTGCCAAACGTCAGCCTTTAAACCTTCATGACTTGGAGAGGATCTGCAAAGAGGAGTGGGACAAAATCCCTCCTGATCCCTCCTGAGATGTGTGCAAACCTGGTGGCCAACTACAAGAAACATCTGACCTCTGTGATTGCCAACAAGGGTTTTGCCACTAAGTCATGTTTTGCGAAGGGGTCAAATACTTTTTTTCACTCATTAAAATTCAAATACATTTTATAACTTTTTTGAAATGCGTTTTTCTGGATATTTTTGTTGTTGTTCTGTCTCTCACTGGTAAAATAAACCGACCATTTAAATTATAGACTGGTCATTTCTTTGTCAGTGGGCAAACGTACAAAATCAGCAGGGGGTCATATGGCAATCGTTGCATTATTTCATGTCACGCTGTATTTGCACTGCAGTCTTTCAAACGCAATTTAAAAAAAAAAAATACACTTCAATTAATTTAAAAAGAAACTAAACAATAAAGTTGGTCCGAAGTATTTTTGTATAATGTGAAAGATGATGTTACGCCAAGAATCGTGATCTTTATTCTAAGCAAAAAAGTTGTGATTCTTATTTTCTTCAGAATCGTGCAGCTCTAGTACACAGTGTGGGCCTTAACGCCAACCTTCTTTTGCTGCCACACGTGCGCTATGTTGGCGTCAAGTGGTAAAAGTTTATGTAAACACAATTGCTGACCTCTCATAGAAGCTTTAAATCGGAGGTCCGCCAATTTATTTTTATTTTTTTTAAAGTCAGCAGCTACAAATACTGCAGCTGCTGACTTTTAAAAGAAGGGCACTTACCTGTCCAGCGCGCCCGCGATGTCGGCACCTGAAGCCCATCTGTCGCTCGGGTGCTGCCGCCGCCATCTTCGGTAAGGGAAACGGGAAGTGAAGCCTTGTGGCTTCACTTCCTGGTTCTCTACTGTGCATGTGCAACTTGTGCTGCGCGATCTGAATGGTCCCTGCTGTCTTCTGGGACCTGTGTGTCTCCCAGAAGACAGTGGGGGAGGGGGGCGGGAAGTGGCGTAGATACCTGCAGATAATGCGGCTATCTATGCCTGAAAGTGGGAGCAAATACCCGTATTAAACAGATATCTTCTCCTCCTCCTCCTCCCCCCCCCCCCTCGCCCTGAAAGGTGCCAAATGTGACACCAGAGGGGGGGGGGTTTGGGTGGAACTCCACTTTAAAGTAGAATTATAGCCTAACACTAACTATGCTTAAATATGTCCGCTCACCTGCAGCCTAACCTGCATAAGAAAGACGTGCTCATTTTGTAGTCTGTTCTGGTCCAGTCGCGTGACCCGTGAGGATCGGCTGCAGAGGAGAGGAGGGAGTGCCAACAGTGGCTGGGACCTGGGAGCTTGTGAGTGACGTCATCACTCCTGGAAACCCCAGCTGTTGAGCGCACTCTTTTCTCCACTGCAGCCCCGCCCACTCACTAACCTGGGATCAAGTGACGGGAGTGGGTGACATCTCCCTCTCCTCTCCTCAGACTGAAGTATGTCTGCATAAACAGATCGCGCCTTCCTGTTCTCTTTAACTAAGTGTAGCATGTTACATATTTATTACACTGAAAGACAATTGGAAATAAACATTATACAGTTAAAAACTGGCTTATCAACGAAGTATTACTTCTGATGGACAACCTCAACACAGCAGGGTACCTTTATCCAGGGGAGACACACTGGGTAGGTTGTTGGAATCAACCTTTTCGGGCCGAGAAAACACACCTGGGGCTTCAGACTAAGTGCAGTAATGAGTAGGGCTGGTAGGTGAATGTAAATGAGCAACTTGCATATACAGAAGAATATTAGTATATACTCCTGTGAGCGGTTGGCTTGTGTGTATGGGGTGGGGAACTTTGTTCAGGCTCCAAGTTTTTGGACAGTCAAGATGTCAGGTCAGGAGCCAGCTTGGGTGGAGGAAGATGGCAAAGGGCTCCATGGAAGGCAGAGCGGACTGGAAGTGACCTCATCGGCACATCAGGGAGTGCAGTTTCGTGTTTCGATTCCACCCAAGCCTCTTTCTCAAGCTGAACTTCTTATGCATAATGACAGTCTAATAGGAGCCCTGTTGTCCCACCACTGTATAAATATGCTGTCATTATGCATATGGGGTTCAGCTGGAGAAAGAGGCTTGGGCAGCATCGAAGCGCGTAGCTATTGCCCCCTGACGTGCCAATGATGTCACATCTGGTCTGCTTCTAACGTCCATGGAGCCCTCTGCCATCTTCCTGCACCTGAAATAATTGAAACGCGTAGCTCTGCCCCCTGACGTGTCAATGACATCACATCTGATCTGTTCTGCTTTCTAGGAAGCCCTCCGCCATCTTTATGCTTCCTCAACCTATGCTGGCACCCGGGCTGACATCTGGACTGTTCAGGCTGCAAGTTTTTTGATAAGGTTCTCTACCCCATACACACAAGTCAATCACTTATTGAGAGTATACAGTGCTGTGAAAGTATTTGCCCCCTTCCTGAATTTTTTTCATTTTCTTTGCATATTTCTCACACTTAAATGATTCAGATCATCAAAAACTTTTAACATTATACAAAGATAACCCGAGTAAATCCAAGATGCAGTTTTTAAATTATTTCTTCATTTATTAAGGGAAAAAAGCTGTTAAAATCTGCCTGTCCCTATGTCAGACGGCTTCTATTTATGTGATTTCTTGATTCAACAGGTCTGGCAGTAATCAGGCCTGGGTGTGGCAAGTGAAATTTAACTTGGGATTTAAAAAAAAAATCCATTCATGATTCAGCATGGGAGGGGGCAATTACTTTTTCACATGGGGCGAGGCAGATTTGAACAGCTTTTTTCCCTTAAATGAAATAATAATTTAAAAACTGCATTTTTTATTTGGTTATCTTTGTGTAATAATAAAATGTGCTTAATTCGAGTAATTTAAAGTGATACTATAGGTTAATTATTATTATTTTTTAAACAAACATGTCATACTTACCTCCACGGTGCAGTTCGTTTTGCACAGAGTGGCCCCGATCCTCCTCTTCTGGGGTCCCACGGCGGCTCTCGTGGCTCCTCCCCGCAAGAGCTAACCCTCTTCATGGGAAGCTCTCTCCCGACGGGGTTACCTTGCGGGCGCGCTCCCGTGTCATACACTCGGCGTACATAGCCGCCGAATGTATGACTCTACCCCGCCCCCGGCGCGCCTCGTCATTGGATTTGATTGACGGGAGCCAATGGCTGCACTGTTATCCAACTATCGAATGAAGAGCCGACAAGACGTGGAGAAAGCAACGCGGGATCGCGCCCCACGGAAATTCGGGGCTCAGGTAAGTATAACGGGGGCTCGGGGGGGGGGGGGTGCAAGGTGTTTTTTTCACCTTAATGCATAGGATGCATTAAGGTGAAAAAACACGAGGGTTTACAACACCTTTTAAGTGTGACAAATATGCAAAAAAATCAGATAGGGGGGCAAATACTTTTTCACAGCATTGTATGCAAAGTATCGTTCTTTTTCTGTATATGCGAGTTGCTTATTTACATTCACCTAACAGTCCTACTCATTACTGCACTTAGTCTGGCGCTCCCTGGTGTGTTTTCTCTGCCATAAAGATTGATTCCACCGACTTACCCAGTGTGTCTGCCCTGAATTAAGGGTACTGTGTTGTCCACCAGAGGTCCTACTTTGTTGAGACAGTTTTTAATGTGAGTTGCCAATTTGTCTTTCACCATAATAAATATGTAACCTACACTTAGATTCTGCCCTGCTGTTCTCTTTATCTGGTAAACACTGTCACTATTAGGACACCTGTCCTGAGAAATGCCATTGTAGCCACCAGATGTGGAGGAGGCTGCAGGAGATGGAAAAGGTGAAAACTAGAAAAGTAAAAAATCTCTCTTCCAGTGACTTTAAACAATTTCATGGTAGCCCTTGGCTTTGACATCTACTGTACAGTGATTTTTTTTTTTTTTTTTTTCGGCAAGCGATGACACTGGTCCACCGAGTGTTTAAGGAACATGGCTACGTGTTTCATTGCACTGCTTGGTTTATGTCACTTGCGTCTTTTGTAAGATCTGACTATTAACCTCCCTGCTAGGCAACCTTACAACTGTGGTTGTGACAACAGTGACTGTTGCTGCGTTACCGCGGGCGTGTGTGTTTGCGTGGGGCGAGGCTGGGTGTCAGCGGCCATTCAGGAAATGCTTGTGTTCATAAATTCAAACTTGGTGTCAGCCCTAACGGAATGACATTCCATGCGTGGTCTATCATAAGTAGTTTTTTTTTTTTTTCATCCTTTGTTACATCTCAGCCATTTACCCCAGCAGATCTTATCCGTTTTGAAGACCAGAATGCCTTTTCTGGCCACTTTTGTTTACACGTAACAATCAGAATTTTGTGCTAAATTTCTTAGAACACCAAAAAAGAATATTGTGTGTGTATATATGTGTGTGTGTGTGTGTGTGTGTGTGTGTGTGTATATATATATATATATATATATATATATATATATATATATATATATATATATATATATATATATATATATATATATATATACACATTTTAAAGCAGAGGCCATAGAGAATAAAAAAAAAAAATTGGTGGGTTTTGAGATAGATAGATAGATAGAGAGATATATATATATATATATATATATATAGCGCACCCACCCCAGCCTTTACCTGCTTTTCTTATAAGTTGGCTCCTTCACTGGAAAGACTGAGGCACACCGCACCACAAGCCCGTACCCTCCTGGATGGGGAGGTTGAGCGGTGTTAGTTTCTCGGGCCTGCCTGCAGCCAGTGTAAAAAAAGCCTCCAGTGGTGACCTCGTTTCTGCGGTAGTCAGAAACAAGTGTTTAGTTCTCCCCAGTAAGCAACTGTCCACACCAACTGAAAAGTCCAACTTCTTATTTATTCTTAAGGGCAATAAATAGTCTCTTTGAGAGCAGACAGGTTGAGACAAACACGGGTCAGATAAGGTGGGAGAAGGTCCACACACAAACTTAATTCAGGGTTTCTCCTATTCTGATTTGCACGAACAGGCTTGGCGCATGGTCCCTGCCACGGACCATGAGGTTGATCACTGCCACTGACCTGGGGAGCGTAGAGTCACTGCCACTGTGACATAAAGAACCCGCACTTCCTTCCTTTAGTAACTTAGCCCTTTTTTAGGATAAGAACATCCCTCCGGAGAGTTACCAGAGGCCCCCTCTGTCACCACGACTCTGCGCTTGGTCTTCAGAAAGGGTCGCCTCCCTGGCCTCCTCGTCCTGGATACGGGTCCGCTCGCAAGGCAGATCCCTGGGAGCCTCGATCCGTAGCGGACCCCAGCTGAAGGTTGATGGGTTCCGGGCCCACACCAAAGTACCTCACCCCAGACTGAAGGTGTCTGGGATGGAACAGCAGCTCCGTCTCCAGGCCCTAGGGCACCCGAAGACAACCCTCACGCACCCAGGCTTAAGGTGCCTGAGCGGTACCGAGGAGGCTTCCGGGCCTAGGGCACCTGGAGGCGACACACACGCACCCAGGCCTAAGGTGCCTGAGCGCGTAACCGACCACCCCCCTGGAAGATGGCCGCGCCCTTTTATATCCTCTCCCGACAGGCAAAGCAGGTGCCCCGCCGTACTGCTGCCGAGAGGGGACAAGAAGAGGCACAACCTTGTACTGCGGTTCAACCCTGGCCCATGGCAACAGCGCCACCTATAGGTCCCAGGGAACTAAACACCAGTACTATCTCCCAGGGATAGAAATGGTCCATGAAACCTAACCATTAGTGCATCTGAGCCTAGTTACCACTCAGATGCTCCCCCTAAATATGACACCCCGCTACATAAATATTGTATTTTATGCTACAATGGCTAATATCATGAATTTAAATGAATATGCATTTATTGTCGGCCATTTATCGTGACCTTTAGCACAAGAAAAGCTCAATTAGAAATGAATCCCTTTAAATTCTATATATGTTTTCACACTGGTCAATTGCGCTTCCATTGTGGTGTTAAAAATCCTGCTTGCGTAATTTTTGGCCAGTTAAAAAACAAACGAACGCAAATGCATTGAAAACGCAGTAAGAACGCATCAATCACACCCCTGAGTTACGTTTTTGATACGGTTTTTCAGTCACATGACCTATGAAAAACACCCCATAAGCACAGTTAGATCTTCGCACAGCACACAGGGAGAGGCTGTTAAACACAGGCTGTGTGCTTGAGGTCCATCTCCCCGTCACCATTCTCTTGGTGTCAGTAGAATTTGTCAGAATAGATTCATGCTGATAGCAGAGGAAGGAGGCAGCAGACAGAAATGAGACTTCATGCTTTGGACTGGGACAAGTACACACTATAGAGGGATATGCTCTCTTCATATTTCATGTCTGAGGTTTACAACCACTTTAACCTCCTCCCGCCCACCGTATAGACAAATGACAGCGGATGGGATCCCCTCTCTTTCTGGGACGACTTCATATGACATCACACCTGTCTCATCTGGACATGGGGTTAGCCCCTGATCTCGGTAAAGAGCCGATGGCGCGGCTCTTTACCCATGTGATCGGCTGTGTCCAATCACAGCTGGTCACATTAAACACAGAAGTGCCGTTTATCGGCTCTCCTCCCCACACACTGCCAGTGTGAGGAGAGGAGAGCCGATCAGCATCTTTTCCTCACACAGAGGAGACCCCTGTATAGGTAATCAGGGCATTGATCATCGGTGTTATCTGTGCAGCCCCAACAGTGCCCAGCGGTGATGCCAATCTGTGCCCATCAGAAATGCCAGTCAGTGCTGCATTTCAGTGCCTGCTCATCGGTGCCACCTATCAGTGTTGCATATTACTTCCTCCTCATTAATGCCCTCCAGTGCCCGCCTCATCAGTGCCCATCAGTGAAGGAGAAAAATTACTTATTTACAAAATTTTCTGACAAACTAAGGGAAAAAAAATATTTTCGCCCTTTTTTAGTTTTTAGCAATTATTTAGCAAAATAATTTAGCAATTTGTGTGAAAAAATGATAAAATTAGTTTAGGTACAGTGTTGCATGATCGCAATTGTCATTCAAAGTGTGACAGCGCAGAAAGCTGAAAATTGGCCTGGACAGGAAGGGGGTAAAAGCGCCCGGTATTGAAGGGGTTAAGTAAGCAGTGAAGGGAGATCTGACCGTCTGTTGCTGCAAGAATCCCAACCCCGGTCTGTGTTCGGTGGAAACTCCATAGTAACACCCTGGTTTCCTAGTTCACCGGCTGCCTAGTATTGGCACGCTCTTATCTCTGGCTTGTAACACTCGCACAGCGCCGAGTATGTTTGCTGTGGCTCCGTGCCTCGTGTTTAATAATTAATTCTTCACCGCTGTGACGTGGTGCTTCGGGTGACTCTGGCGGTGTGTTTGGCTGTCTGTGTCCCATGGCTGTGGGATCGCATTTCACGTCTCACGAGTGCCGCTCTGATTAGCAGGAGGAAGTTTTCTTGGACAGAATGTGTGTCAAGGGTGGAAAGAACGGTCACAGGAATGTTGCAATGAATCACACACTTCCTACCGCCCCAATCTGCACCATAATAAAATGCACTTCCTACCGTCCCAATCTGTACTATAATAATAAAATACACTTCATACCGCCCCAATCTGTACCATAATAAAATACACTTCCTACCGCCCCAATCTGCACCATAATAAAATACACTTCCTACCGCCCCAATCTGCACCATAATAAAATACACTTCCTACCGCCCCAATCTGCACCATAATAAAATACACTTCCTACCGCCCCACTCTGCACCACAATAAAATACACTTCCTACCGTCCCAATCTGCACCACAATAAAATGCACTTCCTACCGCCCCAATCTGCACCACAATAAAATGCACTTTCTACCGCCCCAATCTGCACTATAATAAAATGCACTTCCTACTGCCCCAATCTGCACCATAATAAAATGAACTTCCTACCGCCCCAATCTGCACCATAATAAAATACACTTCCCACCAACCCAATCTGCACCACAATAAAATGCACTTCCTACCTCCCCAATCCATACCATAATAAAATACACTTCCTATCGCCCCAATCTACACCATAATAAAATACACTTCCTACCGCCCCAATCGGCACCATAATAAAATACGCTTCCTACTCAGGCAAGTTTATAAATTCTGGACATTGAATGGCTGTAGAGAAGAGACTCAGATAAATAGGTACAACTTATGTTGGAGGATTTGTTTCATCTGTGTGTATCACCTGAGGCCAGTCACTTCACTGGGTACATGGAAGGGTTTACAACCACTTGAAGTTATTTCAGGCTTTTAGGAAATGTCACCCGGTTTACATTGGATAACGCTGGTTGGATGTGGTGGGTGAAGGTAGAAGACGTGCATTAAAATACGCAGCCGGCAGTTGGAATTCCCATTACCCCTTCATAAACAGATGGAATTAATTGGCTGGCAACACAAGTCCCTGGTGAGGAGTAATGTGAATCAAACATTAACACATTTCCCCCGATGAGCTGGCACAGTCTCCCTGATAACGTGTAGTGTGAGCTGCAGACGGCGGAGCGCCCACTGTATGCTCTGTTCCTGCACATGGCTCTATACCGTGCCCGCCATCTTTATGCCAAGGAGCACAAAGGTCAGCTGGTAGATTAGATGCTTCGCTGTGTCAGCATTTGGATTTTGGTGACAACGTTGGCCAGAAGAGTTGGGCCTCGTTCACCCAGGTGATATAAGATCGCTCTAAAGGTTCTGTGTTTTTTATTTTTATTTTTTTTTTCCGCTGTAAAGTGTCTAGTGATTCTGCCAGTTCCCCCAGCTTCCTGGTCTGCACTGGCACGGTCAGTATGTGTGTCTGGTCTTGCAACTTGGAGGTACAGGACACTACGCCAACGCGTAACTTGCCCGTTTCTCCCGTAGTTGGCTTTACCATCATTCCTCCTTCCAAAAGTGCAATATGCCCTGAAACAAAGCAATGATCCATTGTGTGAGCCAAGGAGTCCAGAAAGTGATATGTCTCTGATTCATCCGTCATGACTCTGATAACTGATGCCTAGGTCAGGGACTAAAGCTGTCGAGGGTTTTCTTCTGTCTTTAGCAGCCTCCATTCCCTTAAGACGGGGCTCTCCAAACTTTTTAAACAAATGGTCCGTTGTTGGAAGGAATGGTGCCTCGTCGGCGGGTGGGAGGAATGGTGCCCCGTCGGCGGGAGGGAGGAATGGTACCCCGTCGGCGGGAGGGAGGAATGGTGCCCCGTCGGCGGGAGGGAGGAATGGTGCCCCGTCGGCGGGAGGGAGGAATGGTGCCCCGTCGGCGGGAGGGAGGAATGGTGCCCCGTCGGCGGGAGGGAGGAATGGTGCCCCGTCGGCGGGAGGGAGGAATGGTGCCCCGTCGGCGGGAGGGAGGAATGGTGCCCCGTCGGCGGGAGGGAGGAATGGTGCCCCGTCGGCGGGAGGGAGGAATGGTGCCCCGTCGGCGGGAGGGAGGAATGGTGCCCCGTCGTTGGTGTCGGTGGGTGGGAGGAATGGTGCCCTATTGTTGGTGTCGGTGGGTGGGAGGAATGGTGCCCTATTGTTGGTGTCGGTGGGTGGGAGGAATGGTGCCCTATTGTTGGTGTCGGTGGGTGGGAGGAATGGTGCCCTATTGTTGGTGTCGGTGGGTGGGAGGAATAGTGCCTCTTCGGTGTCGGGGGGAGGAATAGTGCCTTGTCATTTGTGTCGTTGGGAGGAATAGCGTCTACAGAACTGGACTTGTGATGTTCAAGTAGTCTGCCACACCAATGCAACCATTGAGAGACAGAGGAAGCTGGGTGGCCTGAGCCACCTAACAACTGGAGGTTCACCTGGGGGGTGTGCCTCAGGGTAGGAGAAAAAAGTGGCCATTGACTGCAAAGGAGAGGCGGCCGCAACTCTCCTGACACCTAGCAAGCTGGTGTCAATTGATGTGGTAGCCCTGATTTCTGTTTTAATGGGTGATTTGCTGAGTGGTTGCTGTGAGTGACTGTCTTTCTCTCATCTTTATTTCTGATAGGTTGCTGTGGGTAACGGCCCTTACTACTTCTTTTCTTTACTGAATCTGTGGGCTGATCTCCTGACTCCTTGCATTCAGAGCCCAGGACAGTGCTGAGTCAGGAATTTCTGTTTCAGCGATGTGTTGTTGCAGCCAATAACACAACACCGCCCTGAAAGCTCTGCGGTAACTCTGCAAATCTTCTTAGCAAGCTTTTTGCAAGCTTCGGCTCTGCTTCCTATTTAGCTTGGCCTCAGGACTTGTGGTCACAGATATCTGTGATAACCTGGAGGGGAAAGCCAAACACATTTACTTGTTTGTGGATGTTAAATAAACCGAATGACAGACTCCATTAATCTCAGCAAGGAGATAATCAGACCAAAGGTTAAAGTAGACCTCTGGGCAAAATAAAAAGGACATATAGGATGCAGTCTGTCAGTAGCATTAACACAGGGTTTTTTTGGTTTTTCTTATAAGGCGCCCCCCCGATAACATTTTTTATTATCTTTGACTGTCCGGTATATCTGTAATTTTCCACTTCCTGTAACAAGGTGTAGGCACTGCTTGTTCCCCTTTTGACTTTGCAGAGCAGCGTTGTCGCCCTCTGGACAGGGTAGTCGGAGATGAACTTCAAGTAAGCAACAAACAAATTTGAAGAAGTGGCCTCCCTATATATTTAATATTTTCCCCTAGACAACAAAGTTGTCCTACCCACATAACTTTCTGACAACGCATGTGGTATGGATATAAATCTGCAATTGCCTGCGTCCTAACAAATAAGTATGCTAACAGGGGGCTGGCTGCATCCTAACAACCAAGTATGCTAACCGGGGGCTGGCTGCATCCTAACAACCAAGTATGCTAACCGGGGGCTGGCTGCATCCTAACAACCAAGTATGCTAACCGGGGGCTGGCTGCATCCTAACAACCAAGTATGCTAACCGGGGGCTGGCTGCATCCTAACAACCAAGTATGCTAACCGGGGGCTGGCTGCATCCTAACAACCAAGTATGCTAACCGGGGGCTGGCTGCATCCTAAAAACCAAGCACACCAAACAGAGGCTGCCTGCGTCTTAGGAACCATGCAGCAGGGGCTGCCTGCATCCTAGCAACCAAGGATCCATCAGGGTCAGTCTGCGTCTTAACAGCCAATTAAAAGGGAGGGTGGGGGGGGAATATGTTGGAGGCTGAAAATGGGCTGCCTGCATCCTAACAACCAAATATGCTAAACAGCAGGGGCTGCCTACATCCTGACCACCAAGCACACAAAACGTCAATAGCCGCCTGCGTCCTATCAACCGAGTATCTGTCAGGGTCAGTCTGTGTCTTAAAAGACTGGGGGGGGGAATATATTGGAGGCTGAAAAGAGGGGCATGGCAATGAAGCTCTGTCTGAGATCAATGTTAGTGATGTGCAGAAATTGGGCTTTTATCAGGGGAGGAGTATAGAAGCTGGGAAGCAAGGAACAAAGAAGTGATTTTCTTCACATTTTAATACTTTTTCATTAGAGAAGTGAATACAGACATTTTAAACATGACAGTATGGACCTGTATTTGTTTTTATTATTATTATTATATATGTAGCGATACCTCCGAAGGAGCTGCTGGATTAATTTTGCGTCCTGCTGTTACCCCACATTTCATCATCCCAGAACTTAAGAGTCTATGTTAAGTAGTTTTGAAAGATGTGATTGCCAGTCACTTCAGTCTTTTTCTCAATTGCTTTATTAAACAACTTCAGGTAGAAGGATAGAGGGTTAGAGGAAGTTCAGATACCTTGGTTTTGCAGATCACTAATGCAGTTCTGTTATCTGGATTCAAGCTTTCTGTCTCTGGATCTTGTGACAACCGGATAGGCCTCTCACACTGACCTAGAAGCCGGTATGAAGCACGGACAAAGTCTCTGCTACAGACTTGAGCGATAAGTGGAAACTCCTGGATAATCCTCTGCCACAGGATTGTTTAGCCAGTAGTCAGTTGGTTAGGTCAGCTACACAGTACCAGAACCTTTAAGCCATCCGGCAGTACTGTGAGGTAGGTTAACTTGGGTGCATCCTCCAAATGAGTCACCAGGCCCTTCCTGAGATACCAGCCATCAGCTCGGTCCTCTCCAGTAAGGTCCTCCCCTGGAATCTTCTCAGTTTGGGGGGCTTCTTCCGGCAGGCAAGACAGCACAGGACCACCTTCAGTTAAGTAGGCCCCAGACAGGCTTCTGGGCCTACTTGCAGCAACACATGGGCATAGCCTCAGGCCTGGAGGGCCATGAGTCAAGAAGGACCCCGAAACACATGGCACTGCCCCTTAAATATCCTTCCACAGCATGCCCTGCTACAAAGAAGCTCCTGATTGGGCTGTTTTTCTGGGGAAAGAATATCCAATACACTTCAGCTCGGTGCATTTCTCACACTGACCTGTGACAACAGTGACACCTACTGGCCACAGTGGGAAATGCACACAACACAGCCAAAGCTGGAACAGAACCCAAACAAATTTACATAATCACTCTGAGCTATTTACAGCTCAGATACCCCTAAATTTACACATAGCGCCTATTTAAAAGTAACTGGGCGCTACAAATATATATATTTTTTTCTTTTAAGGCCATACGCTGGCTAACACTTATTGGTGAGTTATTGTGTACCGAGAATACCTTACATTTTCCAGAATACTATGTTTTCCCCAATCCTTTAACATGTTTAGGGGCCGTGTACACTGCTTCCAAGTAGATGTTTCCGCTATAGGGAGCCCGTGCTGTAAAGGCATCCGGGGCTCTGATTTAGGTCACGCCATGTACATCGTTATCTAAGGGAGGTACAATAGTAAGTGTAGATGGTGAGACAGCTTGTTTCAGCTGAGCCAATGCAAATTTAATGAACATCGCACTTATTAGCGTTGGCGGTTAGATTGGCTGAATGTCCGTAAAGGCAGATGCACCCAGTGAATGCTTCCTGTTAATCTGGAGGGCGGACTCTCCTAGATGGTTGATGGACATTATCTATGTATTTAGTTTTATCAGATAAAGACCTCCATTACTTTCTATGACAACCTCATTTCCAAAAGTTTCAAACGTTCCGTGAACGATTTCTCTGCTCCTATTTTCTCATGTTTCCACAGAAGATGAAGCGTAGCTAAACAGAACAACACAATCTATTATAGTTTACCAGCCTTTAGATTTGGCGATCCCATCAGTAACACACTTCCTGTCCTAGAGTGACAACACTCACTCACTGTACTATATCTATGGAGGAGCAGCGTTGTCACCCTAGGACAGGAAGTGTGTAAGGACTACACAATACCTCCCCCTCTTTTCATCTATATAAGGCTAGGCTTATACCCTCTCCACACTCTTTCTCTGAAAAGTGATCCAAGATAGCGTATGTATGTATATAAAAAAACATAGGAATGACCGTTTCAGGCAGTCCTGCCCTTTCTCAAGTTCAATGCTGTCTAAGGATATAAAAGTAGTTTGTGTGTGTGTGTGTGTGTGTGTGTGTGTGTGTGTGTGTGTGTGTGTGTGTGTGTGTATATGTATGTGTGTGTGTGTATATATATATATATATATATATATATATATTATAAAATCTCTCTCTGTATCGTATTTTTCGCTCCAAAAAAGATTCTGAACCAAATGGTGTACTAGAATATTTACCAGTGCCCATGAAATGCAGCCTGAAGTCACGTCATCACACCTGCCTGACAGAAGACAGAGCAGCCTGCCCGGGCTTGCTCTGTCTTCTGTCTGAGTGACAGGCCCAGAGGGAGATCGCCCGGCGCTCGCGCGGGGGGGGGGCTTGGAATATCTGTTGTCTGCTTTCCTGCCTCTCTTCTGCCAGTAACATGGCGGCGGAGGGGGCGGTGCCTGGTGTATATTCGCTCCGAGACGCAGAGACATTTTCCCCCATATTTTTTTGGGGGAAAAAGTGTCTTGTGGAGTGAAAATTAGATGTGTGTATGTATGTATATATGTATGTGTGTGTGTGTATGTATATGTATATACATACATACACACACACACACATACATACATACATACATACATACATACATACATACATACATACATACACAGTGGGTACGGAAAGTTTTCAGACCCCCTTAAATTTTTCACTTTGTTATATTGCAGCCATTTGCTAAAATCATTTAAGTTCAATTTTTTTTCCTCATTAATGTACACACACCCCATATTGACAGAAAAACACAGAATTGTTGAAATTTTTGCAGATTTATTAAAGAAAAACTGAAATATCACATGGTCCTAAGTATTCAGACCCTTTGCTGTGACACTCATATATATATAACTCAGGTGCTGTCCATTTCTTCTGATCATCCTTGAGGCCGGGTTCACACTAGTGCGACACGACATCTGTCCTACTTTGGATCCGACTTTGCCCTGCGACATGAAGCCGACATATGTCCGACTTTCAATGAACGGGGATCCGACTTGGATCCCCGCCAATATCAGGCACTGTGTTTGGTATGAATCTTGAAGGGGAACTCCAGGCCAAATTTTAAATTAAAAAACCGGCATGGGTTCCCCCTCCAGGAGCATACCAGGCCCTTGGGTGTGGTCTGGATTTGAACAGGCGCCCCTACGCCGAAAAAACGGCGTGGGGGGTCCCCCCAAAATCCAAATCAGACCTTTATCCGAGCACACAACCTGGCCGGCCGCAGGGGAAGAGGGGGGGACGAGAGAGCGGCCCCCCCTCCCTCCTGAACCGTACCAGGCCGCATACCCTCAACATGGGGGGTTTGGTGCTCTGGGGCAGGGGGGCGACCTGCGGCCCCCCCACCCCAGAGCACCCTGCCCCCATGTTGATGAGGACAGGGCCTCTTCCCGACAACCCTGGCCGTTGGTTGTCGGGGTCTGCGGGCGGGGGGCTTATCGGAATCCGGGAGCCCCCTTCAATAAGGGGGCCCCCGGATCCCGGCCCCCCCCACCCTATGTGAATGAGTATGGGGTACATCGTACCCCTACCCATTCACCTGGTGGAAAAAAAATTGCAATAAAAAAACACTACACAGGTTTTCAAAGTACTTTATTGCACAGCTCCGGGGGTCTTCTTCCGACTTCCGGGGGTCTTTTCCGACTTCGGGGGTCTCCAGTGTCGTCTCCCGCTCTCCGGTTCTTTCTTCCGCCGGGCCTCCGCTAACTTCTTTTTAGCTCTCTTGCTAACAGAGGCCCGGACTTCCCGTTGTCTCGTCCGGCTCTCCGTTGTCCTTCTGCCGGCCCCTCCACTAACTTCTTGGTAGCTCTTTCGCTAGTGGAGGGGTCGGTCTTCCCGTCGTCGCCGTCGGCTTCTTCTTCCCTCTTCTCCTTCTCGATGTTGACGCGTCGCTTCTTCCCGCTGTAATACTGGCTCTCCGCTCCGCATTAATATAGGCTTCTCATGACGTCACAGTCACATGTTCCCATGACGTCACAGTCACATGCTCCGGGGCCATGTGCCCTGGAACATGTGACTGTGACGTCATGAGAAGCCTATATTAATGCGGAGCGGAGAGCCAGTATTACAGCGGGAAGAAGCGACGCGTCAACATCGAGAAGGAGAAGAGGGAAGAAGAAGCCGACGGCGACAGCGACGGGAAGACCGACCCCTCCACTAGCGAAAGAGCTAAAAAGAAGTTAGTGGAGGGGCCGGCAGAAGGACAACGGAGAGCCGGACGAGACAACGGGAAGACCGGGCCTCTGTTAGCAAGAGAGCTAAAAAGAAGTTAGCGGAGGCCCGGCGGAAGAAAGAACCGGAGAGCGGGAGACGACACCGGAGACCCTCGAAGTCGGAAGAAGACCCCCGGAAGTCGGAAGAAGACCCCCGGAGCTGTGCAATAAATTACTTTGAAAACCTGTGTAGTGTTTTTTTATTGCAATTTTTTGTCCACCAGGTGAATGGGTAGGGGTACGATGTACCCCATACTCATTCACATAGGGGGGGGGGCCGGGATCCGGGGGCCCCCTTATTGAAGGGGGCTCCCGGATTTCGATAAGCCCCCCGCCCGCAGACCCCGACAACCAACGGCCAGGGTTGTCGGGAAGAGGCCCTGTCCTCATCAACATGGGGGCAGGGTGCTCTGGGGTGGGGGGGCCACAGGTCGCCCCCCTGCCCCAGAGCACCAAACCCCCCATGTTGAGGGCATGCGGCCTGGTACGGTTCAGGAGGGAGGGGGGGGCGCTCTCTCGTCCCCCCCTCTTCCCCTGCGGCCTGCCAGGTTGTGTGCTCGGATAAGGGTCTGGTTTGGATTTTGGGGGGACCTCACGCCGTTTTTTTCGGGCGCCCGTTCAAATCCAGACCAGACCCAAGGGCCTGGTATGCCTCTGGAGGGGAACCCATGCCGGTTTTTTATTTAAAATTTGGCCTGGAGTTCCCCCTCAAGAGCAGCAGAGCACAAGTCGCATGCCAAAGTCGGATCATGCAAGACTGCGGTCCGACTTTGATCCGACTTCAATGATAGTCAATGGGCTGAAGTCGGATCAAAGTCGGACCAAAGTAGTACAGGGAGCATTTTCAAAGTCGGACCGACATGTGTCGGACCAGTTAGGACGGCTCCCATAGGGAAACATTGATTTTCACACGTCATGCGACATGAGCTCCCAATGTCGGAGCGTTTGTCGCCCCAGTGTGAACCAGGCCTGAGATGGTTCTGCACCTTCATTTGAGTCCAGCTGTGTTTGATTATACTGATTGGACTTGATTAGGAAAGCCACACACCTGTCTATATAAGACCTTACAGCTCACAGTGCATGTCAGAGCAAATGAGAATCATGAGGTCAAAGGAACTGCCTGAAGAGCTCAGAGACAGAATTGTGGCAAGGCACAGATCTGGCCAAGGTTACAAAAAAATTTCTGCTGCACTTAAGGTTCCTAAAAGCACAGTGGCCTCCATAATCCTTAAATGGAAGACATTTGGGACGACCGGAACCCTTCCTAGAGCTGGCCGTCCGGCCAAACTGAGCTATCGGGGGAGAAGAGCCTTGGTGAGAGAGGTAAAGAAGAACCCAAAGATCACTGTGGCTGAGCTCCAGAGATGCAGTCGGGAGATGGGAGAAAGTTGTAGAAAGTCAACCATCACTGCAGCCCTCCACCAGTCGGGGCTTTATGGCAGAGTGGCCCGATGGAAGCCTCTCCTTAGTGCAAGACACATGAAAGCCGCATGGAGTTTGCTAAAAAAACACCTGAAGGACTCCAAGATGGTGATAAATAAGATTATCTGGTCTGATGAGACCAAGATGGAACTTTTTGGCCTTAATTCTAAGCGGTATGTGTAGAGAAAACCAGGCAATGCTCATCATCTGTCCAGTACAGTCCCAACAGTGAAGCATGGTGGTGTCAGTATCATGCTGTGGGGGTGTTTTTTAGCTGCAGGGACTGGACGACTGGTTGCAATCGATGGAAAGATGAATGCGGCCAAGTACAGGGATATCCTGGATGAAAACCTTCTCTAGAGTGCTCAGGACCTCAGACTGGGCCGAAGGTTTACCTTCCAACAAGACAATGACCCTAAGCACACAGCTAAAATAACGGAGGAGCGGCTTCACAACAACTCCGTGACTGTTCTTGAATGGCCCAGCCAGATCCCTGACTTAAACCCAATTGAGCATCTCTGGAGAGACCTAAAAATGGCCGTCCACCAACGTTTACCATCCAACCTGACAGAACTGGAGAGAATCTGCAAGGAGGAATGGCAGAGGATCCCCAAATCCAGGTGTGAAAAACTTGTTGCATCTTTCCCAAAAAGACTCATCAAAAGGGTGCAAATACTAAATACTGAGCAAAGGGTCTGAATACTTAGGACCATGTGATATTTCAGTTTTTCTTTTTTAATAAATCTGCAAAAATGTCAACAATTCTGTGTTTTTCTGTCAATATGGGGTGCTGTGTGTACATTAAAGAGGAAAAAAATAAACTTAAATTATTTTAGCAAATGGCTGCAATATAACAGAGTGAAAAAATTAAGGGGGTCTTAATACTTTCCGTACCCACTGTATGTATATATGTGTGTAACTTGGTTTGAGAGTGTTTTGTAAGACAAGCAAAAATGTTTAATAAATTTTGACTTGATATACAAGTAGCGTCACGTCACAACTGAGTATAAAAGAGAAAACGGGCGCCCCTAAGTGTAGTAATATGGTTACATTTAATGAAGGTACAACATTTAGCAACTTTTATATGGTTGATGATAAAAACAGGCACATCTAAGTATGGAGGCATCCGGGGTAAATCTGTCCACATAGACCGTCCTCCGCACCGCCATCAATGTTGTCCCTTCCACGCTGCGCTCCATGAGCAGTTCAATCGCTCTACTGCAGGGTAGTCTTCCCGGTCACGATTGCAGACTGACAGTGTTGAGAGCCGGCAGTGCGGAGGATGGTCTATGATGTGGACAGCTGTACCCCGGATGCCGGCATACTTAGATGTGCCTCTTTTAATCATCAACCATGTGAATTGCTAAATGTTGTACCTTCATTAAATATAAACATATTGCTACACTTAGAGGCGCCTCTCTTCTCTTTTATACTCTTTAGCACCTGCTGGATTTTGCTTCTAATGCCCTTGTGGAGGCTTCCATTTGTGGATGGACATTTTATGGTTACACAGCCTGGTCACATTGCTATAATCTTTTTATATAGACTTTAAACTGAAGGATGTATGACTAAATGGTTGTGGAACGAATCATTTTGAGTTTCCATTATTTCTAATGGGGAAATTTGCTTTGATGTACAAGTCCTTTGGATTACAAGCATGTTTCTGGAACAAATTATGCTCGCAATCCAAGGTTTTACTGTATACATGTATATAAAATTAGTGTGTGTGTGTTTTGTGTTCTTTTTGTTTTTTGCCTGCTGTTGTGTAAATGATACTCAAGCCGCTGTTTGGCATGACAGTTGATTATTCCTGGCCGCACACAGTGTACTCTGCTCTAGTTAGTGAGTAAACAGATGAAGGCCTCTATATCTATCCCTTTCCCTGTCCAATGATAACAGTCAGCTCAGTGATAGTGATGTTTGAACAGTGATTGATAAAAGGTTATAGCCTGTGATAGCCTGGTGTGAAGAAGGGCAATAAACTCATAAATGATAATGTGTTCATTTCCAGGTCTTATCCAAGTTTAGTTGCTTCTTCTTTTCAATAAATTTTTATTTTTCAATTCAAGACATGTACAGAAAATCTTAAAAAATTGTTGTTTAAACATGACAAAGGGTTATTTCCAATTGTTTATGTCACAATGTTCTCATCAAGAGATTAAAAAAAAATTTAAAAAAATGAAAAATAGGCATTCAGGGAAGTCGCACCCCACCTGGACGCCCCTAACGGGATCATCCTGCGCCCAGGTCAGGCGTCCCCCCCCCCCAGCCCGCCATCCTCATATGAAACCAATAAAAAGGAACTCGGAATCTTAATGAACAGTACTACACTCATATACAAGAACGCCCATCAAATTTAAGACTCGGAAATACCGCAATAAGAACACAGTAAATAATGATATCAAATCTTTGAATCATGTTTAAGCATCGAAACAAAAATAAAAGAAAAATAAATAAAACAAAAGATAAAAGAACCAAGAAAAGATAGAATAGAAGAAGAAAGAAATAAGAAGAAATCACATGCCGAACATGAGGCCCTTTAGGAATTAGAGCGGTCAGGGTCATGCCTGACCTTCAAAGAAACGCCACAGAAAACTGCCCAAGGTTCCCATATTGCCTCAAATTTAGGGATTAAATTAGTTGATATGCTAACCATCTTCTCTTGAGCCATAATCCAAGAGATCTTATTGTGTATAGCCTTAATGGATACCCTGGGCTTCCTCCAAGATCTAGCAATAATAATTTTAGTCCCCAGAAGTATAAAGTGAATCAGTTTTCTAGTTGGTTTAGAAACGTTGGGAATATTGTCATTGAGAAGAGCAACAGAAGCTGACCTAGGTATTGAACACAAAGTGACCTTAAATATGAGATTAAAATTTTTCTTCCAGATCGGCCTGATCCTAGGACATTCCCACCAGATATGCACCATCAAGCCCAATAAATGGCAGCCTCTAAAGCAGTTGGGATCCGATTCTGGGTAGATGGATGCAAGCCTGATGGGAGTCATATACCATCTCATGACAACTTTTAAGTTAGCTTCCATGAGGGAGGTGTTCAAAATACTTTGGAATGAGCGAAAGTTGGCCTTTTGCCAGGATCCTAGATCCCAATTTAGCTGGAGGTCATCTTCCCATGCTTTCATGTATGAGGTTTTAGTAGCTGTACAAGTAAGTGAAGAGTAGATGACAGAAATGCCCCCCCTTTGTCCCACGGCCGATCCGCACCAGATCTCATAGTCCGTAAATTTGGGAGGAAGAGGTTTCTCCGTCCAAATATCATTCAAGAATTGTGAAATCTGTTCAAATCTAAATTTTTCAGAGTCAGGGAGGTCAAATTTATTTAGACAATGGGGCATGGTAATAGGACCCCGATTTGTAAAGTATTGTCCTATCCTATATAGACCTTTGTTTGTCCACCAACTGAAGGCCTCTGTATCCATACCAGGAAAGAATTTTGGATTATTAAAAATGTGTGCTAGTGGTTGTGTTACAGACACTAGAGTGGGAAGAGGACGGAGTCTGTCCCAAAGGGCAAATGATTGAGATAAGGAAGGGGATAAAATAGGTGGTCTCTGTCTTTGTGGGCACCAAAGCAGGTACTCTAAGGATAATTGTGGTACCGCTTGTTCTTCTATCAGCACCCAGTTCGGTTTTTCATTCTTGGAATAAAATCTAGATAATTGTGCTAGTCTGGCAGCTAAAAAATAATTATATAAGTTAGGCAAACCCACCCCTCCCTTCTTCCTATTTAAATATAGGGTGTTTTGGGGAACTCTGTAACTAGATTTGCCCCATACGAATGTGAGAATTTTACTTTGTAAGGAATTTATCTGATCTTTCCTGATGGGAATGGGGAGGGAACGAAATAGATATAAAATTCTAGGGAGTAATGTCATTTTCACTGAATTAATCCTGCCCAACCAAGATAGTTCGAATTTGTCCCAATTTTTAAGATCTGTAATAATTTTATGGAATAGGGGAGGATAGTTACTTGTGTAAAGAGATTCTGTTCGAGCAGTCAGAAAGATTCCCAGATATTAAATATGAGAAGAATTCCATTCAAATTTGAAAGACTGTTTGATGAGGGAAACTATGGGTAATGGGAGGGAAATATTTAGTGCCTGTGACTTGGCAAAATTGACCCTGAGTCCTGAAATATTAGAAAAATCAGAAATTACTTTATAAAGATTCGGGAGGGAGGTAATGGGAGAGGTAAGAAAGAGAAGCAAATCATCTGCGAAAAGTCCGCATTTATGCATCTGATTCCCACAGGTTACGCCTTTAATGTCAGAATTTTGTCTAATGGCTATGGCCAAGCTTTCAATGGCTATAGCAAAGACAATAGGGGATAGTGGACAACCTTGTCTTGTACCCCTGGCTATATTTATTGGAGAGGAATAATATCCCTGTATACGAATTTGAGCTTTAGGTTGAGAATACAGAGCTCTAATAACTCCCATAAAACGTGGGCCAAAACCCTATCGTTCTAATAGGGGAAGAAAGTATTGCCAGGATACAGAGTCGAAGGCCTTCTCCAGATCAAGTGCTAACAGGAAACCCTGTTGTTTTTGACCTCCGTCCCAGTTGGACTGCAAAAGGGAGATAATATCAATCGCTCTTCTCACTTGATCTGGGCCTTGTCTTCCTGGCATAAATCCTACCTGATCCTTGTGAATATATTTAGTAATAAAAGAGGAGAGGCGATTCGCTAAAATTTTAGTGAGAATTTTCAAATCATTTATCAAAGAAATAGGGCGATAATTGGAAACTTCTTCTGGGTTTTTATCCGGTTTGGGTATAACAGTAATGTAGGCTGTATTAAGTTGTGTACCTAATTGGGAACCCCTTGTAGTAAAATTAAAAATTTTTGTTAAATATGGGGTAAGGGTGTCCTTGAAGGCTTTGTAGTAGGGAGCTGATAATCCATCAGGTCCCGGGGCTGATCCCGCCCTGAGATCTTGAATTACTGCTGTAACCTCTTCAACAGAGAAGGGAGCTTCTAGGATATCTCTATGTTCCATATTCAAGGATGGAATAGGGAGGCCAGTTTAGTTGCTTCTTATAGCTGTACTACAGTGCGCTGCATTGTATCTGGTCAGCCAGGCTCAACGCTCTTGCTAACTGTTCCTTCATTTCCCATTGGCCCCTCTATTTCTCCTTTGCCCCCTCTGTGTCTCCCAACTGGCCCCCTCTGTGTCTCCCAACTGGCCCCCTCTGTGTCTCCCAACTGGCCCCCTCTGTGTCTCCCAACTGGCCCCCTCTGTGTCTCCCAACTGGCCCCCTCTGTGTCTCCCAACTGGCCCCCTCTGTGTCTCCCAACTGGCCCCCTCTGTGCCCCCTCTGTGTCTCCCAACTGGCCCCCTCTGTGCCCCCTCTGTGTCTCCCAACTGGCCCCCTCTGTGCCCCCTCTGTGTCTCCCAACTGGCCCCCTCTGTGCCCCCTCTGTGTCTCCCAACTGGCCCCCTCTGTGCCCCCTCTGTGTCTCCCAACTGGCCCCCTCTGTGCCCCCTCTGTGTCTCCCAACTGGCCCCCTCTGTGTCTCCCATTGGCCCCCTCTGTGCCCCCTCTGTTTCTCCCATTGGCCCCCTCTGTGCCCCCTCTGTTTCTCCCATTGGCCCCCTCTGTGCCCCCTCTGTTTCTCCCATTGGCCCCCTCTGTGCCCCCTCTGTTTCTCCCATTGGCCCCCTCTGTGCCCCCTCTGTTTCTCCCATTGGCCCCCTCTGTGCCCCCTCTGTTTCTCCCATTGGCCCCCTCTGTGCCCCCTCTGTTTCTCCCATTGGCCCCCTCTGTGCCCCCTCTGTGTCTCCCAACTGGCCCCCTCTGTGTCTCCCAACTGGCCCCCTCTGTGTCTCCCAACTGGCCCCCTCTGTGTCTCCCAACTGGCCCCCTCTGTGTCTCCCAACTGGCCCCCTCTGTGTCTCCCAACTGGCCCCCTCTGTGTCTCCCAACTGGCCCCCTCTGTGTCTCCCAACTGGCCCCCTCTGTGTCTCCCAACTGGCCCCCTCTGTGTCTCCCAACTGGCCCCCTCTGTGTCTCCCAACTGGCCCCCTCTGTGTCTCCCAACTGGCCCCCTCTGTGTCTCCCAACTGGCCCCCTCTGTGCCCCCTCTGTGTCTCCCAACTGGCCCCCTCTGTGCCCCCTCTGTGTCTCCCAACTGGCCCCCTCTGTGCCCCCTCTGTTTCTCCCATTGGCCCCCTCTGTGCCCCCTCTGTTTCTCCCATTGGCCCCCTCTGTGCCCCCTCTGTGTCTCCCAACTGGCCCCCTCTGTGTCTCCCAACTGGCCCCCTCTGTGTCTCCCAACTGGCCCCCTCTGTGTCTCCCAACTGGCCCCCTCTGTGTCTCCCAACTGGCCCCCTCTGTGTCTCCCAACTGGCCCCCTCTGTGCCCCCTCTGTTTCTCCCAACTGGCCCCCTCTGTGCCCCCTCTGTTTCTCCCATTGGCCCCCTCTGTGCCCCCTCTGTGTCTCCCATTGGCCCCCTCTGTGCCCCCTCTGTGTCTCCCATTGGCCCCCTCTGTGCCCCCTCTGTTTCTCCCATTGGCCCCCTCTGTGCCCCCTCTGTTTCTCCCATTGGCCCCCTCTGTGCCCCCTCTGTTTCTCCCATTGGCCCCCTCTGTTTCTCCCATTGGCCCCCTCTGTTTCTCCCATTGGCCCCCTCTGTGCCCCCTCTGTTTCTCCCATTGGCCCCCTCTGTGCCCCCTCTGTTTCTCCCATTGGCCCCCTCTGTGCCCCCTCTGTTTCTCCCATTGGCCCCCTCTGTGCCCCCTCTGTTTCTCCCATTGGCCCCCTCTGTTTCTCCCATTGGCCCCCTCTGTGCCCCCTCTGTTTCTCCCATTGGCCCCCTCTGTGCCCCCTCTGTTTCTCCCATTGGCCCCCTCTGTGCCCCCTCTGTTTCTCCCATTGGCCCCCTCTGTGCCCCCTCTGTTTCTCCCATTGGCCCCCTCTGTGCCCCCTCTGTTTCTCCCATTGGCCCCCTCTGTGCCCCCTCTGTTTCTCCCATTGGCCCCCTCTGTGCCCCCTCTGTTTCTCCCATTGGCCCCCTCTGTGCCCCCTCTGTTTCTCCCATTGGCCCCCTCTGTGCCCCCTCTGTTTCTCCCATTGGCCCCCTCTGTGCCCCCTCTGTTTCTCCCATTGGCCCCCTCTGTGCCCCCTCTGTTTCTCCCATTGGCCCCCTCTGTGCCCCCTCTGTTTCTCCCATTGGCCCCCTCTGTGCCCCCTCTGTTTCTCCCATTGGCCCCCTCTGTGCCCCCTCTGTTTCTCCCATTGGCCCCCTCTGTGCCCCCTCTGTTTCTCCCATTGGCCCCCTCTGTGCCCCCTCTGTTTCTCCCATTGGCCCCCTCTGTGCCCCCTCTGTTTCTCCCATTGGCCCCCTCTGTGCCCCCTCTGTTTCTCCCATTGGCCCCCTCTGTGCCCCCTCTGTTTCTCCCATTGGCCCCCTCTGTGCCCCCTCTGTTTCTCCCATTGGCCCCCTCTGTGCCCCCTCTGTTTCTCCCATTGGCCCCCTCTGTGCCCCCTCTGTTTCTCCCATTGGCCCCCTCTGTGCCCCCTCTGTTTCTCCCATTGGCCCCCTCTGTGCCCCCTCTGTTTCTCCCATTGGCCCCCTCTGTGCCCCCTCTGTTTCTCCCATTGGCCCCCTCTGTGCCCCCTCTGTTTCTCCCATTGGCCCCCTCTGTGCCCCCTCTGTTTCTCCCATTGGCCCCCTCTGTGCCCCCTCTGTTTCTCCCATTGGCCCCCTCTGTGCCCCCTCTGTTTCTCCCATTGGCCCCCTCTGTGCCCCCTCTGTTTCTCCCATTGGCCCCCTCTGTGCCCCCTCTGTTTCTCCCATTGGCCCCCTCTGTGCCCCCTCTGTTTCTCCCATTGGCCCCCTCTGTGCCCCCTCTGTTTCTCCCATTGGCCCCCTCTGTGCCCCCTCTGTTTCTCCCATTGGCCCCCTCTGTGCCCCCTCTGTTTCTCCCATTGGCCCCCTCTGTGCCCCCTCTGTTTCTCCCATTGGCCCCCTATGTGCCCCCTCTGTTTCTCCCATTGGCCCCCTCTGTGCCCCTCTGTTTCTCCCATTGGCCCCCTCTGTGCCCCCTCTGTTTCTCCCATTGGCCCCCTCTGTGCCCCCTCTGTTTCTCCCATTGGCCCCCTCTGTGCCCCCTCTGTTTCTCCCATTGGCCCCCTCTGTGCCCCCTCTGTTTCTCCCATTGGCCCCCTCTGTGCCCCCTCTGTTTCTCCCATTGGCCCCCTCTGTGCCCCCTCTGTTTCTCCCATTGGCCCCCTCTGTGCCCCCTCTGTTTCTCCCATTGGCCCCCTCTGTGCCCCCTCTGTTTCTCCCATTGGCCCCCTCTGTGCCCCCTCTGTTTCTCCCATTGGCCCCCTCTGTGCCCCCTCTGTTTCTCCCATTGGCCCCCTCTGTTTCTCCCATTGGCCCCCTCTGTTTCTCCCATTGGCCCCCTCTGTTTCTCCCATTGGCCCCCTCTGTTTCTCCCATTGGCCCCCTCTGTGCCCCCTCTGTTTCTCCCATGTGCCCCCTCTGTTTCTCCCATTGGCCCCCTCTGTGCCCCCTCTGTTTCTCCCATGTGCCCCCTCTGTTTCTCCCATTGGCCCCCTCTGTGCCCCCTCTGTTTCTCCCATTGGCCCCCTCTGTGCCCCCTCTGTTTCTCCCATTGGCCCCCTCTGTGCCCCCTCTGTTTCTCCCATTGGCCCCCTCTGTGCCCCCTCTGTTTCTCCCATTGGCCCCCTCTGTGCCCCCTCTGTTTCTCCCATTGGCCCCCTCTGTGCCCCCTCTGTTTCTCCCATTGGCCCCCTCTGTGCCCCCTCTGTTTCTCCCATTGGCCCCCTCTGTGCCCCCTCTGTTTCTCCCATTGGCCCCCTCTGTGCCCCCTCTGTTTCTCCCATTGGCCCCCTCTGTGCCCCCTCTGTTTCTCCCATTGGCCCCCTCTGTGCCCCCTCTGTTTCTCCCATTGGCCCCCTCTGTGCCCCCTCTGTTTCTCCCATTGGCTCCCTCTGTGCCCCCTCTGTTTCTCCCATTGGCCCCCTCTGTGCCCCCTCTGTTTCTCCCATTGGCCCCCTCTGTGCCCCTCTGTTTCTCCCATTGGCCCCCTCTGTGCCCCCTCTTTCTCCCATTGGCCCCCTCTGTGCCCCCTCTTTCTCCCATTGGCCCCCTCTGTGCCCCCTCTTTCTCCCATTGGCCCCCTCTGTGCCCCCTCTTTCTCCCATTGGCCCCCTCTGTGCCCCCTCTTTCTCCCATTGGCCCCCTCTGTGCCCCCTCTGTTTCTCCCATTGGCCCCCTCTGTGCCCCCTCTGTTTCTCCCATTGGCCCCCTCTGTTTCTCCCATTGGCCCTCCTCTCTTGTCCATGCCATGTAATGTCACATAAAAGCGCCTGAAATAGACGGGAGAGAGGGGAGTCAGTGCAGGACACTTAAGTATGTTGAATCCCTGTACTGCTCTGCATATAGGGGGCAACGTTTCACATGGAGTGTTGGATTGGAGTGCTGCAATCATCTTGTGCAACTTAAAATCTGAACTCGCGTCGGACCCGGCTGCTTCAGAGGTTTTGCAGAGGCTGAGCCCAGGAACAAGTGTCAGACCTTACCCATCAACTCTGATACATGTTCCATTTGTCACACATGATTGAAGAGGCCCTGTCACCACACTCTTCATTTCAACAACAATCTTCCCATGAGAGTATACAGAGTGTGTGCATTGAACATATTTCCAGGATTGATTTACCTGTAAAAGCCTCCCTTGTGTAGACGTCCAAAAACACTTTCTGGAGTGTCAATTCTCTAGCAAGAAGCGCATTGCCGGTCAATAAAAAAAATCTTCTTTTTTTTTTTTCTTTTTTTTGTCAGAAAGGGAAAAACTGCAATTAAGCATTTCTATTTCCGGTGCTTTTATCAGCAAATTGCTATGTTGCTGACAGGATCTGTTTAAAGTGTTAAACAAATGTTAACCCTAAGGACTCGTTGACACTTGGGTTAGCCCTCTGAAGAGCGATCTATAGTAGATTGCTTTTCAGAGGGCATTTGACAAGCAGTAAGGAGACGGTAATACCGCCTTTTTTTTTTTAACCCCTCAAAGCCTGCACCACCACAACCGTCCCATTCACTTAGGTCTTGTTCGACAGGCAGTACTGCCAACTGAACATGAGAAGGGGGATCATTTTTACAAGATCGCGTTCCTGGGGTCTTTTTTCTACATCCAAAAGCACATGGAAAGTGGGTCATATGGTTTTCAATGGCATAGTTACCACCAGTTCTTGGACTGCATCAAAAACATGTCCAAAAACGCACATGCAGAAAAGCATCTGGAACGCGTCCAGACTGCGCTTCTATGGTGTAAACTGGCCCTAACTTTAATCTGTGCCCCGTGTATTATAAACAATTTGTTTTTTTTTTTTACATCGTAGTGCTGCTGACCGCCTGCAGCTTCTTTACATTCCCTCCAATGATGGCTGGCTGCATGGCGTTTTTTTTTTCTCAGGATGGGTTTCCTGATGGTGACAAGTTGACAACTGAGTCATGTCTGTGTAATGTGCGCTGAAATAGTCATTTGTAGTCTCCATCGCATGCTGGTGTGACAGGGTGACAACACGAGAGCACAGGGGCAGAGCGTTGTCACCCTACAACCGGAAGTACCTGAACTTTTATGGCGGGATCCCCAGGGAAAGTTTTAATGAAAGGTGTGCAGACTTCTAAAGCCTGATGGTGGCTTTTGGAATGAAATGAACTTGGTTTTTATTGATTTACTTTTATATATGCTTTAATTATAGTTCTTCATGAGATCTGAGCGGTTCTACTGATTCACACACTTCTGTATAATCTTGCATTTTTCTTTTTCAGTCAGTCCTCGGTTGTGTCCCCCATGATTTAGAAGTGCCTTGCCCTGTAGACTCGTGTTTATTGGACACCCGTGTTTAATGGCTATCTAAACCCAAGAACGCCGCCGTATATTGCAGCTTACCCATCCCTTACATGTGACGGCTGTGTTATTTTTCATTGAGACTAGATTCACACTACTGCATGTCGGGAATGCATGCAAAATCTTTCCCGACACGTACAAAAAAATGCTGCCCGTTAGCAGAAGCGCAGCGGTGCAGTTCATTGTTAATGGAAACTCCTGAACGTCAAACTGCATGTTGCTGTTTCGCTGCGTTTTTGGAAAAGGGCAGCCTAATGAAATAAAGCAGTGTTCAGCGAAAAGCTTTTATTTTTTTATAAGTCAGCAGCTACAAATACTATAATAAGCACACTTACCTGTCCAGGGAGCACGCGATGTCGGCCCCCCCGAGGCCGATCCGTCCATCGGATCGGGTGCCGGCGCCGCCGTTCCTACTAAGGGAAACTGACAGTGGAGCCTTGCGGCTTCACTGCCAGTTTCCTATTGCGCATGCGCGAGTCGCGCGGCGCTTTGTGAATGGCCAGCTTGTCGTCCTTCTGGGACCTGTGTGTCCCCCAGAAAACGGGGGAGCTCGCCACGTGACGTTCGGGGCCACGGCCCGGCTGGATCGGAAGTACACTCGGTACTTCCAAAAAGGTAAGAAAAAAAATAAAAATAATTTATATCCAAAAACGAGGTGTTGAGAGGTGGTCTTTAGTTTTAGACCACCTCTCAAAAATGGGTGGAACTCTGCTTTAAAGTGATAATAAAGGCTTAATTTTTTTTATTTTATAATTAAAATATTAAACATTCTTATACTTTCTTGAAATGGTTTTGCACAGAGAACCCCCCCTGATCTTCCTCTTTTTCAGGTGCTCCTGGCTCCTCCCCCCACACCGAGTGCCCCCATAGCAAGCAGCTTGCTATGGGGTCACTCATGCCTGCTTGCTCCCGGGCCCTACTGTGTGTGTGTGTGTGTGTGTGTCCATTGACCCACACACGCAGCGTGGCTTGGCCCCGTCCTTGGCCCAGAGCTCCCTCCGAACTGGCTGTGATTGACAGCAGCAGGAGCAAATGGCTCTCCCGCTCTGAGCCAATGAGGAGTGAGAGAGCCGACAGAACCCTCTCTGCTCTTATGCAGATCGCTGAATTGGGATTGGGCGCTGGTAAGTATAAGGGGGGACTGGGGGGAGGAGCTGAATGCAGAATACATTTTTATCTTAATGCATAGAATGCATTAGGATGAAAAACCTTTTTACAGTCACTTTCATTCCGTCTTGGAGCTTCTTCTTCTTCTTCTTTTTTTTTTTTTTTTTTTTCAGGAATTAATCCTGTGCGCTAAACTGAAATCTCAACAATGTTTATAGCGGAGTTCCACCCAAAAATTTAACTTCCGCTTTTCGAAACCCTCCCCCCCCCCCCCCCTCCGGTGTCACATTTTGGCACCTTTCAGGGGGGAGGGGGGTGCAGATACCTTTCTAAGACAGATATTTTGCACCCCCTTCCGGTCATAGACTCCCGTGAGAGTCACGCCACTATAGTCACTATACCTTGGAGCTCATCGATGTGCGGCTTTGAACCACTATATATGCATGACATGACTTTGGTTTAAATACACTTTAAACACCAACAGATTGCCTGAGGTGCTGCATGAGCAGGTCTCCTTTCTGGTTCCAACAGCTAGCACCAGGGTGGATTTGATTGAAATCACTACTAAAAAGGCTTGATATTAAATCAACTTGATTTAAATCATAATTTCTCTTACCATCCATGGACTGACACGGTGTCTCTTTACACTTTACACGTGGGTTATGTCCCTGCTTGCAGGAGAAGACCTAGGCAGAATGTGAGATGTTATACATACATTCTAAAAGCCAGAGCTGAACAGCCCCACCCAGGGGGCGGTCCCTCCGGACATAACCCTCCCACTACAGTCAGCAGACTTCAGTTTTTTTCTGCCTAGCAGAAGGAGAAGACGTGGCTCTCTCAGGAGCCAGTCTCCTGACCTATTTTATTCCTTTTCTGGAATTCTTTTTTATTTTATTTTTGAGAATCTTCTATCAACTGTCGGCTGGGCAACAGGTTGGGTACAAGATATCCTCGTAGTCTTCCCTGTCCGACCATCGAGCGTGCTGATCCTCGCCTTGTGTGCGTGAGACTCAGTTCACGACAGGCCCCATGACTCCAGGGGTGGCCGGGTTTGCTTTCATGCTCCCACGGTCCTCTCAAGACTGAACAGTTCCTGACTGACTGTATCTTTCGCGGTGGACCGGGCCGACAGCTACTCAGTACTGCACTGTGATAGTCCTGTCAGAAACACACCAGTGGGTCCCTCAGGGGACGGGTAAGTAGTCTCTCCTGCCTGCAGGTGAGTACAAAAAGCTGTGTGTTTCTCTGTGGGGGATTTTCCCTGTCTCCCCCTGTATTTCATTGTCACTCTCTTTCACCATTGCTGGTGCTGTGCTGTGTGGGGTGCCTGGGGGTCACACTGTTCTTGGAGGGGCTAATGCTGGTCTGCAGATATGCTTGGGGCCTTTTTTTGTGTGTTTTGGGGCCTGAGCGCCGAGTGGCGCTGTGTGTGTGCTGTTTTTTTTTTTTTTTCACTTTTGCTGAGTCATTGCGGCCATCTTGCCGTGGATCGCCTCAGTGAAGTGCGGCGGCCATTTTCTTGTAGCCCGCGCGCTCTTCAGCACTAGTTTTGGCCTCTAGCGCTGCTGTAACAGCACGAATCTCCTCACAATCTCCTCACAGCTCACCAGCGCTGACACAGCGCGGTACAGACAGCGGAACTGAGCGGTCCCTGGTCCGGTTTGGTGAGTCCCCTGGGCGCCCCCTCCTCAGTCAGCACAGCCTGTGGGTGGACTTTTTATCTGAGGAGTCTCAGAGGGGGGCAATATGGAGTCTCTGTCACCAGCTTCCCCTAAATGTCAGTGGACAACAGGCAGTGCTTCAGCACCTGCGGTCCCTAGGGACCAGTTGTGGGCAGTCCTGGAATCATTTCTGACCAGGATGGGAGCTGTGTGCAAGCGCAAGGGAGCAAAAAAGCGCCCTCCCCCCACTTTACTTCATGAGGGCAGTGCGCTGATTCAGATATGGGCCTAGCCACTACCGCTCAGGACCCTAGTTCTGAATGTATTGGATGGTTTTGAACAGGACATTCCTTATGAGGAAAACTCCAGTTCTGAGTCAGTAAATGACAGGGCGCTTGTTAGTGTACTCATGACTGCGGTGAGGGACACTCTCAAGCTGAAATGCTGCGGATGCAGAACCTCAGGCGGATACAGTCTCCTTTGGTTCTTTTAAGGCCAGGCCTTCTAAAGAGGTTTTTCCATATGTACTTTCTTTGACCAGCTCATTGATAAGGTCTGGGAAAAGCCGCAGAAGAATTTTTTTTATGGTCCCGCGGCGTTTGTCTATCAGATACCCCTTGAAGATGCCCTACTTAAAAAGTGGGCTTCTCCCCCAGGGTCGACCCTCCAGTCGCCCGGTTGAACAAGGCCATCACTCTCCCGATGGAGGGGACTCCTGCATTTGAGGACCCCACTGACAGGAGGTCAGAAGTGGTGAGCAGAGCCATGTTTGCCTTGTTGGGATCCGCCCTACGGCCTGTGGTAGCGGCGACCCTTGTGTCTTAAACACTTACAGGTTGGGCAAAAATGTTGCACCTAGCTGTACAGGAGCATAATCTTCCTCCAGACACAGTTGCTCTGGCCCACCAACTGGTTCAGGGCCTGGTTTATGTGTGCGACGCCACGTTGGACGCGGCCCCTTTAATATCCAGGGCCTCTGTCTCGGCGGTGGTATTGCGTCGTCTTATCTGGTTGAAGTGCTGGTCTGCTGACCTAGCCTTAGGAAGCTCCTGACAGATCTACCATTTAAAGGTGGTAGACCTTTCGGTGCTGCTCTGGATGACATCGTCATGGATGTCATGGGAGGTAAATGCACTCTTCTTCCTTAGACTAGCAAGAGTGAGGAGGCCCGCCGAAAACAGGGGCCTTCCTTTCCAGCAAAACGGGGTTCTTTTCGTCAGTCAAAGTCCACGGGTAGGTCCTCTCAGGTTGACGGCAGTGCTGCTGGTGGGCACAAGTGCCCCTGGGTGCGTAAGCCGAACAAGCGGCTCCCAAGCCCGCCTCCGCGTGAAGTCTTGCCTCCGCCCGACTCTGGGGTGGGGGGACGACTTCGCAGGTCACTAATCGGTGGTCCTCCCGAATCTCCGACTGGTGGGTGTGCGAGGTGGTCACCTCAGGATACAGGATAGTATTCCGATCCTGGCCCCCAGACAGATTCTTTCCCTCGAATCTTCCTCTCCTTCCTACCTGTCGGGCAGCCCTCTTGGGGGCTGTACAGGATTTGATCAGGTCCGGAGTGATTGTGCCGGTTCCGTCACAGGAGAGTTTTCAGGGATTCTACTCGAATCTGTTTGTCGTCCCAAAAATAGGACGTGGTTCGACCTATCCTGGACCTCAAGGCCCTGAATGCCTTCGAGAAGGTGCAGAAATTCCGCATGGAATCCATTCGCACGGTGATCGCTACACTCCACCAAAGGGATTTTCTTCTGGCGTCCTTGGACTTCAAGGACGCCTACTTGCATGTTCCGATCTAAGCAAATCACCAGAAGTTTCTGCGCTTGCGATCAGCGAAGTCCACTATCGATTGTGGCTCTTCCTTTCGGCCTAGCCTCGGCACCAAGGGTGTTCACCAAGGTGCTTGCTCCGGTTCTAGCCTTCTGTTACAGTGAGGTATTGCTGTCGTGGGCTATCTGGACGATCTTCTCCTAAGAGCAGAAAGTGGCTCAGATTAGAGGAAAGGTGACTATCGTCAATTAGACCCTCAGGGACTTCGGGTGGTTCCTGAACATTCAGGAGTCAGTCCTGGTCCCGACTCAGTGTCTGGAGTATCTAGTTCTGATTCTAGACTCCTTGGAGGCAAAGGTATCCTACCTCTGGAGAAGTTGCTGACACTTCAGTCTGCGGTGCGGGTGCTGACATCCCGAAAATGGTTGTCAATCCGTTTTTTTGCATGAGAGTCCCGGGACTCGTGGTGGCCTCCTTCGTGGCCGTTCCGTATGCCCAATCACACACCAGGGCATTGCAGAAGGAGATCTTGTCCACCTGGGACAAATCCCCGTTGTCCTTGGATCTTCAGATCCAGGTGATTCACCTGGTCAGGGCGCCCCTGACATGGTGGTTGAGATCCTCGGCTCTTCGGTCCGGAAAGTCGTTCCCCTCCCATCCAATGGACGGTACTCACGACGGACACCAGCCTGACGGGCTGGGGTGGAGTCTGGGGAGTTGTGTCGGCTCAAGGCCTTGGACTCCGGACGAGCCCGTTTTACCAATCACTGTTCTGGAAATACGGGCCACCGGACTGTGTCTCTCCTCAGGTCTAGGAGAGTACGGGGTCGCTCCATCAGGAGCCAGTCGGACAACGCCACGGCGGTGGCGTATGTAAACCATCAAGGGGGGACTCGGAGCTCAGCTGCGGCTTCCGAGGTAGTCCGTATCCTGAAGTGGGCCGGAAGAAACGTGCCGGCTCTGTAGGCCATTTACATTCTGGGCATAGACAATGGGCAGGCGGACTATCTGAGTCGCCAATCGCCGGACCAAGAAGAGTGGCCCTTGCATATTTCAACTCCTTTGCCGACGGTGGGGCACGCCGGATGTGGACCTGATGGCCTCTCGACTCAATCGCAAGGGTCGAGGTTGTGGCCAGATCCAGGACCTTGGGCGATGCCTCGGATGCGTTGGTGGCCCCATAGGGTCCTTATCGCCTGATATAAACTCTGGTGATCCTAATTGTTCCTGATTGGCCTCAGCATCACTGGTACGCTGATCTGGTACGTCTCGTCGCGGACGTTCCCTGGCGGTTGCCGATGAGGGAGGACCTTCAGTCTCAAGGTCCTATGTTTCATCCGGCTTTCAGTCTCTGGCTTTAACGGCAGGGCTGTTGAAAGCCAGGTGTTGAGGGTCCGAAGGTCTCTCGGACTCGGTCATTTTGACCATGTTAAGGACACGGAAGTCTTCCTCCAAGCAGATCTATCACCGTGCCTGGAAAGCTTATATCGCCATATGCGTAGCGCTGGACTGGCGTCCTCGGACGTATTCCGTCCCCAGAATCCTGCGTCCTCTGCAGTGTGGAGTGACCCAAAAGCTTGCTTTGAGTACCATCAAGGATCAGATTTCGGCCTTGGCCGTCTTCTTTCAGCGACCTCTAGCGGGTCATTTCTTGGTTAGCACCTTGTGTTGGGGGTTCGCCATGTGCTCCCTCCTGTCAAGCCTCCTCTCCCACCGTGGGATCTGAATTTGGTGCTCTCGGTCCTCCAGGAACCTCCTTTTTTGGGAATATCCGGGATATTCCCCTCTTGTCTTGTCTCAGAAGGTGGCCTTTTAGTGGCAATCACTTCTGTTTGACGGGTGTCTGAGTTGGTGGCTTTGTCCTGCAAGTCGCCATATTTAGTCATCCATAAGGATAAGGCGGTGTTGCATCCGTGACCTTCCTTTTTGCCAAAGGTGGTGTCGACCTTTCACCTACATGAGGACATTGTCCTCCCGTCCTTGTGTCCTCACCCATCGCATCCCAGAGAGTTTGCGCTGCACATATTGGATGTGGTACAAGCCTTACGGGTGTACCTGTCTGCTACTGCTTCTATTCGGAAGTCCGACTCACTGTTTGTGACTGTCTCTGGTCCATAACAGGGCCAAGCGGTTTCGTCTGCCATCATTTCTAGGGGAATCAGACAAACCGTCATTCAAGCCTATGCTCTCAAAGGGCGGGCGCCTCCCTTTCCGGTTACGGCGCATTCCACCAGGGCAATTGGTGCTTCCTGGGTTTTCCGACATCAAGCGTCGGTTGCACAAGTGTGCAAGGCGGCGACCTGGTCGTCTGTTCATGCCTTTTAAGTTTTATAAGGTTAATGTGGCTGCATCTCCGGATGCTTCCTTCGGCCGCAGGGTGCTGCAGGCCGCTGTTTAAAGTTGCGACTCCTCCGTTGAGGAGCTCTGCCTTCTTGGAGTGAAGTTTTTGGTTTTTCCATTTATACTGCTCCCATCCCTCTTGACACTGCTTTGGGACATCCCACGTGTAAAGTGTAAAGAGACACCGTGTCAGTCCATGGATGGTAAGAGAAAATAGGATTTTTTGTACTCACCGTAAAATCCTTTTCTCTGACATCCATGGACTGACACGGCACCCACCCTTCTTCCTTTTAAGTTTGTACTGCTTTGTTACGAACTGAAGTCTGCTGACTGTAGTGGGAGGGTTATGTCCGGAGGGACCGCCCCCTGGGTGGAGCTGTTCAGCTCTGGCTTTTAGAATGTATGTATAACATCTCACATTCTGCCTAGGTCTTCTCCTGCAAGCAGGGACATAACCCACGTGTAAAGTGTAAAGAGACACCGTGTCAGTCCATGGATGTCAGAGAAAAGGATTTTACGGTGAGTACAAAAAATCCTATTTTTTAAAGAGTAACTGTCATCTCTGTCCCGTAGTGGCTCCTCCTCTGACTTGCTGTTGACTCACCGACAGTCCCATTCACTTTAATGGGACTGCTGGTGATGCAGCAGTGACACAACAAGGTGGGGGACGTGGCGGCAGCAGGTGAGTGAACGCCCGCTAACAGGTGCTGCCATGATGGATCTGAAATGACAGGTGCTCTTTAAATGTAAGGACTTATTCTTACTGGTTGTTAGAATCTTTAATATTTGCAAACAAAATGAAGGTTTCCTATTTAGAATAATAAGCTGTCAGGTTAGTAAAACAGCGATATCAGAACCAATTCAATCATACAGTTTGTAGTGTACATAGATTTGCAAAACAATGAGATAAAGGATTATTCCTGAACTTTATTGTACCTCATGGTTACTGTGACATTGTTTGAATGCATCAATGCAGTGCATGTTATCTCGGCTTGCATGGCTTGGATTCATTGAATGAGTTTACCAAATATGTAAATATTGCAGAATATACAGCCTCATGCTACATAACTAAGCTCCATTTCATGCTGAATAAACTCAATTATTAATGTATCTTAAATAGAAAACGATCTTTTAGATAGTTTTTTTTGATCCAAAAGCATCTTATTAAAAAAAATTAAATAAAAAAATGATGAAAGTAAAAAAAATCGATTTTTGAATAAAAAATATCTGATTTTAATAAAATCTGTTTATTTTTTAATCAAAAAAAAAAAAAATCAATGATTTATATCCACCCTGGATAGCACTCTATTTTTCAGCCGGTGTGCAGGGAATGATGGGGGACTCCATAGAATGACTATAAGTGGCTGCTTACAGCTTACCTACAATATGTAGCAAGGTTTGTGTTGTCTTATGTATGAAATAGGAAGCTTTGTTATTTTTTTATTTTTTTATTCTTGCATTGGAATGCAGAGGGTTAATAATGTTTTTCCCTTTGGAGCGTGCTGCCGTTTATTGGCCTGTGTAATCTAATAACTTTGTGTAATGCAATTTATGCAGATGTTTCCTGAGACTCTCTTCTTCCCCCAGCAGGCTCTGTAATTAACCCTTTGGCTTTTTCCCTGACTCTTTCCTCTTGTTTTAGTTGCAGGGATTGTCACAGCGGACTTCGCCTCGGGTTTGGTGCACTGGGGCGCGGACACGTGGGGCTCCGTAGAGCTGCCTATTGTCGGGAGGGTAAGTTGGAAAATAATCAACGGGAAAATGTGATTATTAAAACTAAATCAGTGCAAGATTATCCAGCTCTAGTCATTCAGTGTCTGCTGTACAGAGACGGCGCCACCTAGCTGGAGGAGCGGGAATGCCGGCTGCACACTGAATTACCAACACCAGAGCAGGAGTGCCACTGCTACCCGGGCAGGTTTCAGCTTCCGATTGAAAGAAGTTGTCTTATTACTGAGGGTCATAGTTTAGGTTTACTTTTAAAGCGGAGGTTCCGCGGTCCATCTTTTTTTTTTTTTGTCCATTCAATTTGGATAGAGATTACAATGTAGTACTCACTCGTCTGGCGTTTTTATTCATCCCCCGCCCGTTTTCTTTAAAAATAAATACTTTAATACAGTGATCCATAGCTTTTCCATTTTGCTTGTGGGCATCCTGAAACCCACAAGCACGGACTTCCGGGTAGCGGTGAATGCGCGCCTCCCCGCATTCACCGCTGTATCTCGCGCACGAGTAGCGCCGTCAACATTTCCTGTCCTAGCCAATCAGCTGTGCAGGCAATGTCCGCCCTCGTCACGTGACCGGGTAGTTGAGTCACGTGACGAGTGAAATCTCGAGAGATTTCGCTGGAACGCATCTCCTGGGAAGCATGACAGATTGCTCCCAGGAGACATTGCGCAGACCTCCCATGACACACAGCGCGGCCGGGGAAACTTAATACACGCCTACTCCCGCGGGAGGAAAAGACGGAAGTGCCAAATTGTACAGCTGATTCACCTTTATTAGAGCCAAACAAAAAAAAAGGTTAGTGATATGTGTATGTAAATTATGCAGGGAGATTGTTAATGTAAAGTTAAAATTTAGGGCGAACCTCCGCTTTAAGTTCCCGCTGTTCTCGTGTGGAGTTCCCAGCTTTGTACACCTACTGTGCCCATTACGAGGGGTTCCCATCATCCCTGTGCGGAGTTCCCCGGTCTGTACACCTGATATGCCCATTACGAGGGGTTCCCACCATCCCTGTGCTGAATTCCCCGGTCTGTACACCTGATATGCCCATTACGAGGGGTTCCCACCATCCCTGTGCTGAGTTCCCGGGTCTGTACACCTACTGTGCCCATTACGGGGGGTTCCGCCATCCCTGTGCTGAGTTCCCGGGTCTGTACACCTGCTGTGCCCATTATGAGGGGTTCCCACCTTCCCTGTGCCGAGTTCCCGGGTCTGTTCACTTTTTAATGCATTTCCTCTATGGAGGTAACATAAAATCTCCCGGCATTTGTATCACCCCCTTTTATACTTACCTGGTACCCTCTCCCAGGAAACAAAAACAGCAGAATGTCCACTTTTTAAAGTTCATATTTTATATATCGATCAATTATTTTGGTGTGTGACCTCCTGGAGCTGAGGGCTGTCAGGAGTTTGTATAAAGCCGGTCACACTTCTCACATGTTGTGTTTTAAATAATGAAAGTAAAGGTCACCTATCCCTCGCTGTATAAACAAGTGCTGAAGGAGGACATAAAAGGAGCCCTTCGCATAGCAGTCCTCTCATGTAGTACAGATGTAGTAGAGCTCTCCAACTTCTCTCACACTAGTTAAACATAAACCCATTTTATCACCTTGGGTAAGTATATAATATACATGTTTTATGTTCTGTACAGAGGACAAGTGACTCTTTTATGTAAATACACTTTAGCAATATATAGAGTGCTGATACTATAGGAATGTCAGGTTCACACACTCCGCCCACATTGGCCTTTGCTTAAAACTGTGTTTTCAGTCAAGGCACCCTTTAGAATCGCGCACAATCCCGGGGAACCCCAGTCTGAGGGCTCCTTCACACCAAGAGGTGCATCGCACGTGCTTTTTTTTTTTTTTTTGCACATTCCCACGCGCCCTCCTTTTTTTAAATGAGCTGCTCTATGTGCATGAAACACCCGAACGGGTGTCAGCATGGAATTTTTAATTTGCGCAGCACCCTAGACACCTAGTCCTTCAGTGTCATGCATTTTAGCAGGCACAAACCTTGCATGCATTTGCTAGATGCATGGTGGGGGGGAGGGGGGGTGTCATTAAGAATTATGCATCTGCAAAAGGCAGCACCTGTTTGTGCAGTATGGGGAAAACGCACAATTTTGCTCATTACTGCACTGCACCTGGTGAGAGAGCCCTGAAATGTACTCTGTGAGGCAGAGTTCAGAGGTCTGTAACTTGTAAATGCCTCTCAGCACAACACACACCCTCTTGGCACAGACACCCTACATTCATTCCCCTTCCTAGCTCAACCCCCAAATCCCCCCCCCCCCCCGATCACCCTCACAGGACAGACCCAAATACCCCTCTCCTGGCATAACCAAACCCCTCCCTCACAGCACAGACCCCCCCTCCCCAAGTTCCCCCCTCTTCTAGCACAAATCCCCACCTCCTAGCACAATCACTCACCCTCCTAGAGCACCCCCTGACCAAATCTCCCATCCAGCACAGACAACCCGCCCCCCAAGTTCCCCTCTTCTAGCACAAATCCCACCCCTCCTAGCACAACCACTCACCCTCCCAGCGCGCACACACACCCCCAATCCCCCCAAAAAATCTCCCCACCTACAACAATCACCCACCCCCTTCCCCCAGCTCCTCTTCTTCCCCCAGCTCCTCTTCTTCCCCCAGCTCCTCTTCTTCCCCCAGCTCCTCTTCTTCCCCCAGCTCCTCTTCTTCCCCCAGCTCCTCTTCTTCCCTGTACATTCGGATATGAGCGATCCTCTGTTAGCTCCTGAGCTACAGGAGGGAGAGAAAGAGAGAGCACAGCTAACTCCTGTACAGAGGAGGCAGAGAGCTCAGCTCGTACCTCTGTACTCTTTCCGGTGTTCTGTCGAGAAGTGCCCCCTATCGAATAGTGCCCGCACATGCGCAGGCCCGCAGCCGCACTCCAGATGAGTTGCCAATCAGCTGGAGTGACGTAACCATGGCGTATGCGCACATCTTAGGAGGTATCTCTCGATAGGAGATACCATTTCGCGGGCACAATTGAAACCTTTACAAACACCGGGGAGGGGAGAGTACTACGGCCTCCTGTCGCTGTTTGTACAGCTTTAAATTGTGCCTGTGAAATGGTTTCTCCCATTGAGAGATGCCTCCTACGATGTGCGCATGCGCCATTGTTACGTCAGCCCAGCTGATCGGCAAGTCAGCTGTTGTGCTGTTCCGTACGGCGCATGTGCAGTATATCCCGGGCACTTCTCGACAGAACACCTGCAAGTCTTTAGCAACCTCATCGGTTGGTAGGATGCAGTCGGGGCCAGCTCAGCTTTTCGTTTCGCCGGTAAGAGTACAGAGAGGAGCAGGGGGTGGGGGGGTACGGGCTGACCTCGCCGTTCTCTCTCTCGATCTCTCTCTCGATCTCTCTCTCGACACCCCTGAGGACTCCTCGCGGCACCCCAGTTGAGAAACATTGGTTTAAAAGGCTTGTTAACCTGAAACCCCAAATTTTATTTCTAATACTTGTACAGTAATATTTTCCAGAATTACGCAGATATATTTAGTTGCTGCAACACAAAACTTGGTGTATTTGTCTGTGATTGGTCATTATAGGCCAACAGAGGCTCTCTAGAGACTACCTGCAATGTGATGACACTGGACAGGAAATCATTTGTGTGTATGAGAATCTCTCCCCCCTCCCCCCCCCCCCCGAGACAGGACTTTATTACATTTAGAATCACTGTAATTATTATGAAATTGTAATGTAGCCTTGCCCATTTGTTAACTCTCATCGTCGTATGACGTTTTTTTGTTCCAGGCCTTCATCCGACCCTTCCGGGAACACCATATCGATCCCACCGCCATCACTCGGCACGACTTCATAGAAACCAACGGTGATAACTGCATGCTGACCATCATCCCCTTGTCTTGTATGGCCTTTAAGTTCATCAGCCACTCACCAGGTAATCAATGTGAGTGCAGGGATATAATCTCCTGTGTCTATTGGGGGAATTTAACGTTCTGATTTGGGAATTTTTAGGGTTCATCCTTCGGTCAGTTTCACACGGGCTTCAGTTTGTATAAGAGCAGTGTGAACAGCAAGCTTTGACAAAACATTTGAAGAGCTTTCACAAAGTACCATTCAACTTTACTTTGTAAATGTTGAACACAGATCCTAATGAGGGTGCTGATTGCCACTTTAAAGTGCAACTAAACTCATCGATTTAACGGTTTCCGAGAATGCTAACTGTCACATTTGTTTGTGCTCTCAACCAAATTGTCAAACCATCAAATACTTAGTGTCATAACGGATGTGCCACTTGAAGCAAGCTGCTAGCAGGCTTCAGAACTTCTTGAAGCTTGTTGAAAGCCTCCTAGCTGCTAGCAGGCTTCAGGAGGCTTTCAAGAAGTTCTGAAGCCTGTTAGCAGCTTTCTTCAAGTGGCACATCAGTTATGACACTAAGCATTTGCTGGTTTGACAGTTTGGTTGAGAGCACAAACAAATGTGACAGCATTCTCGGAAACCGTTAAATCGATGAGTTTAGTTGCACTTTAAAGTGGCAATCAGCACCCTCATTAGGATGCTGGAACTCTGCTTTAAGCAAGCTGCTAGCAGGCTTCAGGAGGCTTCCAGCAAGAAGTTCTGAAGCCTGCTAGCAGCTTGCTTAAAGCAGAGTTCCACCCGAAAATTGAACTTCCGCTGTCCGGATTCCTCCCCCCCTCTGGTGTCACATTTGGCACCTTTCAGGGGGGAGGAGGGAGCAGATAACTGTGTAATATAGGTATTTGCTCCCACTTCCGGGCATAGATGGCCGCATTATCTACGCCACGTCCGGCATCTCCTCCGCCCCCCGCTGTCTTCTGGGAGACACACAGGTCCCAGAAGACAGCAGGGACCATTCAGATCGCGCAGCGCTACTCACGCATGCGCAGTAGGGAACCAGGAAGTGAAGCCGCTGCCGGCTTCACTTCCTGATTCCCTTACCGAAGATGGCGACGGCAGCACACGAGAGCCAAGCGACAGATCGGCATCGGGTGCCGACATCACGAGCGCCCAGGACAGGTAAGTGTCGATATATTAAAAGTCAGCAGCTGCTGTATTTGTAGCTGCTGACTTTTAATTATTTTTTCGGCGGACCTCCGCTTTAAAGTGGTTGTAAACCCTTACCTATACCCAGTGAAGTGGCTGGCCTCAGGTCATACAGAGAGAATAAACAAATCACCCCCTACATAAGTTGTACTTATTTATCTGCGGCCATCTCTTTTCTACAGCCATTCAAAGTCAAGACATTATATAGTTTTTCTGAGCTATCAGAACAAAAAAAAAAAGAGGAGAGCTGAAGTTACTCTGCAGAGACCAGTGAGGAGTGCTCTGATAGCTGATTGGAGAGAAGGGACACAGCACACAAAACAGAGCTGAAGCTGTCAAACAGGCTGTATGCTGGAGCTCCCTGTCCCCTTTTTTATCCTGGTGTCAGGAAAACTTGTCAGAAATTACTCCTGGTGGCAGAGGAACAAAGCAGCAGACAGAAATGACACTTAGTGCTCTTAATTGAGACAAGTACACATTGTAGTATATGCTTTGTTCATATTTCATGCCTGAGGATTACAACCACTTAATGATTACCATCACAGATGCTTGTGTTCTCAATCAAACCATCAATCTATCACATGGCTGGTGTCATAACTAATCACATGTGGCGGGCCATGGCAAATACAGATTAAAGGGTAGGAGGTTTAGTTCCACTTTAAGTGCCATTGCAGCTATTCCAATAGAGACAGTGGATATTTGGCTTGTGAGACTTTTCACGGTTTGGTATTGCGTAGATGACTAGCTCTGTTCCAAGCTTCTCCGCCCCAGAGCCACTTTTTTCTTCCTTTTCTTCCTTCCTTTTCTTCCTATATATAGTTTTTCTTCCTATATAAATAACAAACATGTTATACTTACCTGCTCTGTTGCAGTGGATTTGCACAGAGCAGCCCCGATCCTCCTCTTCTCTGGTCCCTCTTCTGTGCTCCTGGCCCCTCCCTCCTTTTCAGTGCCCCCACTGCAAGAAGCTTGCTATGGGGGCACCCGAGCCGAGTCTCCGTGTCCATTCAGACACAGCCGCAGCCCGGCCCCCCTCTCTCTCTCTCTACTCATTGGCTCACTGAATTTGACTGACAGCAGCAGGAGTCAATGGCGTCATGCTGCCATCTCAGCCAATCAGGGGGAAGAACCTCGGGCAGCACAGACACTCCTGCAACATCGCTGGATAGAGAGGGGGCTCAGGTAAATATTAGGGGGGGCTGCTGCACACAGGTGTGTGTGTGTGTGTATATATATATATATATATATATATATATATATATATATATATATAAAAAATTCTTTCTCGTACATCACGGGACACAGAGAGACATAGTCATTACTAACGGGTTATATAGATACCTTCAGGTGCTGGCACTGGCAACTTCCAAAACCGGAAGTACCCTCCCCTATATAAGCCCCTCCCATCCGGGAGCACCTCAGTTTTTTGCCAGTGTCTAAGGTGTTGGCCAAGAAGTAACATGTGTTTTTCACTGAGCTTGCGTACAGGTTCTTTTGGGCCTCAGTAAGCTATTCCGGATCCGACCAAAAAAGCTTCATAGCTAAACGGTCGGTACCCGGGCCTTGCAAGAGAAGAGCAAGGTTTTGCCTGTAATGCCTCTCTTAGGAGGGCTAGACCCTGGGATCCAGAGCTCTGGTCATACCCACGACCAAGATGTTTTCTGTGCAGGGTGCTATACAGGTCCAGGGGAGTGGAATCCTTGGGAACCCGGTCCCTGAAGGTTTAATTACAATGCCTGCCATGATAGGTGAAGTTTGGGCTTCTGTGGACCAAACAGAGTCCTGCGGCGAGGAAAAGGTAAGTGGGGGCCCTCGGGAACTTGGTTCTATTGAGGGACCCCCAAGCCTATTTTGTCTTTCTGCCTGTTACCTAAGGTATTCCCGCTAATATTCTGTGTATGCCTGTTACTACTGAGAAAATGTAAAAATTGTAATAGTAGGCAAGAAAAAAAAAAAAAAAATGTAAGACCGCGGTACCTGTGTTAGACACTAGAGGCCGCTATGGTTCTTTTTCTTGTAATGTGGATTTTTTTCTTCCAAAATCAAATCCAGGCAGTTGGTAAGTTCTCTGCTGGGAAGCTGTCTCCTCTGCCCTGTTGCTGCGCTCATCCATCCCCGGGCCCTGCGGCAGGGACCCTGGCTCCCATCTAGCTCCTTATTTTTTTTAAAAAAGGCGCCGAAGGCGCACGTGCCCGTGCGCGCCTCTATATATAGAGGCGATCTGGAAAAAGGGGCGGAGCGGGTGGATGACGCTCGGTGTGCGCCGCGGCGCTACTGCGCATGTGCGGGCGTCCAGCGTGTTTTAAAGCACAATCATAGCTGGCTATTAAAGTGCACAGACAGAGCTAGCAACAGTATAAAGGCACACAGAGGCGGTTGATGCAGGCATCCCCTAGAAAGGCACTTTAGTAGACACCAACTGTTATATAGCAGCAATTGTGCTAGACTATTCTCAGTAAAAGTGGTGTATTACGGCTGGAATACCTCAGCTTTAGGCTTGGGAATATGCCGTCCAGAAGCTCCGGAACTGAATCTTCCAGGAAGCGAAGGGGGTCTCATCGGGCTCTGAGGATCTTGGGCATGCTTCTGCTGCACCAGTCTCCCCTGAAGTTCAGAGGTAAGTGTCCGTAGAGACCCCGCAGGGGTACTTGGTACTGTGGCTGTCCTCAGTTCACCTGCTCCTGTGTATGTAACAGAGGAGGTTTTTTCCTCAGCTCTGGGAGGATTAGAGAGAGATTGTCAACATTGATCGCTGCCTCCCTGTCAGGGAAAGCACGCCCGATCTCCGTCTCCTCCTTCAGAGTGCCTGTTAGCAGAGCAACAGTCCCATACAGGGATCGACCTGCCTGAAGGGGATCAGGATGAGGTTGATTCTGTTATAGAGGAATCAACAGTGGGGGAACCTTTTCTCAGCATCTCAAGCTGAAAGATTATGGGTTCAGTCTCTGACTAACATGGTCCGATCAGCATTTAAAAATGCACCTTGCGGAACCATCAACCACTACTGTATCCTCGTTGGGGTCGCTAAAAGCTCCCCCGACTGTCTGTTCCTTTCCACTTCACCCTTTACTGAAAGGGCTCATTTACCAGGATTGGGAACATCCTGAGAAAATATTTATTCCCCCAAGAGATTTCCGGTGGTCTATCCCATGGAGGATAAGTTCATCAAAAAATGGAAGGTCCCTACAGTGGACGCAGCCATCTCTTGTGTGTATAAATTACTGACATGTCCAGTGGATAATGTGCAAATGTTCAAGAACCCAATAGATAAAAGATTGGAGTCCTTATGAAAGTCTGCTTCTTTCTACAGCAAGCTTGGTGACACAACCAGCAGTGGGGTCTGCTAAGCAGTGAAGGATCAGTTGAAACAGGTCTTGAGGGACTTGACAGATCAGCAGGCCCTTGCCCTAGCTGATCTACCTAGAGCCTTAGGCTTTGCGGTTGACGCCATAAAGGATTCAGTCCATCAGGCCTCCCGCCTTACGCTGTCTATAGTACATATGCGTAGGCTTCTATGGCTCAAAAACTGGTCTGCTGAAGCTCCCTGTAAAGAATGGCTGGTTAGCGTCCCATTTCATGGTGAACGCTTATTCAGGGAAAACCTGGACAAATATATCCAGAAAATTTCCAGCGGTAAAAATACGCTCTTGCCGGTTAAAAACAGAGTTAGAGGTCCCTCTTTAAGAGGCCTGCTTCTCCAGTCCCTGGGGCATCGGCTGTGTAACAGTTCCGACGGCCTCCTCGGGCAATTCCCGGGGGTAAAAAACAGGGACAATCGCAGGGTAATGAGAAACCCTGGGTCAGGGGAGGTACAAAACCTCCCCCAAAGTTAAATTCATTGAAGGGTTGCCCCCACTCAGTCGGGTGGGGGGAGGACTCCAGTTGTTCGCAAGAGACCTGGCGGGACACGATCAGAACAGATAGGTGCTCTCCGCAGTATGTTTGGGATACAGTTTGGAGTTAAAAGACTCTCCTTCCCATTTTTGAGGTCAAACATGCCAAGGGATCCCCGGAAGAGAGAGTCCCTCCTGTTGGCACTAGAACAACTATTGCTCCAAGGAGTAATTATGGAGGTTCTCCTGGAAGAATGAGGGTTCGGGTTTTACTCAAACCTCTTTACAGTCCCGAAGCAAACGGGGACGGGAGGCCCATATTAATTCTAAAAGGGCTAGACAAATTCCTGTATATCAGGACTTTCCGATGGAGTCGATCCGATCGGTGGCCACTGCCCTACAAGGGGAGGATTGGTTAGCCGCGATCGACATCAAAGATGCTTATTTGCACATTCCCATCTTTCCAGTCCACCAAAAATTTCTACGCTTTGCAGTAGAAGGGCGCCATTTTCAGTTCAGAGCCTTACCCTTCGGTCTGGCCACAGCACCACGAGTGTTTACAAAAATTCTGGCCCTTTATTGGCCAATCTAAGAACACAAGGTGTAACGATAATGGCATATCTAGATGACTTGTTGCTGATAGACCACTCAGTGAACAAACTAGACGTGGTCATTCACAAGACAATCAAGTATCTGGAATCTCACGGTTGGATTATCAACCGAGACAAGTCAGCCCTAAAAACCAGTCAAAAGTCTGGAATACTTGGGGCTAAGGTTGGATTCAGGCCAGAGAAAAATATTCTTGCCTCGAGGAAAGGTGTTGTCTTTGAAAGAGTTGATCCACTTAGTGGGTACAAAAAAGACAGCCGTCCATACGCCTGTGCATGAGGCTGCTGGGAAAAATGGTGGCATCATTCGAAGCAGTACCCTACGGTCAATTCCATTCAAGGAATTTGCAAGGGGCCATACTGTCAGCCTGGAACAAAAAAGTTCAGGCCCTAGACTTACAATGTCCTTGTCCCCTTCCGTTCGCAAGAGCCTCCGTTGGTGGTTGGTTCCCCAGAATCTGGAAAAAGGGAAATCCTTCAGTCCGATTTCTTGGAAGGTGGTCACTACAGATGCCAGCCTTATAGGCTGGGGAGCAGTACTGGAGCAATGGTCTCTCCAGGGCAGATGGTCGGATGCAGAAAAGGCCCTGCCCATCAATCTCTTAGAGATACGAGCAGCCCGGTATGCCCTAGTAGCATGGACATCCAAACTCCAAGGGTCCCCTGTCAGAATTCAATCAGACAATGCCACAGCAGTGGCATATATCAATCATCAGGGGGGCACCAGGAGTCATGCAGCCCAGAGGGAAGTAAATTACATCCTGAAATGGGCAGAAAGATATGTCCCAGCCATATCCGCGGTATTCATTCCAGGAGTGGAGAATTGGAAGGCGGACTTTCTAAGTCGCCAACAATTATGCCCAGGGGAATGGTCCCTTCACCCCGAGGTTTTCTGGACAATATGTCAGCGGTGGGGAACACCGGATGTAGATCTTCTAGCATCCAGATTCAACGCAAAGGTGGACAGGTTTGTCTCTCGGACAAGGGATCCCCTAGCTTGCGGCTCGGATGCCCTAGTGTTCCCTTGGGATCAGTTCAAGCTGATATATGCATTCCCACCGCCACAATTGTTACCTCGATTACTCCGCAGAATCAGGGTAGAAAAGAAACCAGTGATTCTGGTGGCTCCAGCGTGGCCCCGAAGAGCATGGTACGCGGAGATTGTAAAATGTCAGTTGGGAGTCCTTGGACTCTCCCACGTCGTCCGGACCTGCTTTCGCAAGGACCGATATACCACCCTTCCTTACCAGCCCTAGGTTTGACGGCCTGGCTATTGGAGCCCACATTCTAAAAAAGAGAGGGCTCTCTAATCCTGTGGTATCTACCATGATCAATGCCAGGAAGCCGGTATCCAGGCAGATCTACTATAGAATCTGGAAGGCGTACATCGCGTGGTGTCAGGCCAAGAAATGGCATCCACATAAGTACGTAATAGGTAGGAGTCTGGACTTCCTACAGTGGGCTGTAGATAGGAAGCTTGCCTTGAGTACTATCAAAGGTCAGTTTTCGGCCTTGTCAATATTTTTTCAAAGGCCCTTGGCTTCGCATTCACTAGTCAAAGCCTTTAGATAAGGAGTGATGCGTATTAGTCCTCCGGTTAATATTCCCATATGTCCATGGGATCTAAACCTGGCTCTGTCGGTTCTACAGAAACAACCATTTGAACCATTACAGCACATTTCCCTGGTTCTTCTCACCAGGAAATTGATTTTTCTAGTAGCCATTTGTTCGGCTAAAAGAGTGTCGGAATTAGCAGCTATGTCCTGTAAGGAGCCATATCTGGTTATCCATAAGGACAGAGTAGTATTACGTCCTCATCCAGCCTTTCTTCCTAAGGTGGTATCGAGGTTTCATTTGAACCAAGATGTGGTTCTTCCTTCCTTTTTCCCCAAACCTACTTCGGTAGAGGAAAAGTTATTGCATTCTTTGGATGTAGTAAGAGCAGTCAAAGCTTATCTAAAAGCCACTGCTCAGATTCGCAGAACGGATACTTTGTTTATTCTGCCGGAAGGCCCCAGAAAGGGTCAGGCAGCGTCAAAATCTACTTTAGCCAAGTGGATTCGACAGGTCATAATGCAAGCCTATGGCTTGAGAAGGAGACCGCCTCCGTTCAAAGTTAGGGCGCACTCCACGAGAGCAGTTGGAACTTCATGGTGCATCACCAGGCCTCCCTGGCTCAAATCTGTAAGGCCGCAACATGGTCTTCAGTACACACGTTTACTAGGTTCTACCAGGTGGACGTTAGAAGTCAGGAGGATGTCGCCTTTGGGCGCAGTGTGTTGCAGGCCGCAAAAGATTCTCATGTCTGATAGCGCTCAGCTTATGTATGGTGTATCCCCCCCCTCATTGGGCATTGCTTTAGGACATCCCATTAGTAATGACTATGTCGCTCTGTGTCCCGTGATGTACGAGAAAGAAAATAGGATTTTTATAACAGCTTACCTGTAAAATCCTTTGCTTGGAGTACATCACGGGACACAGAGCTCCCACCCCTCTTTAGGGACACTTATTGCTTTGCTACAAAACTGAGGTGCTCCCGGATGGGAGGGGCTTATATAGGGGAGGGTACTTCCGGTTTTGGAAGTTGCCAGTGCCAGCACCTGAAGGTATCTATATAACCCATTAGTAATGACTATGTCGCTCTGTGTCCCGTGATGTACTCCAAGAAAAGGATTTTACAGGTAAGCTGTTATAAAAATCCTATTTTTTTTTTTAATATCTTAATGCAGTAACAACCACTTTAATTAAACAAGCTGAAGTTGGAAGCTGATTGGTTTCTGTGCAGAGCTGCACCAGATTTTACACTCTCCAGTTTTAGTAAATCTCCCGCATTGTGTCTCCGTCCCTACCAGAAAAGCCATGAACTGCAGCCCCCCCCCCCCCCCCCCAACATATATATTTTTCTAAATTTACCCTTCTTTTTTTTTTTTTTTTTTTTTTTATCACCTTTATTCCTATTACAAGGAATGTAAACATCCCTTGTAATAGCAATAGTGTGTGACAGGTACTCTTTATGGAGTGATGCGGGATCAATAAGACCCCACATCTCTCCTCCATACTTGAAAGCATGAGATTGGGGAAAAAAATCATTCATCTCATGCTTACAGCCGCGATTGCGGCTTTGTTTACTTCCGGGTACCCGGGTGTGACGTCATAACGTCGCGCCTGGGCCTCCGACGGTCATAGAGGTCACCAGAAATCTCTATGCTCTTCATCCGGCGGCGGCCGATTCCCTCTCCGGGCCTCCGATGGCACGGGAGAGCCCGGAGAAGCATCGGATGGTGGCGGGAGGGGGGATGTCCCCTCCCACCGCCTATAAGAACGATCAAGCAGCAGGACCGCCGCTATGATCATTCTTATGGTGCGCAGAATCGCTGCCTGAAAAGGATATCTGAATGATGCCAGTAGCTGCACTATCATTCAGATATCCCCCCCACCCCTAAAGTCCAGGACGTCATATGACGTCCTACGGTAGGGACAGAGGCGTTGCTATGGGGGTGCTGGGGGGGCGGGCCGCACCGAGTGACACCGGGGCCGCCACCCACCGCTGCACATTGTACTTCTGCTTGCAGAGCTGCAGCGGAGCGGTGTGACGAGGGCACCAGGGGGGGGGGGGGCGCGCTGCCTGTTATACTCCCCCGTCCCTCGGGGATCTCCAATGTCTCCGGAGGGAGTTGGTGGGCGGAGCTGGGGGTGTGGCTGCTCCTCCCACAGACTTGTTCACTCTGGTTGATCCCACAGCTGAAGGAGAAAGAAACGAGGACATAGCAGCCAGAGTGTCTTCATCTCCAGGCATGCTGTAAGTTACTGCACTGCTGCACATGTCACTACATAGAGTCCTAACCTGGCACCATGCCACCCCAGCCTGCCCTATATTACCCCAGCCTGCCCTATATTACCCCAGCCTGCCCTATATTACCCCAGCCTGCCCTATATTACCCCAGCCTGCCCTATATTACCCCAGCCTGCCCTATATTACCCCAGCCTTCCCTATATTACCCCAGCCTTCCCTATATTACCCCAGCCTTCCCTATATTACCCCAGCCTTCCCTATATTACCCCAGCCTTCCCTATATTACCCCAACCTTCCCTATATTACCCCAACCTTCCCTATATCGGCCCAGCCGGCCCAATACCACCCTATACTTTAATTTACAGGGGTCATTTGGGGGTGCGCCTCATGACCGCGCACTGCCTGCAGGGCGCTGGGCAGGATAGACAGGAGGGGGGTGACACCATGTTTTGCCGCACCAGATGACACCAACCCTAGTGACGCCACTGGGTAGAGAAGTGGTTAAATCACAAGTACAGGTATATTGTACAGCTCCCTGTGTCCATTCAGACATGGAGCTCCTACTCAGCCCCGCCCTCTCTCTCCCCAGATTGGCTAGCTGACTTTGACAGCAGAAGCAGCCAACGGCGCTCCTGCTGTGTCTCCATCAATCCAGAGGAATAATCTGGCTGAGACACTCGTGGACATCGTTGGACAGAGAGGGACCCTCAGATAAGTGTTAGGGGGGGCTGCTGCCCACAGAAGGCTTTTTATCTTAATGCATAGAATGCCTTCTGCCTTTACAACCCCTTTAAACCCCCGGGTCCTGGAAGCAAGCTGAACCGTCCACACTAACAGATTTGATACAGGGAGAAGTTGATGAATTTAAAGCGAAGTTCCTGCAAAAAAATAAATATTAAAAGTCAGCAGCTACAAATACTTTTAATATATGGACACTTGCCTGTCCTGGGCGCCCGCGATGTCGGCACCCAAAGCCGATCTGTCGCTCGGCTCTCAGGTGCTGCCGCCGCCATCTTCGGTGAGGGAATCAGGAAGTGAAACCGCAGTGGCTTCACTTCCTGATTCCCTACTGCGCATGCGCGAGTCGCACTGCGTGTCCTCACTGCTCCCTGCTGTCTTCTGGGACCTGTATGTCTCCCAGAAGACAGCGGGGGGTGGGGGGGGTGAAGTAGGCGCCGGACGTGGCGTAGTTCACTGCGGTGATCTATGCCTGGAAGTGGGAGCAAATACCTGGATTACACAGGTATCTGCTCCCTCCTCCCCTCTGAAAGGTGCCAAATGTGACACCGGAGGGGGGGAGGGTTCCGAAAAGCGGAAATTTCATTTTTAGGTGGAACTCCACTTTAATGGCTCTTTGTTTAAATATCCCAAAGCAGGCCATAGATGATGCAATTTTCTTTCCTGCAGTCACGGGTTGCAGGAAAGTAAATCGCTATTTTTATTTTTTTATTTATTTTTTTTCCCCCTCATCACCGAAGTCAGTGTTTGGGGGAATCCAGTCGAGATTTGATTCATCTATGGCTGGCTGTAGAGTCGCTTAGAATTTCCACCCATAGGGACTCCGCATGGGAAAAATTTTTTGGCACGGAATGTTTGCGTATCTCTCATAGCCACCCAGTGTCTGAATTCTTTTTTTGCAGCAGACCTCCCCATCCAATACATTCCTTGTAACCTCATTGGTGACAGTGACCTATTGCTCTCAGCTGTGACACTATTACCAGCCATTATAAATAGCTCCAAGTGTGAGACAGATCGTCCCTTTTCTCTGCCACCACCTGGATTCCATGCTGGTGACACCACAATGACGTTATCTGGTTTCCATAGTAACCGCCTCCTGAATGCCGCTTATCATAACTGCAAATCTATTGGTTTTTTAGATCACTATAAATAGTGGATCGGAGAACATTGACCTGAATGTTTTAGAACTAAGAAAACTAGTTACGTGGCGGGTGGATTAGGGGCTTCTTCACACCAGATGCTCTGGGGCTCCACTGCAAGTTATTTCCAGTACAGCACCCAACAGCATGTTTCCTAATCGAGTTCGTTCACGCAGCAGCATCGCCGTTGTATGTGCATGACATAATTTTTTTTTTTTTTTTTACACCGCCAACCACCCTTATAGCAATGCTGCTGCAGTGAATAGAACTGTATTGAAATGTCACTTCATTAAATTCAATGAAACAAAGGTGTGACCCTCAAGCCTGCACCACCACGCCACAACTGTGTCCATTGCACATGGTTTTAGGCCCCTATGGCAGGGCCCCATTCAGTTGGAATAGGTTGTGCTTAGCAGCGGTACATCCCACAGAACAGCGCATAGAATGCAGTAAAGCGCTGTTCTGGAACCTCCGCTTTAAGTGATGGTGACCCCCTGACATGCCACATTTTGGCATATACATTTTTGCTCCCACTTCCTCTGGGGGCTCGGCGGTGCCGGAAGGAAGTTCACCTCTGCCCCCTCCGCCCCTGCAATCTTCTGGGACATGTCACAGGTCCCAGAAGATTGCCAGGCCATTCGCAGCGCGCAGCGTGGCTCGCGCATGCACAGTGCGTGCCCAGCTGTGAAGCCACAGCCGGGCGCCCACAGTAAGATTGCTGGCACCGTTGAGAGGAGCGGGGCTCTGTACGTCCGCATCGCTGGACCCTGGGACAGGTAAGTGTCTGATTTATTAAAAGTCAGCAGCTACACTTCTGACAAAAAAAAAAGAACTCTGCTTTAAGGTAAAAAAACTTTTAGGCCTCGTGCATACTGGATGTTCTAATAACGTTATATAAAAGTTTTTTTGACGTTGGAGCATTTTTTTAGCTGAAAAACTCTTCTCAGAACCCACTAGTTTTGGGGATTTTTTTTTTTTTTACAGCCTAAAAAATGCCCCAGCTAAAAACAGTTCATAACCTCTGTGAAGAAGCATATACTGGAAAAAGAAATAGCTGCACCCCACAGCTGGTCCCAAATCTTTTTTATTGAAACGTCCCAAAGTGACACACACCCAGGACACTGACAGGTACAGATGGTTGACGCGTTTCATGCAAAGAAGCTGTGCTTAATCATAAGCACAGTGCAGCTTTTGTGTGAAACGCATCTGTGTCCTGTGTGTCACTTTGGGACGTTTCAATAAAAAGGATTTTGGACCAGCCGTGGGGTGCAGCTATTTATTTTTTCCAGTAAAGGTACTGTTCCGCTGCACCCTGAGGGGTTGTGAGGGGGGCCCTGTCAGGAAGGCTGTACAGGGCCCCATGATTTAGAACAGCGGCCCTCTGTACGATAACACAAGTCTTCTCATCCGAACAGAAATTTACAATTGATTCTTCATGATGTCCATGCAGGAACTGCTATCCAGAGGCTCCTACGCCCAGACATTCTTTCGGAGAGATGCGTGGAATGTCTGATGTGGAACGCTGTGAATGGCTAACTTGTTGGGCTTCTAAACCATGTTTATACATTCCAGGATGGTGTATTTTAATTAGAGAGGCTATACATATTACAACTGCCCCATGGCCATCTGCGTCCATGATCCAAGTTTAGGTTTTGCCAGCTAATTTTATTTTTATAGTTCAAAGTCTATCTCCAGATCTGACTTTGTTTAAAAAAAAAAAGACTGTCTGGAATCTTCAGTGCCGGTTCACACAGGGGCGACTCGGCAAGGCGATCTGCATGCGACTTCAGAGGCGACTTGCAAAATGACTTCTGTATTGAAGTCAATGGAAGTAGCCCTGAAGTCACCCCAAAGTCGTACAGGAACCTTTTTCTAAGTCGTTCTAAGAACGGAGCGCGACTTGTCAGGCGGCTAAGCCGCCTGACGAGAGTCGCCCCTGTGTGAACCGGCACTTATACTTTTTGTTTTTCTTTTGTTCATTTTGTCCGGGGCTTTGCTGAGGAGATTGCTTTCCCAGTTAAAACATTACTGGCCAGTATTAAAGGTGAGGCAAAATTTCCAGGAGGGGCAGAGATGGCAATGAGAGCACAGGAAGACTAGAACACCTTCAGCTTCTCATGCTGCTGCTGCTGTCTTTGTCCCCATTGTCCCCTGACTTCCTGTGTTGGGTGACAGTGTTGTCACCGGGACAGAAAGTATGGTAAATTCATCGCTAAAAAGCCTCAGACCGTAGTAATAGGGATTCAAACCCCTCCCAATATACAAAAATAATTATTCTCCACCTCTAAGTACACTGGTATCCCCATCACAAGGAGGCCAAGCTACCTGCCTGGAGTTTGCATGTTTTCCCTGTGCCTGTGTGGGTTTCCTCTGAGTACTCCGGTTTCTTCCCACACTCCAGAAAACATGCTAGGTTAAAGGGGTTGTAAGCCACGGATGTTCCAAAATAAAAAAATAAAAACCTGCAAGGCAATGCCATAATGTGCTAGTATGCATCAGTGAAATACTCACCTTGGAAGAAAGCCCTCCGTAAAAACTCTGGTGCAGGCCAGTCAAGTTCCTCATCCCCAAACTCGCTCATCCATGTCTTTATGGACCTTGCTTTGTGCACTGGTCTATATCACTTGGAGGGGGGATCATGGTGTGAGGTTGTTGGGCTTGGCCCCTTGGTTCCAGTGAAGGGAACTCTTAAGGTGTCATTTATACCAAAACATTTTGGACAATTTCATGCTCCCAACTTTGTGGGAACAGTTTAGGGATGGCCCCTTCCTGTTCCAACATGACTGCGCACCAGTGCACAAATCAAGGTCCATAAAGACCTGGGTGAGCGAGTTTGACTGGCCTGCACAGAGTCCTAAACCTCAACCCGATACACCTTTGGGATGAATTGGAGCAGAGACTGCGAGCCAGGCCTTAACATCAAACATCAGTGCCTGACCTTACAAATGCTCTTCTGGAAGAATGGTCAAACATTCCCATAGACACACCCCTAAACCTTCTGGACATCCTTCCCAGAAAAGTGGAAGCTGTTATAGCTGCAATGGGTGGGCCAACTCAATATTGAACCCTACGGACTAAGACTGGGACGCCATTAAAGTTCATGTGGCAATATAGTTATGTGTGTATGTATGTGTATGTGTGTGTGTATGTGTGTGTATATGTATATATATATATATACATATATACACACATACACACATACACACATACACACATACACACATACACACATACACACACACACACACACACACAGTACTTGTAATAAATAAATAAATATTGCTTTGTGTGTACACTGTGTAACCCATCTCTTCTATCACAGATCTCATCTACAAGTCCTACGCCACCGACTGCTTCATATTTGCTTTAGCCATGTTTGTCACACTGACCAACCAGATTCACAAGTGGTCTCACACCTACTTTGGTCTTCCTTCCTGGGTGGTCTTCCTCCAAGACTGGCACATCATCTTACCCCGCAAACACCACCGCATCCACCACGTGTCTCCGCACGAAACCTACTTCTGTATAACGACAGGTGAGCGAACTCCACATCCACACAGGGCCGGGACATAGAGATAATGTTCATTGTATTTCATAAACGGAAAGTAAAATTACACAAAGTTGAGTTGTGTTGGTGTCAGACACCGTGGCCTGCAGCTAATTTGCCTGTAATGAAGTGGCTGGGTGCTGCATAGTGTAGAGATCTTCTACCCACTGCTGCCAGGTACTCTCCACAGTGCTGATCTTCTGGAACTGTGGTGGTAAACACAGTTGCTGTAGGTGTAAAAGGGTGGCACCTCTCACCCCTTTCATCCATCACCTCCATTCATAGAACTCGCACTATTCTTTCCTAGGACCCAAATGTTCTGTGATTGGAGGAGGCAGATCCTGCCATTCATCTGCCCATCTTCCCTTTTATAGAATGCTTTGCACTTTGGGAAAGAATAGTATGAGATCTAGGAATGGAGGGGGTGGGCGAGTGGCATAACTCTTTTACACTTGCAGCAGCTGATGTTAACTCTTGAATGCAGCGTGATCCAATGAGGAGGGAGCGAGCCTCTGCTCTCTTGCACATTGCTGGATAGAGATTGGGCTCAGGTATGTATTTGAGGGGGGAGGGGAGCTGCATGCAGAGGGTTTTTTACGCTACTGCATAGAATGCAGTAAGGTAAAAATAAATAAAAATCCTGCCCTTACAACCCCTTTTAAGGCTAGGTAGATTTAGCCTGCAATTCTTATTTTAACTAAACATCAGCTTTAAGGCTCCTTTTAACACGAAGGAGTTGATTTACTAAAACTGGAGTGTGCAAAATTCTGGTGCAGCTCTGCATAGAAACCAATCGGCTTCCAGTTTTTCTTTTGTCAAAGCCTAATTGAACAAGCTGAAAGTTAGAAGCTGATTGGCTACCATGCCATACTGCACCAGGTTTTGCACTCTCCGGTAAATCAACCCCAAAGGGTCCGATCTGACCCGATTGGGCCCTCCATTGACCCCTATGGACCAGGGGACTTGTGCCTATTTACATCGGTCTACCTCAAATCCGGTCCACTAAAAAAAAAAAAAAAAACTAAGGAGCTCCTCTCCGTCTAGCTGATCGAATAAGAGGGCAAAGCATGATCCAATTTGCGACAGCAAGGGGAAAAAATCCATCCTGATCCAAGAGGCAATCGGATTTTCTCTGGATCAACTTTACCTATAAATGTTAGTATCCAGTTATAAATCGATAGACCAGACTTGGCAGTTAAAATCAATAACGTTTATTACAAATCCATATTCAAATCCATCAAATGAGTTGCATAAAGAACATATTTGTTATCCTCTGTAATTGATAAGATGGTATAATCAAGGTCCTCTACACATTTTCTTCTACATGTTTCACCTTATGGCTTCTTCAGGACGTATGCATATAGGATGCTAACAAAAATAGAAAGATATACTAGTAAGATACAAAACCTTATTGAACTGAGGTAAATGCATCAAATGGGGGACAACAAAACCAACCCACACATAGACCAATCCACCCTAGAGCCAGAATAACACCGGAAAGACACCACAAAGATGGAATAGGATTCACCAGGAGCCAACCGGAGGTGCAGGATAGGATGATTCTGGCTGTAGGATGGATGGTCCATGTGTGGGTGGGTTTTCGTTGTCTCCCCATTTGATGCATTTACCTCAGTTCGATAAGGTTTTGTATCTTGCTAGTATATATTTGTATGTTAGCATCCTATATGCATACTTCCTGAAGAAGCCCTACTGTGACTCGTGTAGAAGAAAATGCATGCACCTTGATTATACCATCATATCAATTGCGGAGGATGATAACAAATGTGTTCATTATGTAACTCATTATGGATTTTAATAAGGATTTGTAATAAATGTTATTGATTTTAATTGCCAGGTCTGGTCTATCGATGTAGCACCTTTTTTAAAATCCCCATTAATCAAAAGAAGACTGTACCTAAGATATGTAAGCAGCAATATACTGGTCTCATTCAGAGTCTAATCATTTGTTCTTTGATATCTCCGGTCAAGGTTGGCTGAACTACCCACTAGAAAAGATTGGATTCTGGCGACGGCTCGAAGACTTCATCCATGGCGTCACGGGGGAGAAACCGCGGTCAGATGACCTAAAATGGGCCCAGAAGGTCAAATAACGTCCGGCCAGCTCCCGCCACTCTTTAACCAGTTGCCAACCTTTTAAAAAAGAAAAAGTGAAAACTAAAGCCATTAGCCAAATATGTCAAAGACTCACCTGGAAGTAACTGACTAACCAGCACAAGACCAGATTGTGCTATAAAACTCCATAAGACTCTAATCCACAGACTTGCACTCCGTGACACTAAGGAGGACCGCGCTGGGCCCAAAGCCTTTGAGGCTCACCTGCTTCCTGAAAGCAGCTGACACCATACATTATTTTATTTTTTCAGTTTTGCTGATGTCCCAGGTGACCCATTACCTTTGCTGAGCTTCGTGTGTCCATCACATGGGCCAGAGAAGAGATTGTACACATTCTTGCACTATGGAATCGCATCAGTGATGAACATTTGTTGTATCAACATGAGTCTGCTGCCTGGGGAGACACCTAATACAGATATGAAGGAAGAACAGTGCTTTTTTTTTTTTTTTTTTGCTGTCGTATTATTATTTAGAATGTTTTCAAATCTTTTCGATTTTGTGAGAAAGGCCTAAAGTGCATGTTTGGTCCTGCAGGCAATCCGGGTCCTGGGATGTAGCACATTTTCCATCACCAGTTTCCTTCTTATCTCCATAATCAAGGCACTGACTGACACTCAACCCCTGAGACGCTGAAAGATGAAATATATTTTTAAATACCTCTGTACTGACCGCAGTGAAGGGAAGAGGCTCTTTCCTTAGGTTTTTTTTTTCTTCTTTTTTTTTTATAAACCGGCAACAAATTAATAAAACTCGCAGTTGATAAGTAGCACCAGTACTGTAAGTCCATCCATAACTAGATCTAAAAAAAAAAAAGAGGATGTTTAGCAGCAGTTTCCATCAGGGTTTCCTGAGTAGGTAAGTGCATTAGGTAGGTGTTCGTGTATGTGGAGTCGTCGTTTTGGGCTGCTTGTTTTGTAAATAAGAAGCATAGTGCTTACATTGTGCAGTGCTTCCGTGGTAGCCAGTTGACCGCAACGGAAGGCGAAATGCGTCGGCATGTTTTTAACGGTTGTGCTAATATCAGTGTAAATGTTGAAAGAAATGGTAAACGTGGGGATGGCTCAGGAAAGATTTATATTCTTTACACTTACTAACGGTAGGGGGGCGACTTTAGCGACTTGTAGAACTCTGCTCGGTAACTTCTACAAAAGTGTTGACTTTGTTGCTGTTTTTGAAACTTTAAAAGCAGTCCTCCCTGCCAGTTGCTAACTTCCATGGGAGAGCTAAAGAATAAGGTCTGAAACTCTCAGCTCGTTTAACTTCTTTGGTAGAACCGAGAAATATAGTCTGTAGTCTTCAGTTCTAAAACTTATGTGGTAGAGTCAAGGATTAAGGTCTATAGCCCTCAGCTGGCTAACTACCATGGCAGAGTTGAGGAATGTCTGCAGCCCTCAGGTTGCTAACTTCCATGGGAGTGCTGAGGAATAAGGTCTGTAGCTCTCAGCTCACTAACTTTTATGGGAGAGCCAAGGAATAAGGTCTATAGCACTTGGCTCCAACTTCCATTGGCGAGCGTAGGAATAAGGTCTGTAGCCCTCAGCTCGCTAACTTCCATGGGAGAACTGAGGAATATAGTATGCAGCCCTCAGGTGGCTAACTTCCATGGGAGAGCTAAGGAATAAGCTCTTTAGCCCTCAGCTCGCTAACTTGTATGGTAGAACTGAGGACTGCTTACCTGTTCTGCTGCCTATGCTGTGGAACTCCTCTGGTTTGAAGGACCGAATTGCCTCCGTTCTATGTGTGTGACACATCTGGGGGTTTTCGAATGATGCCCCCCCCACTGAGCTGTATGGTTTTCTCCTCTGGGACTTATGTTACTACAGGATTCAGGGGCCCACATTAGGAACCATAACACACAACAGGGGGCAAGATGTCCAACGTGTCCAGATACTGAAGATATTCGAGCATGTTCCTTTTTTCAAAAGGAGTTTGGCGGTGCGCCCAGCAGAGCAGGAACATATTGTTTTTCTTTAAAGGTGGACTACTTTTTAAGTTAAAAAAAAATCTTGACAGTCAACAGCGTCATTGGTATGAGACATTTCTGATTATAATTCAGAATATATTGACAAGTGAAATTTTACCTGCTTCAAGCAGGTTTTGCGTTCCTATACACTTGTTTTGGAAATGCAAAATTCGTCTGATGTGAACGAAACAATTTTGATACGGGGCCCATAGTCTGTCGGTAACTTCCACAGGAGAACAGAGGAATTAAATCTAGCACTTCTTGGCTTTATAAATTCTACTAGAAAACTGAGGAATAAAATCTGTGGCAGCTCGCTAACTTCCATGGGAGAGCTGAGATATAAAGTCTGTAGACCTCAGCTCACTAACATCCTTGGGAGAGCTAAGGAAAAAAGTCTGTAACCCTAAGCTTGCCATCTTCCATGGGAGAGCAGAGGAATTCAATCTAGCACTTGGCTTTCTTGGCTCTTAGATTTTATTCCACAGCTTTCTTGTATAATTTTAAGAGCCAAGAAAGCCAAGTGCTAGATTTAATTCCTCTGCTCTCCCATGGAAGATGGCAAGCTTAGGGTTACAGACTTTTTTCCTTTGCTCTCCCAAGGATGTTTGGTGAGCTAAGGCCTACAGATAGCTCAGCTCTCCCATGAAAGTTAGCGAGCTGCCACAGATTTTATTCCACAGCTTTCTTGTATAATTTTGTGGCAGCTCGCTAACTTTCATGGGAGAGCTGAGCTTATCTGTAGGCCTTAGCTCACCGACATCCTTGGGAGAGCTAAGTAAAAAAGTCTGTAACCCTAAGCTTGCCATCTTCCATGGGAGAGCAGAATCTAGCACTTGGCTTTCTTGGCTCTTAAAATTATACAAGAAAGCTGTGGAATAAAATCTGTGGCAGCTCGCTAACTTCCATGGGGTTGCTGAGGTATAAAATCTCCAGCCCTCAGAACGCTAACTTTTATGGGAACGCCTACGAATAAGGTCTGTAGCCCTCAGCTTGCTAACCTCCATGGGAGAGCTGAGGAATAAGGTCAGTAGCCCTCAGCTCGCTAACTTTCATGCGAGAGCCGAAGAACAAGGTTTGTAGCCCTCAGCTCGCTAACTTCCATGGAAGAACTGAGGACTATAGGCTACGACACTTGCTAACTTCCATGGAAGAACTGAGGAATATAGGGTACAGCACTTGCTAACTTCCATGGTAGAACTGAGGACTGCATGGAGTCTGAACTCAAGACAAGACAGACTGTTAGGGAAGTACTGACAGAGATAGCGATAGAATTGATTAGATGTTTATGGCAGCACCTCTTCTAGGCTCAGACGGCACGCAGCCATGGGTTTTATGTGCCAAGTTAAAGAACATAGGCATGAAAATCACACAATACCCCACCTATGTGAATATATGGAAAGACGGTTACTCCATTCTTTTAAGGTTCAGGCTGCTTAGTAGCTACTAATAACGTTGACAAATGTGTATGTGAAAGTTGACAAGTCTGTGAAGAATTACAAATCAGACATTGTATGTAGATTTGCAGCACAGCTAGGTCTACCATAGTATCAGAGGTAGGGCACCCCTTTTAGGGTCTTTAAAATTGCCATAATGTCAGAAGAAACACGCTGTCTTCCAGCTCCTGAGTAAATGTAACAGGACGCTCTCATGCACCAGCCTGTCAATTTCCAGTGGGGGGAGGGGGGGTTCTAAAGTGATGACAAACATAAAAGGGCATTTATCTCCCATTTATAAGGTCAGAAATGGTGACAGGACTTGCCCCCGTACTCTCGTAAATGATATCAATGGCTCCTTTTTTATAAACTAGTCTGAAGTTTGAAAAATACTCATTCTTCATATACCTTTTATCTCTTCTAAAATGTGTTGACCTGCATTTCCACTTTAAGTCTGGTTTACCTGCTAATATTTTGACCACTTGACTGAAGTTTAGTGTTCTCTGTCAATAAGCCTCCACTATGGCCTGGCAGATCTCATAGAGCATGTAAATGGGTCTCTGCCAAGTGCTGGTATTGATATTTGGTGAATTGTGCCAACTTGTGTCCTGTTTGATCCTTGTACCCAGGCAGGCTGTTCTGAGCCATCCTTTAAATCCCGAGCCCTTCACTAGCTGAGACGCAAATCATTTAAATAGAATTACTCCCTGTATTTTCTGATATCCTATAACTCGAACGTTTTAGATTTCTACTATTTTTATAAAATTATTAACCCAACTAAAGGCGCATTTTAGGGGCCCCTGCCCACTACATCACCAAACCAGAATTCCCAGCTTTGACAACTTTGTTTTAGTTTTTATTTTATCATTTAGTAAATCTCCTTTATGCGGGAATAAAGTTTGCATGATTCTTTGCTATAATCAATGCAAAGCATAGTAAAAGATGTTCTTGGGACACCCCCACCCCCTTCCCATCTCTCCCTCCTTTTCACGCTCTTGAAGCTGGGGAAACATCCCCTGAGTGTGACTTGTCAGAGCTTACACAGGACTTTATCCCCCACCCACCCCCTAGTGACAGCCCTAGTCCAATCACTAGGCACCAGCGCTGTCACATGGGGGAGAGAGGACTGTATCTGTCTTCAGTTTCAAGCACCTCTTCTTTAGCCTTTCCTCTACTCAGACTGCCATCTCCATGCATGGCCACCATATGTCAGTTTTGCACAACCCCCCCCCCCCCCTTCCCACATTGGTTGTGACTGCCCTAACGGCTTCAGCCCATTTCTGTACGAAAGATGACTTCCCCCCCCCCACACCCACCTCCATGTGACAGCCCTGGTACAATCACTATGCACCAAGCCTGTCACATGGGGGAAGGAGGACTGTATTTGTCTTCAGTTTCATCCACCTCTTATCCAGCCTTTCCTCTACTCAGACTGCCATCTCCATGCATGGCAACCATATGTCAGTTTTGCACAAGGTAGGTGAGCCCATAGATATTTTACTGACTTGTATTACTGTCTTGGCGATTGCAATTAAGCAATAGCAGCTGACACCCAACCCCCCCCCCCCCCCTACACACACAAACACACAATTTTGACATATCCCCTTTAAAGGAGCCATACTTAATACTTAATACTATATATCTATCTCTGAAGGTCCTCTTAATATACATGAACCATTTATAGTGATTCAATCTGAGAAAATGAAAGAAGTGACTCGATGTCTGCACCCAATGTCATATGAACAACGCAACGTCAATTATCAGAAGTGCCGCAACTTCTTACTGTTCTTTGTCCCAGCAATCATGGAAGTCATGGTAGGACATAGATGTTGTTGATTGTGCAGTGCTGAAGCCATTGTTTTATACATAGAGGATACTATGCAACAGGGTCCCACAGGCAGCCAGTTTGATGCCGCTCCTTGGGGGTGGGTCTGGCATTTCCATGTGTAGCTGTGATCTCCGATCATTCTGTCGGGGTGTAAATGATGAGATCCCAACGTCTGTGTGGGAAAAGATCCTCTTAAAGACGGGGCGGAAGCGAGTGTAACAATTGTGGTGCTTCGCTGGGTTATAATCTTGAATGTGTAGTTAGGTTTCGGGTAATTGTACTTTAATATCTCGTCCTCTCTTGTGCTGAACATTAACGGTCCTTACATTTTTAGTGGCTGTATTTCCTGGTTATTGGCAGGTATTAGAAAGTCGGTTATATGTGAAGTCATGGTAATCTTGACTTCTAGATCCTGTTTTTGTTTTCTTATAGGACTCCTTTTTGATTTTTAAGTTTTTAAAGGAGGATTCCAGGTATGGCATTTTTATTTTTACATCGATACATTGGTTCTAGCTTGGACCAATATAACTCTGCATATACCAAACCTGTGGGATCCCTTTAGAACAGTGGTTTTCAAACTGTGGCCCGGGGGCAAGGTTCGGCCCTTTTTCTTGCTTTTATCCCACCCTCGGGGCACTATTTAATACACTGATAACAACAGTGGGGCATAGTTTCCCCCACTGACGCCAATGAAAAGACCCAATTTCTCCCAATGGCACCAACAATGGCACCCAATGATGGGACACAAGTTCTCCCACTGACACCAATGATGGGACACACTTTCTCCCACTGACACCAATGATGGGACGCACTTTCTCCCACTGACGCCAATGATGGGACGCACTTTCTCCCACTGACGCCAATGATGGGACGCACTTTCTCCCACTGACGCCAATGATGGGACGCACTTTCTCCCACTGACGCCAATGATGGGACACCATTTCTCCCACTGACGCCAATGATGGGACACCATTTCTCCCACTGACGCCAATGATGGGACACCATTTCTCCCACTGACGCCAATGATGGGACACCATTTCTCCCACTGACGCCAATGATGGGACACCATTTCTCCCACTGACGCCAATGATGGGACACCATTTCTCCCACTGACGCCAATGATGGGACACCATTTCTCCCACTTTCACCAAGGATGGAGGATTATTTTTTCCCCCACTGACGTTGGAACCTTTTCTACTCCCACTGGCCACTTTTCGGCCCCCCTAAAGGACAGTAAACTGGTCCTTTTGTGTAGAAAGTTTTGAGACCCCTGCTGTTTTTTCACCAATCCATGCTTCCTCACTGTCCCCACTTCAGTAGTCAACCATGGATAAGTTCTGGTGCCACAGCTTAACCAAGTGGATGATCTCTGCCCTGGCTGTGTTAGAGTCCAGACCTAGTGATTGGCCCATTGGGGCCAAGGTACTGCCATGTAAGTGATGCCCTATGCGTCCCCATACTCGGAAGCAATGCTCCATTACAGCGATGGAGTGGGGAGACCGTGCATAAGCATGGAAATCACTAAAGTAAAACAACGCTCCTCCGGTGATCTCCACTTGCTTCCCGGTCCTGTGCTGAGCGACTACCCTGCTGCATTCTGAACGCAGGAGGTCGCCCACTCAGCACTGGTGCCTTTTTTGGAGAATGCATTGCATTTTCTCAATGCAATAGAAAGCATTTTCTGACTGGACCAGGTGGAGATCATGACATCACCAGGACGTTGAACTCACGACCTCCACCTTGTCCAATCGGAGCATGCTTTGTACTTCATTGAATGGCGCCTGGTTCCAGAAACTGGTGCAGATCATTGGGCTGGTGGTGCCTCCTACAGTGAATTTCATCTTGTACAGCATGGGTGCTCAACCTGTGGCCTTCCAGCTTTTACGGAACTAAGTCTCATTATGCCTCTGCCTTTGGGAGTCATGTTTGTAACTGCCTCATGGGACACATGGTTCTGCAACAGCTGGCGAGCCACAGGTTGAACACCCATGTCCTACAGCAGAGGTAGGCAACCTCGGGCCCTCCAGCTGTTTTGAAACTACAAGTCCCTTAAGACATTGCAAGACCCTAACAATCACAGGCATGTCTCCTAGAGGCAGAGGCAAGATGGGATTTGTAGTTTCACCACAACTGGAGGGCTGAGGTTGCCTATCCCTGTCCTACAGGGATTCCACAGGTATGGCATTGACATAGTTGCATTGGAACATGCTGGAACAATGTAGCTTTGTAAAAATAAATAAATACATTTTATACCTGGAATTCTTCTTTTAAGTTTTACCCTCGTGCAAAAAAACTATTTACACCATTTACAAATGTCTAATTTCCTATTTCTGTGCAAAAGATATATTTGTAAAGCCAAGTGCCACTTGTTGTTCCCTCTTCTCTTATGAGGGACACTGGACAGGAAGTGATGTGTGCTTAGGGGACTGTCTCCCTTTTTAGGAAACAGAATTTCTTTTTTTATGTCTGAAAAGGTTCCTAAAACTTTAACTTCTAGATGTGAAAATGTTAATAATGAAGCCGTGCTTTTTACATTTACTGTCCTTTTAACCATTGTACGCTGATTTGCCTGTGTCTGATGTTTGCTGTTTCGGCATACTTGATGAACCACCGCCGTTGGGTTGGCTCGGGTCCTTTTCTATGCCGAATCGCATGCGGAAACAGCTGACGGAGGGATTGAAGTGGTGCACATCTTAAGGAGGAACTCCAGTCTGAAAACAACCTAATTAAAGATCACCATCATAGGGAAGTGCGCTTGTGAGGGTGAGCACCCGACGTCTGTGTCTTGTAAATGAGCCAAGAAAAAGGAATGTAAACATTGCGGGTATTTTGGCCCGGGGTTGTATGAAAAGGCCTACAGCAGTGATGGAGAACCTTGGCACCCCAGATGCTTTGGAACTACATTTCCCATGATGCTCCTGCACTCTGCAGTGCAGTGTAGATGAGCATCATGGGAAATGTAGTTCCAAAACATCTGGGGTGCCAAGGTTCACCATCACTGGCCTACAGGTATGAAAGTTGCAGTAAAGGGAAAGTTCACCTTTTTTCTCGAAAAATTGAAAAGTGAACTAAATATCCTGGCCACCCCTCCAGGCTCCACTGCACATAGTTGCCATGATGCCCGGTGCGGCCGGTAAAGTGGTCTGTACGCCGCACACTCCAGAGTCGGGCACCATCATAATGCTCGCAATGGCAAGTGCTCGTTGGTCAGTGTGACCAATTTTGACCAATGAAAAGAGCTTCTTTAATTCTGGGGACACCTTACTGGAAGAAGAAGCCTCAGATGCACTGCTGATTGGCCAGCACCAATCACGTAGCTACAATGACCAATGAGCACTTGCCTTTGCAAGCATTATGTTGGGTGCTCACTCCAGGGCTGTGTATTGTAGTGTTTTTTGGTGTAAGGACCTCAACCGCGGCAGCACAGGGCATCTTGGCCGGGGTCCTGAGGGTTGGCAAGGATATTTAGAATTAGTTCACTTTTCTTTTTTTTTGTGAATAGGTGAACTTTCCCTTTTTTTTTTTAAATCTTATTCTTACAAACGGCACTGTGCATTTAAAAAAAAGCTGGGGCACCTTGTCTTCATGGACCCATTTATGTATAAGAGGAACTTGGCCTTAAAAAAAGGACTATGGTTGTTTGTAGCTCAGGTGCATTATTCTAATTGCCTGCAAATAACTGCTAGCGCTCAAGTGCTCAGTAATCGCACCAATGGTTCCTTATTGGATTAGCTACACATTAGCCTGTAGCAATTGTTTAAATGCCAAGTCCACCTTCCACCTTTGTGCCCCACAATTACCTTAATTGTGGGTTGTTTTGCTCCATAGAGCCCTGAATTCTTCTGAATTCGACACGTCTGCATCATCCATTCACAAGGATCTGTGGATGGAAGACTACAAGTCCCATCATCTACTTTTGTAGAGTTCAGTGGAGCACAAGTGTAGTGACGTCCACGCATGTACTTGTAGTGCATTGTTTGCTTCCTTCGCCCCCATCATGGAAGGGTCTGTATCTCAGTACTGACCTGGGGCTAGGAGAAGAGTCTATAGTAGCCTGTGCACTGCACCCACCACACACTGATCATGGTTGCAATGAAAACTATTTTTTTTTTTTTTTAAAGCTGAACTCCGGGATAAGTAAATTGTTGTCCAAATCCATTCATCATGTGTATTCTTCCTTAGAGAAACTTCAGTCTGCTCACATAATTTGTAATAAAAACATCTTTGCCTTTCTGAAGCTTCCCTCCAACCACTTTGCATATTATTTTATATATACTGTGATTCTGTACTTGCCAAATATGCTGCAGAAATCTCCCTCCACTGAGTCTGCCTGCAACCATTTTAACTGTGGGCAGCTGAAGCCGCTGCCTGTTCACTTCCTGGATTTACACAGACACACCTTCAGCTCTCTCTGCAGTTCTCATTGGCCCTCTTATGATTCACCCCCACCTTCCTGGCAAACTCTCACTTGAGAGTGAGAGAGCTGTACATGATGTCACAAGCCTAGGCTTTTTACCAGACAAGAAACGGAAAGTGGGCTGTATAAGGTATTTACTGGCCGAAAAAAAAATATATTTTACTATCCAAAGTTAAAGAAACAACAAGGGCAGAAAATTTTGATGAAAAGTTGAAAAAATGACTGAAGGTCCGCTTTGGTGTATTTCTTCGAGATCTGTGCAGTAATTCAGTGTGACTGGTCACTGCTGCTCTCTCCCCTTGTGCAGGGAGACTGGTCTAGTTTCCGGCCCCCTCCTGTAGTTTTCTGCATGCCGTCTAGTGGGTGGGGCCTGATGGGTCCCTCCCACAGCTCTGCTATCTATCCTTGTGCAGGGTGACTGGTCTGGTCTCCACCCCCTCTTGTAGTTTTCAGTAGGCAGCTTGTAGTGGGTGGGTCTTTCAGGCCCCTCCCACAGCTCTGCTCTCTCTCCTTGTGCAGGGTGACTGGTCTTGTCCCCGCCCCCCTTTTCTATAGTATATGGCAGTGTTTCTCAACTCCAGTCCTCAAGGCGCCCCAACAGGTCATGTTTTCAGGATTTCCATTATTTTGCACAGGTGATTTGATCAGTTTCGCTGCCTTCGTAATTACCAAAGCTGTTTCATCTGAGGGAAATCCTAAAAACATGACCTGTTGGGGCGCCTTGAGGACTGGAGTTGAGAAACACTGGTATATGGAGCCTGCTGAGTCACTCCCACATCTCTGCTCAGGCAGCGATGATGTCACCGCTCCTTTTTATAAAGTTATATCTGTGCTTGCAAGGGCATTTGGTGCACACAAAGCAGATTTATATCCTTTGTGGCTATTGAGGAATCTATTTAAAATGAAAGATTATGTGCCTGGAGTTCAGCTTCTTTTTATTAAAAATAAATAAAAAAAACGGTAGAATGTGCCTTTTTAATTTCATGCAATCAATTTTTACCGCTGTATATAACGGAAACAGCAGAGGGCGCCAACTAAATGCAGTATATAGGAAAACACTTTATTAAAAAATCACAAGTAGCGCCATTCTCGATGATTCCTTATGTTACTGCTGTGTAACCAACACCAAAGGGAGTCCATTGTACCCTCTGCAAGCGTGGCAGTTAATTGCAGATGATTTTAATAGCATGACCGGGTGACTAAAAAATAACTTTTCTACCACAGTGGCTAAAAATTGGACATAGTAGTGGTATGATGATATATAACTAACTACTTACCGTACAAAGAGTACAGTTCTTCTTTAAGTAGGATCAGTGCTGGCCATCTGCCAATCAGATTCATGCAATCCTATCCTGACAAACAGTTGGACTCTGGTGGCTTGGGGGTCACATAGACAGTTGCTGCCTATGACGCTTGTAAACACGACTGTCTGTATTGGTATTCAGTCTCATCCACCTCAGCCCCCCCCCCCCCGCTCAGACTTGCATCTCCATACAAAGCCGATATATCATTTTTCATAAGCCCCCCCACCCTCCACACATTGGTTGTGATTGCCTTAACGCCTTCAGCCCCATGCCTGTATGAAAGAGAGTTTTCTGTATCACAACCGCCCCGCAAACAGTTGTGGCAGAGATGGATTGGAATGTTAAGGTGCTTGGTTTTTGTTTTTTCTCTTTATATAAAGCCTTAAACTATTGACTTTTGTTTTTCTTGCCTAATGAGGAATATTATTTTAATTTCATGTTCTAAATGTAAATATATTTATAATGATAAAAAAAAAATATTAGACGTCACTAACAGATTGTGAAAAAAAAAAAAAAAAACGTTGTGTGACTCCTGTTTTTATTTATCCTTCTGAGCGACGACGATAGTAACATTGCCATGGTGTCATTCACCCGATACACAATCAGATGTTTATTTTATTATTGGGACTGCAGCCCCCCTCCCTCCTTATATAGATCAAAGGGATGGAATAAAGTGTTACTAATTAATAAAAAAAAATAATTGTTTCTGGGCTGTACTATGAGTACTAACAACAACTAACAACTATTTACCATGAAAAAAAAGAAAGCCCAAATTGTCCTGGGGAAAAAAAAGTGGTGTATTCCACCTGGATGCACAAATTAGTTGTGATGATATGTACGATTATAGTAACCCATGTCAAAGTTGCAAAATTGTGCTTGGGCATTAAGATTTGTATTACCCACAGGTGTGAAGGGGTAATGTCCACAGAACAAAGTTTGATAAAGTCGCCCTATCTACATTGTAAGGGCGACTTTATCAAACTTAATTGTTCTTTTGTTCTGTGGACATAACCCCTTTGCGCCTACAGGTAATAAAAATCTTATGTCCACAGAACAAAAGAACAATTAAGTTTGATAAAGTCGCCCTTACAATGTAGATAGGGCGACTTTATCAAACTTTGTTCTGTGGACATTACCCCTTCACACCTGTGGGTAATACAAATCTTATGTCCACAGAACAAAAGAACAATAAAGTTTGATAAAGTCGCCCTTACAATGTAGATAGGGCGACTTTATCAAACTTTGTTCTTTTGTTCTGTGGACATTACCCCTTCACACCTGTGGGTAATACAAATCTTAATGCCTAAGCACAATTTTGCAACTTTGACATGGGCTACTATAATCGTACATATCATCACAACTAATTTGTGCATCCAGGTGGAATATGCCGCCTTTTTTTTTTTCAGGACAAATTAGGCTTTCTTTTTTTTTTCTCGCAGTAATAGTTATGGATATCCTGTGTGTTTTTTTTTTTTTTTAAATATTATTAAAGGAAAACTGGCCCAAAATAGATATAGATAGATAGATAGACACAGCTACAATAAAAAAAAAAATATATATATATATATATTTTTTTTAATTGTAGCTGTATAATTCTTGCTACTGCCATAACCTACCACCAAGGAACAACCCAACCTAAATTCTCCTGCTTCTGATGATCACAGTGATACCACATATGTGTATTTTATTTTGTGTTTTGTACCCATAGTACAGCCCAGAAACAATAGTGCACATTTTGCTTTTTTAGAAAAAAATAATTTCTTTTATCCTAACAGAAACACACTGACACTAAAAAAAATTAAATAAAAACTGACTTTGACTCAAACACTAACCCTGGTACTGACCTTGAGCTGGGTATTTTTTTATTAGTATTATATACAAAAAATGTAAAACCTTTGAACAACTACAGGCAGAATTGCACTCGAAATACTTCACACACTGACAATATCTACAACTCCACAACTATGCCAAGTTACATGCATGGCACCCAGACACACCCGATACGTGTTGGCACTGTGGCAACGGTATAGGCACCATGCTACATCTATGGTGGGATTGCCCACTTTTATATAACTTCTGGAAGGCTGTCTGCTCAGAGATTTATTTCCTAGCCGAGACGAAACTGAAACTAAGGCCGCGTACACACGATTGGAAATTCCGACAACAAATGTTCGATGTGAGCTTTTTGACGGAAATTCCGACCATGTGTAGGCTCCATCGGACATTTGCTGTCGGAATTTCCGACAACAAAAATTTAAGAGCTGGTTCTCAAATTTTCCGATCAGAAAAGTTCTTGTTGGAAATTTATGATCGTGTGTATGCAATTCTGACACGCAAAAAAACATGCAATGCTCAGAATCAAGCAGAAGAGCCGAACTTCCTATTGCACTTCATTGATCTCGGCTCGTTGTACGTCACCGCGTTCTTGACGTTCTGAATTTCCAACAAGATTTGTGTGACCGTGTGTATGCAACACAAGTTTGAGCCAACATTCCGTCGGTTTTGTTGTCGGAATTTCCGATCGTGTGTACGCGGCAATACACCAGAATGTTGCTTACTGAATATAATGAATATATTCCCTAAGCAAATACAAAAAAAAAAAATTCAATTGTGAGGCACATACTAAATGCGGCCAAATCGATTATTCCCAAACACTGGAAAACCACACGTGCCCACAGTGACGGAATGGCTACATATGGTGGATTCAATTAATAAAATGGAAGAAATAGCCTCGGAAAGGACTGAAAAATTCCACAAATTATTTGACGCCCTGGTTCCTATTCAAATACTCTGATGCATACGATAGATTACAAAGTGGGTGAGTGGAATCGCGTTAAAGAATTCACAACACAGGCCTATTTTTTGGTTAGTACATATATGCTCAGGTATACATCTGTATATTAATTTATACATGAGTATATTCTGTTCAGACGGATTGCAATTGTAATGGTAACTGAATTCTTTGGAATACTCTGCACTATAATTTTTTAGTTTTTTTTTACCCGTATATACTCGAGTATAAGCCGAGGCACCTAATTTTACCACAAAAACTGGGAAAACTTATGGACTTGAGTATAAGCCTAGGATGTGAAACGCAGCAGCTACTGTAAGTGGAAAAGCGGGTCAACAATGCCCATTTGCAGCCTCACTGTGCCCATTTGCAGCCTGACGTCACTGTGCCCATTGCAGCTCTTCAACTCGACCATCCTCTCATTATGGTAATTTGCAGCCTGACCTCACCGTGCCCATTGCAGAATCCGATCTGTGTACCCGAGTCCGTGACATATTCGGATGGCGGCCGTGCAGTGTTAAAAACTCACGCTCCTCCTTGTGCTGTTCCGTGATAGGCGGAACACTCGGTTTCCCAGAAAACACCGTATTCAGTGTTCCGCCTATCACGATCGCCCTCTCGTTTATCACGGACGAGAGGGCGATCGTGATAGGCGGAACACTGTGCGGCGTGCTCACAGCACAAAGGGAGATACGCAAATATGCGGCTCCACGGAAAAAAGGCCCAGTCCAGTGGGGCCGCATATTTGCGTACGGTCGGTGTGAAGGGGTTAAACCTAGGCCCCTGCTAAGAATGGATGATGCCATCTATGGGAGTTTTCCCTGGCAGGCTTCTAGAGGTACGTAAATGGCTGGAGCAAGAGTAGACTTTTACTTTGGTCAAAGTGATCTACAGATGCTCCTTACCTGGTAAGGGTGAGCTAACAGGCTTCACCTCCCCCCAAGCCCCTGTTTTCCGGTTGCCATGTAACACGCAGGGCCCCTTGTTGGATCTTTTTTCAGGGATGGGCAGTGCGCAGTAGTGCTGATGCAATGATGTCACCACCATTTTCAGCCATGTTGCATTATGGGTGGAGGGGGCTGGGAGAGGCGTGTCCATGACACCACAGAAGTGCTGATGTACCGTATATACTCGAGTATAAGCCGAGTTTTTAAGCACAATTTTTTGTGCTGAAAATGCCCCCCTCGGCTTATACTCGAGTCACCTTTTTGCGCCTGATCTCCCGAACTTTGCGGAGCCGGTACCGACCGACCGTAGGTTCTCTGGACCCCAAACTTGGCACACATGTAGCCCCACTCTTCCTCTACAAGTGTGCAAAGTTTCTTGTCCGAAAGACCTACGGCCGAGGAGTACTGATTTTTCAAAGCCGGGCACCCCTTCCATAGACTCCCATGTTAAACGGTCATTTCTCTGGTGACTTTGAGGACCCGGTACCGGCCGGTCGTAGGTTCTCTGGACACCAAACTTGGCACACATGTAGCCCCACTCTTTCTCTACAGGTTTGCAAAGTTTCTTGTCCGGGGGACCTACAGCCGGGGAGCACCGATTTTTCAAACCCGGGCACCCCTTCCATAGACTCCCATGTTAAACGTCAGTCTAGTCATGGACACAGTGAGGCATGGACACAGTGAGGCACACCCTAGGCTTATACTCGAGTCAATACGTTTTCCCAGTTTTTGATATAAAATTAGGTGCCTCGGCTTATATTTGGGTCGGCTTATACTCGAGTATATACGGTAATCATGTTTTTCAGCATTGTTATGTTGTGGATGCAGGGCGCTGGGCTGAAGCCTGCTCTGGAGGCGGATGCATGACCCCACATTAGTGCTGATGTAATCACGTCACCACAATTTTCAGCATTGTTACATTGTGGATGTGGGGTGCTGGGCTGAAGCCTGCTCAGAAGGCGGGTCCATGACACTGTGCCCTCACAGGATGTGTGCTGTCTTTCTGGTTAAATGATGTTCAGCATTATGGAGGACATCTTGTGGTAGAGAAGAGGTACTGCGAGGGATGGGCAGTGCTGGAGAGAGGAGGTAAATATTGCAGTCTGAGCTGCTTCCAAATTTTCTTTTCAGCTACTGGGGCCCCAGTAAAAAAAAAAAAAACAGCTGGGCATTGAGATTTAAGGCAGATCTTCACTGTATCTTCGAACCAAAAACACTATTTAATTCCTTTTTAATATTAAAAGCAAACGCCCCCATCCATCCACGTCTTCATGCTTTATTTTGCTGAGAAATCACTTTGAAAAACACCCCCCTAGCATTTCTGGCCGCTGCCATCTTGAGTAAGGGCGGAGGATTCATGTAGCATTTACTTCCTGGAATCCATCTGCCCTTAGCTCAGCCATGCAGGTGTTTTGTCAGATTAGGCGACCCGTCAGAATTGGTAACAGTAGTGATATTCCATCGCCGCCATCTTGCTACACCCCGCACTCCTCCTCCATAGTAAGGATACACTGAGAAGGGGGAAAGCGGTCTGCTTCCCCCCTTCTCAGTGTATCATTACTTTGGAGGAGGAGTACGGGGTGTAGCAAGATGGCGGCAATGTTACTTCTCTAACCAATTCTGACGGGTTGCAATATCTGACAAAACACAGGCAGAAGGGCGTGCTTATGTGAGAAAACCCATCCTGAAGGCTCCTGGAATGTATGACATCATTTGCCTAAGCCAGAAACCAGGAAGTAGCTGAAGAAATGTAAAAAAAAAAAAATGTTTAAAACAGGAAAGTATATCTTATTTACTTATCTATTTGCTACTTGTAGAATAAGAACATAAAATAGTCAATATTGATTGAGAGAGTGAAGTTCTGTTTTAAAGTAGAACGTAGCAGCTATGCTATGGGTCCCCAGGAACACATGTGCAAGTAATGCAGGGCCATTTCAGATATGCCTGGGTTGTACTTCTATAGTATGAGTACTGTGCAGTTCTGGAAGTGGTTATATCCGTGTTTTCATGTTCCAAGTCCGATGTCACATTTTCCCCACTCAGGAGTAACAGCCACAAAGACAGACATAGACATGGAAGTAGCGGATCAGCTGCAATAATCTGCTAAACACCTAAAAATAACAAAGTGACTAATGCGGAGGGTGAGGCAATGGTCTGCTTTACGAGGCAATTCCTGTTTTGTAATTCCTGAAATAAGTAATGTTCCAATGGCTATTGTAGATCAAGGGTACCTGTTATTAGAAGATACTGTACAAAAATCTGATTTAGCAACAATAATGTGCACCATAATGTATCCTGCTCTAGCTTACCTAAGGCCCCTTTCACACTGAGGCGTTGAAAAAACGCTCAAAAATTATAGGATTTTGTACCTCTATTTTACTGCGATTTTACCGCGTTTTTACCGCGATCGCGGTAAAAATAGCGCTAACGCGTATGCGTTTTTACCGCGATTTTACCGCGTTCGCGCTAAAATTAGCGCGAACGCGGTAAAAACGCATAGGCGTTAGCGCTATTTTTTAACATAACGCTTATGCCTATGCGTTTTTACCGCGTTTTTACTGCGAATCCCATTCATTTCAATGGGGATAGGCGTTTTTACAGCGCTATTTTATGCGCCCTAAAGTTGCTCTAAAAAAGCTGTTTGCAGGATTTTTTTCAACGCCCAGCCAGCAAAACGCCTCAATGTGAAAGCCCTCAGAGATTTCACATTGAGAATGCTGGGGCAGGATTATTTCAGGCGTTATTACAGCGCTATTTTTACCGCGAAAACGCGGTAAAAACGCCTCAGTGTGAAAGGGGCCTAAAGGTCACCGACGTATCCGAAGTGTGCTTGGTATGCAAGCTGGAGCTCAGGCACACCCCTCCCATCCCCATAACATAGTGTTGGTGCCTTAAATTAATTATGGGGGGGGGGTGAGAACTGCATACTGTGCACATCTCAAATCTAAGGTATTCATAGCCATCATTTCTCAACCTATTTTCAGTGGTGGCACCCTTTGAAAGTATGCAAAATCTCGAGGCAACCCAGTTTGAAAGGTAAGCAACGTAAATGTTAGTTCTAATTTTAACGCTTAAGTACTGTCTGTGATGGGTTTTTTTTTTTTTCACCAACATCCAAATTGTCAGAAAAAGATTTTGGGGTGTGTCCCCTTCTTCAAGGTCCAAGCAGTAGAAGGGGACTCACCCCAAAAGCTTGTCCTGACAATTTGGATGTTAGTGCAAATAAAATAAAAAAGTATCATGGGCAAAACGTGATTGTTCTAGTTGGAAGTGCGCTAATACGGCTGCGATTACCTCAAGTTATAAATGGGAATCCTGAGCCCGGGACGATGCACACACCCCCTTCACATCAGAGTCCCCATCTCAATAGAGGTTTTTCCATTGCATCAGAGGCCCTCTACCACATCAGCATTGCACCGTCATGTCAGAATCCCCACTTCACGTCAGAGGCCCCCTATCACATCAGCATTACCCCATCATATCAGAATCATTCCTTCACATCAGAGGCCCCCCATCATATCAGAATCCTTCCTTCATGTCAGAGGTCCCCTATCACATCAGAATCACCCCTATACATCAGAGACACCCCAACACATGAGAGCCCACCATCACATCAGAGTTATCCCAATACATTAGAAGCCCCCCTTTTACATCAGCGGTTTTCCTATTGCATCAGAAGTCCTCCCATCACATCAGAGGCCTTCCTACCACATCTGCATTGCACCACCATGTCAGAATCCCCACTTCATGTCGGTGGCCTGATATCACGTCCGCATTTCCCCATCACATCAGAATTCTTCCTTCACATCAGAGGCACCCCAGTACATCAGCATTGCCCCACAACATCAGCATTGACCTATCACATCAGAATCCCTCCTTCACATCAGAGGCACCCCAGTACATCAGCATTGCCCCACAACATCAGCATTGACCCATCACATCAGAATCCCTCCTTCACATGAGAGGCACCCCAGTACATCAGCATTGACCCATCACATCAGAATGCCTCCTTCACGTCAGAGGCACCCCAGTACATCAGCATTGCCCCACAACATCAGCATTGACCCATCACATCAGAATCCCACCTTCACATCAGAGGCACCCCAGTACATCAGCATTGCCCCACAACATCAGCATTGACCCATCACATCAGAATCCCACCTTCACATCAGAGGCACCCCAGTACATCAGCATTTCCCCACAACATCAGCATTGACCCATCACATCAGAATCCTTCCTTCACGTCAGAGGCACCCCATCACATCAGCATTGCCCCACAACATCAGCATTGATCCATCACATCAGAATCCCTCCTTCAAGTCAGAGGCACCCTATCACATCAATATTGCCCCACAACATCAGAGTTTCCCCTTCTTGGGAATACCCCAGACGATGCAAGGTATTGCGAAACGTGTCGGGAGACTCCACTGCTGCCACTGAGTGTTTTGCAAAGAGCTATTTCTATAGATTGAATGTAAGTGTATCTACCTACATTTAATAAATATTATCGACTGTATTACGCTATGTGCCCTCTCCTTCTTTCTTCCACTATGGTCCCATTGTGAGCTATTTCACCATTTTATCGGGCTTGGAGATTTGGTGACATCATTTGATCCTGGATCTTGGATATATATGTGTGCAATGCCAGCTGGGACCCCATATCCATAGATATATATATATCAAGCCTAGCTGACCCTATAGACGTATGTCCATTGGGTCCATTCCATCTGGTAAGCCTCCTTTCGATGTGGTGGTGGTCACGTTACAGTCACTTGTTCTTTTGAAAATCACCATTGTATCTTGGAAGCTTCAACATTATCCACTTTTTGAATGGTCATCAGAGACTTTTTCAGCACTTTTTGTATTTTGGATTTATTTGTACAGACTTTTCAAGACTCATTCACTACACTTGGGTGTTAATTTTTTATGCATAGCGCTACATTTTTTGTATATGGAGAGGTCCCTACCACATCAGTATCACCCCATCATATCAGAATCCCAACTTCATGTCTTAGGCACCCCATCCCTGGCCCCAGTTCGGATCTCTCCCCACAACTTTCCTCCCCCGCAGAATGTTCCTACCAACTCTTCCAGTACAGGGCTCTCTCACCAACCTACCTCCCCCACAGAACTCTCCTTCCAACCTTCTATTACAGGTCTCTCCCCCCAACCTCCCTCCCCCACAAAACTTTCCTACCCACCCCTCCAGTACAGGGTTCTCGCACCAACCTCCCTCCCCCACATAAGTCTCCTGTCAACCCTACAGTACAGAGCTCTCCCCTCAACCTCCTTTACCTATGGAACTTTTCTGCTATCCCTTTAGTACAGAGCTCTCCCCACAACCTCCCTCCCCCACAAAACTCTCCTGTCAACCCCTCCAGTACAACATTTGCCCCTCAACCCCCCTAGTGTGGAGCTCTCCCCCATCCAAATACAAAGTGTCCCAAAGGAAGTTCACTGTTGAAGAGCAACTAGTACTTACCTGAGAGTGCCAGGGAGAAGACTTCAGTGCAGGTGATGGCTGTAGAAGAGGCCACTGCCTCTACCGGTTCTTATTCATGAGTGAAGATCTGGTGGTAAGCACTGGTCAGTGGCAGTACACTCTTATTCATGGGTGAAGATTTGGTGGTAAGCACTGGGCAGTGGCAGTACACTCTTATTCATGAGTGAAGATTTGGTGGTAAGCACTGGGCAGTGGCAGTACACTCTTATTCATGAGTGAAGATTTGGTGGTAAGCACTGGGCAGTGGCAGTACACTCTTATTCATGAGTGAAGATCTGGTGGTAAGCACTGGGCAGTGGCAGTACACTCTTATTCGTGAGTGAAGATCTGGTGGTAAGCACTGGGCAGTGGCAGTACACTCTTATTCGTGAGTGAAGATCTGGTGGTAAGCACTGGGCAGTGGCAGTACACTGTTATTCATGAGTGAAGATTTGGTGGTAAGCACTGGGCAGTGGCAGTACACTCTTATTCATGAGTAAAGATTTGGTGGTAAGCACTGGGCAGTGGCAGTACACTCTTATTCATGAGTGAAGATTTGGTGGTAAGCACTGGGCAGTGGCAGTACACTCTTATTCATGAGTAAAGATTTGGTGGTAAGCACTGGGCAGTGGCAGTACACTCTTATTCATGAGTGAAGATTTGGTGGTAAGCACTGGGCAGTGGCAGTACACTCTTATTCATGAGTGAAGATTTGGTGGTAAGCATTGGGCAGTGGCAGTACACTCTTATTCATGAGTAAAGATTTGGTGGTAAGCACTGGGCAGTGGCAGTACACTCTTATTCATGAGTAAAGATTTGGTGGTAAGCACTGGGCAGTACACTCTTATTCATGAGTAAAGATTTGGTGGTAAGCACTGGGCAGTGGCAGTACACTCTTATTCATGAGTGAAGATTTGGTGGTAAGCACTGGGCAGTGGCAGTACACTCTTATTCGTGAGTAAAGATTTGGTGGTAAGCACTGGGCAGTGGCAGTACACTCTTATTCATGAGTAAAGATTTGGTGGTAAGCACTGGGCAGTGGCAGTACACTCTTATTCATGAGTAAAGATTTGGTGGTAAGCACTGGGCAGTGGCAGTACACTCTTATTCATGAGTAAAGATTTGGTGGTAAGCACTGGGCAGTGGCAGTACACTCTTATTCATGAGTAAAGATTTGGTGGTAAGCACTGGGCAGTGGCAGTACACTCTTATTCATGAGTGAAGATTTGGTGGTAAGCACTGGGCAGTGGCAGTACACTCTTATTCATGAGTGAAGATTTGGTGGTAAGCACTGGGCAGTGGCAGTACACTCTTATTCGTGAGTGAAGATTTGGTGGTAAGCACTGGGCAGTGGCAGTACACTCTTATTCATGAGTAAAGATTTGGTGGTAAGCACTGGGCAGTACACTCTTATTCATGCGTAAAGATTTGGTTGTAAGCACTGGGCAGTGGCAGTACACTCTTATTCATGAGTGAAGATTTGGTGGTAAGCACTGGGCAGTGGCAGTACACTCTTATTCGTGAGTGAAGATTTGGTGGTAAGCACTGGGCAGTGGCAGTACACTCTTATTCATGAGTGAAGATTTGGTGGTAAGCACTGGGCAGTGGCAGTACACTCTTATTCATGAGTAAAGATTTGGTGGTAAGCACTGGGCAGTGGCAGTACACTCTTATTCATGAGTGAAGATTTGGTGGTAAGCACTGGGCAGTGGCAGTACACTCTTATTCGTGAGTGAAGATTTGGTGGTAAGCACTGGGCAGTGGCAGTACACTCTTATTCATGAGTAAAGATTTGGTGGTAAGCACTGGGCAGTGGCAGTACACTCTTATTCATGCGTAAAGATTTGGTTGTAAGCACTGGGCAGTGGCAGTACACTCTTATTCATGAGTGAAGATTTGGTGGTAAGCACTGGGCAGTGGCAGTACACTCTTATTCGTGAGTGAAGATTTGGTGGTAAGCACTGGGCAGTGGCAGTACACTCTTATTCATGGGTGAAGATTTGGTGGTAAGCACTGGGCAGTGGCAGTACAAGGTACAAAGTACTGCCACATTCTGGAAAAAAATAAAACCCCTGGATATCGAGAATCATTGTTGCCTGCAGGAGAATTTCCCAGTTTTGGCAGTTTTAAAAGCCACAGGGGGCTGCAGATTGAAGAGTTTTTTTTTATATGGTACAATATCTCACAAAAGTAAGTACACCCCCTCACATTTTTGTAAATATTTTATTATATCTTTTCATGTGACAACGCTGAAGAGATGACACTTTGCTACAATGTAAAGTAGTGAGTGTACCTCTTGTATAACAGGGTAAATTTGCTGTCCCCTCAAAATAACTCAACACAGCCATTAATTTTGTATTTGTGTGGCCACCATTATTTTCCAGCACTGCCTTAACCCTCTTGGGCATGCTCTACATAAAGATGGTCTCTAGGCTATAAGAAGATTGCCAAGACCTTGAAACTGAGCTGCAACACGATGGCCAAGACCATACAGCGGTTTAACAGGACAGGTTCCACTCAGAACAGGCCTCGTCAAAGATGTTGAGTGCACGTGTTCAGCGTCATATCCAGAGGTTGTCTTTGGGAAATAGACGTATGAGTGCTGCCAGCATTGCTGCAGAGGTTGTCAGTGCTCAGACCATACGACACACACTGCATCAAATTGGTCTGTATGGCTGTCGTCCCAGAAGGAAGCCTTTTCTAAAGATGATGCACAAGAAAGCCTGCAAACAGTTTGCTGAAGACAAGCAGACTAAGGACATGGATTACTGGAACCATGTCCTGTGGTCTGATGAGACCGAGATAAAAATATTTGGTTCAGATGGTGACAAGCGTGTGCGGCGGGAACCAGGTGAGGAGTACAAAGACAAGTGTGTCTTGCCTACAGTCAAGCATGGTGGTGGAAGTGTTATGGTCTGGGGCTGCATGAGTGCTGCCGGCACTGGGGAGCTACAGATCATTGAGGGAACCATGAATGCCAACATGTACTGTGACATACTGAAGCAGGGCATGATCCCCTCCCTTTGGAGACTGGTCCGCAGGGCAGTATTCCAACATGATAATGACCCCAAACACACCTCCAAGACCACCACTGCCTTGCTAAAGAAGCTGAGGGTAAAAGGTGATGGACTGGCCAAGCATGTCTCCAGACCTAAACCCTATTGAGCATCTGTGGGGCATCTTCCAACGGAAGGTGGAGGAGCGCAAGGTCTCTAACATCCACCAGCTCCGTGATGTCGTCGTGGAGGAGTGGAAAAGGACTTCAGTGGTAGGCTTGTGCACAACGGAAAAATTCGTTCCGTTTCGGTTCGTTTCTTTCCGGTCCAGTTGATTCGTAATCATTCGTAATTTTGCTAGACGGGATTTTTCGTGTTCGGACTCATTCGTATTTTTGCAAGCGACATTTTTCGTTGAATTTTTTGTTGCTTTATAATTCGTACTTTCGGTAGAGTACGTTGTTTTTCGTTGATTCTGGACACAACTCCTACTTTCCTAACTTTTTTGGGTTCGTTGATTCGTAATTTTCTGTGTCTCTCTCACGACGACGCTGCCTATTATGCCTAATGTGCTTCGAATGGATTTGTACTTTTCGAAATACATTGCGGTTATTTGTAACGATTCGAAATCTCGTATTTTACTTTCGTTTTTTACATGCGGCTATAGCCTCCGCCCCTGTACACCATTTTGAGAGGGTTCAGCACGGTGAGGGAGAAGCAGAGAGCAGAGCAGAGTGTTATTGTGCTTCGAATGGATTAGAAATCTCGTATTTTACTTTCGTTTTTTACATGCGGCTATAGCCTCCGCCCCTGTACACCATTTTGAGAGGGAGTTCAGCACGGTGAGGGAGAAACAGAGAGCAGAGCAGAGTGTTATTGTGCTTCGAATGGATTAGAAATCTCGTATTTTACTTTCGTTTTTTACATGCGGCTATAGCCTCCGCCCCTGTACACCATTTTGAGAGGGAGTTCAGCACGGTGAAGGAGAAGCAGAGAGCAGAGCAGAGTGAGTGTTATTGTGTTTCCAATGGATTCGTACATTCATAAGTTTTTTCATAACGAATTATGCCGAAGACATTCGCTATTTTGCGGTATAATTTATTTCGGATTCGGTTTTATTCGTAATTGCTTTGTTCGGAAATTCGAATGCTTCCGAATGTCCGAAAGTTGCTAAATTCGGACGAATTTCGATTCGTTACGAAACGAATTGCACAAGCCTATTCAGTGGCAACCTGTGAAGCTCTGGGGAACTCCATGCCCAAAAAGGTTAAGGCAGTGCTGGAAAATAATGGTGGTCACAAAAAATATTGACACTTTGGGCCCAATTTGGACATTTTCTCTTAGGGGCGTATAGACATTAACTACTTGCTGACTGCGCGCCGTCAGTATGGCACTCCTGCGCGAATCGTCGTAACTGTACAGTGGGCGCTTTAAAGAGTATAGGGGACGTGCTCCCGCCGCGTGATGTAGAAGCCAATGCGCGTGATCGGCGGCTCCCAGCAATTGCTCCTGAGAAGGACAGAACGGAGATCTGTCAATGTAAACAGACAGATCTCTGTTCTGTCAGGGGAGTAGAGACAGATCGTCTGCTCCTAGTACTCAGGAGCAGCGATCAGTCTCCTCCCCCAGTCAGTCCCATCCCCCCCTACACTTAGAACACACATGAGGGAATACACTTAACCCCTTGATCACCCTCTAGTGTTAACCCCTTCCCTGCCAGTGACATTTATACAGTAATCAGTGGCTATTTTTAGCACTAATCGCTGTATAAACGACAATGGTCATAAAATAAAATAGTGTCAAAAGTGTCCGATGTGTCCGCCGCAATGTCGCAGTCCCGATAAAAAAATGCAGATCACCGCCATTACTAGTAATAAAAAAGAAAAAAAAAATTAATAAAAATGCCATAATCTATCCCCTATTTTGTAGACGCTATAACTTTTGTAAAAACCAATCAATATACGCTTATTGCGATTTTCTTTTTATCAAAAATATGTAGAAGAATACGTATCGGCCTAAACTGAGGGAAAAAAATTAATGTTTTTATATATTTTTCGGGGGATATTTATTATAGCACGAAGTAAAAAATATTGCTTATTTTTCAAAATTGCCGCTCTTTTTTTTGTTAATAGCGCAAAAAATAAAAACCGCAGAGGTGATCAAATACCACCAAAAAAAAAAGCTCTATTTTAGAGCTGCACGATTAATCATGAAGAATCAAAATTGCGATCTTTTTACCTTCCCGATCTTCAAAACAGCATGTCACGGTTCTCTCTAACAAGTGCAGAGAGTTCTCACAGCTGGATAAACAAAACCCAGGCAGCCTGACAAGTTTTAATACAACACTCTAATAAGTGAAACAAAGTATCTTTTTGTTCTTTTATCAAAGGAAAGAACTCGGCGTGTAGATGAAGGAAGTTTAACCATTTAAAGACCAAACCTTTTCTGACATTTGTTGCTTACAAGTAAAAAATCATTATTTTCTGCTAGAATATTACTTGGAACACCTAAACATGATATATATTTTTTTTTTTAGCAGAGACCCTAGAGAATAAAATGGTGATTGTTGCAATATTTTATGTCACACCGTATTTGCGCAGCGGTTTTTCAAACGCATTTTTTAAAAAAAAAATACACTTTAATGAATAAAAAAATAAATAAACAGCAAAGTTAGCCCAATTTTATTGTATAATGTGAAAGAAGATGTTACACCACGAGAATCGTGAAAGAATCATGATCTTCATTCTAAGCAAAAAAAAAAAAAAATGTGATTCTCATGTTAGCCAGAATCGTGCAGCTCTACACTATTTGTGGGGGGAAAAAAGGACATCAATTTTGTTTGGGTACAGCGTCACACGACCGCGCAATTGTCAGTTAAAGCGAAGCAGTGCCGTATCGCAAAAAATGGCCTAGTCATTAGGGGATAAATCCTTCCGGGGGTGAAGTGGGTAATGGCTGTGTGTTGAGTTATTTTGAGGGGACAGCAAATTTACACTGTTATAAAAGACTACTTTACATTGTAGCAAAGAGCCGGTTCACACAGGGGCAACACGACTTCCAGTGCGACTTTGAGGCAACTTAGACACGACTTGAGCATGAATCACAGCGCGACTTGGGGCGACCTCAGCGCGACTTGTGGTGATTTACAACACGACTTGAAGTCGCCTCCAGGACAGGAGACATTCCAGTGGCCAATAAAACAAGAATCAGCTCTGTGGGAGGGAGGGGGGAGGGAGGGATTTGCCTGAGAAATGTATGTTCTCTTCCTGGAAAGTTGCTTCTGTTAAGACAGGGATCCGACTTCTGAGCGACTTCCATTGAAATCAATGGGTACAGGTCGCCTAGCAGTCGCCTAGAAGTCAGATTGAAGTAGTACAGGAACCTTTTTTGAAGTCGGAGCGACTGCAGTCGTGTACATAAAAACGGCTCCATTCACTTCGATTATTTTTAAAAATAGCGCGACTTGGGGCAACTCGGGGCGACCAGAAGTCGCGTCTGGAGTCGCCCCTGTGTGAACCGGGTCTTAGTGTTGTCACATGAAAAGATAGAAGAAAATATTTACAAAAATGTGAGGGGTGTACTTACTTTTGTGAGATAATGTAAATCCATCACCAAAATCTAATCTTCCACAGGTTATTGACACCTATGCCGCGTACACACGATCGGTTTTCCCGTCTGAAAAAGTCCGATGTGACCTTTTGAAAGAAAATTTCAACTGTGTGTAGGCTCCATCTGACTTTTTCTGTCGGAATTCCCACCAGCAAAAGTTTGAGAGCAGGTTCTCTATTTTTCCGACGGGAAAAATTCTTATCGGAAAAAACGTTCGTCCGTATGCAATTCCGACGGGAAAAAAAAACACGGATGCTCGAGAACAATTTGACGCATGCTCGGAAGCATTGAACTTCTTTTTCTCGCTTCGTCGTAGTGTTGTACGTCACCGCGTTCTTAACGCTCGAAAGTTCAGAGAAATTTTGTGTGACCGTGTGTATGCAAGCCAAGCTTGAGCGGCATTCCGTCGGAAAAACCATCCAACCATTGTGTGTACGCGGCATTAGAAGTCATATTCAGGATTTTGAAAACTGAAGTTCTCACTAAAATAATGTCTGGTGATTCTGCCATAAAGATCCTTGATCAGGCCTGTTATTGAATGACAACAATCTCCCAACTGCGGTCTCCATTGTTACCATAGGTGTGCGCAGCCTATTGCATTAGGGTGTGCACAACAAAGCTCAAAAACACATGAATGTGCGTGCGTATGTGTGCATATATATATATAAATGTATATATCATATACATACAGTCTTCCATGTGACACTCTGTTCCACCAGCACACGATCCCCCTACCTGCATATTCAGGGTGAGAGAGAAATGCTTCCACACGTTTCCTTTAAGCAGCTTCGCTCAATGGGAGATCTCTCATCACCCCACTAGCACACAGAGCAATAATGCTAATGCGAACAGGGTGATTAGGGTGTGCCCAGGCACACCTGGCACACCCTGTGCGCACGCCTATGATTGTTACCCTATCACGTGTACACCTGGTGGCGGCTATACCATGGGAGACACACATCTAAGGCTGGTTCAGCGATTACTGAAGCGAATGACAGGAAGTGGCTGGAAGAGGCTGGAAGGGATCAGCAGCACGGAGATTGGGAAAGGGATTAAAAAATAAAAAGGAAGAAAAAATATATATTTTATTAAAGGAACAAATAAGCAGAAGTGTTTCTGATGCAGTCAGTTTACAGGAGGTTTTAAGAATGTGACATATTAGGTAGCTTTACAAACATACAGAGAGGTCAGTTTTTGGAAGTTGTAATAATTGTATTATAACAGGAAAGGATGAAAGATAAGGAATTAATAAATACAGAAAAGAGAAAACAAAAGTGTAAAAATTAGTTGTCTTTGTGGCTTATCAGAAGATAATAAAAATAAGAAAATTAAATCTTGGTGAGACATTTAGTGGAAGAAATGAAGCAATACATGCTTTAGCACATATAGTAAAACAAAAACCTGAACTCTACTGTCCTCTGCTGGAATCTTTGCAGTGGTGCATGTCACTGCCAGGCAAGTGACTTGCAAATGTTTATTGTACAATATATATATATATAGCTCTGACCTATACTACAGAGAACACTAAGCCAGTCACATCAGATTCTGTACCAGAGGAGCTTACACTCTAATGTCCCCCCACAGTCACATACTATTATTATTCATAGCTCCCAACTGTCCCTAATTTGGAGCAATGTCCCTCTGCCCCTCATTTGTCCCTAATTTTGGTCTGATCTATATACGAAAAATGTTGCTTGTCTTGCAAAACACTCTCAAACCAAGGCTTTACTGTAGCTGCATATAAAATGCACTTTTTATCTATTAAAAAGTGTTTTTCAGCGCTAAACCTTTCATCTGATTATTAAATTGCTGCATTTGTAAATTCCAAAAGCCAATATAAAGGAATAGTAGTGGTAAAAAAAAAAAAAGTATTTGTGGGTTTAAAGGGGTTGTAAATGTAGCACATACCTCCGTAGGAGCTGCTGGTTTAAGTTTTGGGCCTGTACTCTGCCTATCAACCCCTGTAACTTTGGCTCGACTCCCCTTGGCACAACTGGATAATAATAGCAATAATGTGATTGTGGACCCCTAGAAGGCTATAGAGGGCCACAATGATATCAAAAAACAATAAATATAATTAAAATATTGTTACCTCGTTGTGGTTTTCCTGCCACACAGCTGCAAAAGACAGAACCCACACAAGGAGTAGTTCAACCAAGAAGGAATATTTTTACTTGGTAAGGAAGAGAAGATTATACATGTGACATTTGACTCAAACAGATCCCTGAGAGAATTCACTGGCATACACACGCATAACAGTTCTAGGGTTTCTTTAAAGTCAGACCTGAAGAAGTGCAAGGTGGAGGAATCTCCCACTTGAATGGTATATACAGTGGGATACTTCTCCACCAAGTCCAACCCAGCTCACTAAACAGCACAACAACAATAAGTAAATGCAACGATTTATTTACGCATGCAGATGCAACAAGCTATCTGGCTCCCCCTTGTGGGCAGCTTTACTGGCACGTGTCCCACTGTATCAACCTAGTCAGTGAGCTGTACTGATGATTGATTCTAAAAGTCTCCAGTAATCTTCGCTAGCTTTTGTTGGTGCACTTTAGTATTTGTAATCCAGAGAAAAGGTGAAGAAAGTTTAAGCAATTAACATGTGTGGTGAAAGGGACAAATGGAATGCTGATCCTTCCCAAAGCGCTAACTCAATCCTGAATGTAGCGCGACTCTGCTTGCGGTACTGCAGTTACCAGCAAGCGTAAGTGAATAAGTAAAGTTATGGAAGTCACCTTCACCAGTTAGTTGTATCAGTGGGCAGGTGCCCTCTCACCACATGAGGCCTCGCCTCGCTGGTATCCTCCGACAGGGCCCTCTTGTTTCGCAGCCTCCGGACGAGTCGTGGTCCCTGGTCCTCCGCTTAGCCGGTCACAAGGCGTTGGTGGATAGGTGACTCTGGATGCTCAGAAGTGTGGAGCTGTCCCTCTCCCCGGTCCGATCAGCCGGGCTGTAGCTGGAATCCCTCTGACAGACGATCCGGCCTCCGTCACTTTAGGCCCAGGCTTTTCCAGCCTAAGCACCCTCGCTGCAGGCCTCTTGCAAGATGGCGAACACAAGCCCCATCTTCCCTTTTAAAAGGTCCTCCCAGCAGGCAGTGCGTGGTGCCACGCTCCTTCACAACACAGTGGCTTTGTGGGCCTTGTAGTCTATTTCTGACCCATAGCAATAGAGTCTCTGTCTCTCCGCACCACAAGGTCTGTCATGCATTGTCCTTACCATAGCTGAACCCAACAACCTGCAGCAATATGGGGCAAAAGGACAATGAAAAGAGCTAAATTCTTATAGGCACAAACTGTAGTCCATAAGCTACATGCAAAAGTAACACCTTGCTACACAAAGGTAAAAGTTTTTTCACCTTAATACATAGGATGCATTAAGGTGAAAAAACATCCGACAATACCACCCCCCAGCCCCCGTTTTACTTACCTGAGCCCTCGAAAGTCTTGCGCTGGCCCCCGTCATCCTCCTAGTTTCTGAGCCTGGCTGTTGACTGGCTACACTGGATGGGTTGAAAGCAGCGCAGCCATAGATTCACGCTGCTGTCTATCACATCCAATGACGCGGCGCGCCGGGGGCGAGTGATACAGTGAGCGGCTATAGCCGCCGGCTGTATCACGGGAGCGCGGCCGCAATCACTCACCACCATGCGAGCTTGCATATAGGTGGTGAGTTCTTGCGGGGAGGAGCCGAGACAGCCGCCGAGGGATCCCAGAATACCAGGTTCGGGGCCACTTTGTGCAAAACGAGCTGCACAGTGGAGGTAAGTATAACGTGTTTGTTATTTAAAAAAAATATATATATATATTTACAACCCCTTTAACTAATCTTGTTTTTTTTTGTACAATTCTCCTTTAAAGGGGTGTGGCAGTGGGTGTGTCCTATGCCTGCATACTTTTGCTGATAGGTGTCCCTCATTCCCATCTAAAAAAGTTGGGAGGTACCGTATGTTATTATTATACATTTATATAGCTCTGACATGTAATAACAACACTAATAATATGTGTAGCACCCGGACCTTTTACCTGCCTTTGGCTCACTTGCAGGTCAAGGCACACCGCACTATATGCCCGTACCCTCCTGTTTGAGGAAGTTGAGCGGTGTTAACAATTTTGGGTCCTGCAGCAAGTTATCCCAGCAGACTGGTTCTCATCTCCTAGAGTGTAGGGACAAGTCTCTATTTTTCCCCCAGGAAGGCCAATGTCCACACCACTTTAACTCCAACGCTGAGTTTATTTTATAAGCAAAGTTCAAGTTCAGCAGACAGGAAAGGTGGATGAGAGAAAGGACAGTAAGGTTTTGGAGATAGGTCCAGGCACAAACTGGTACGATAGTCACCACTCGATCCCGAGTAGGTTTAGCTCACCCGGATAGTCCCCTGTAAGAGCGGATCCTAGCAGCCGGAGTGATGCTCGGACGTTCACTTTAGGTTTCCTATTGATACGATCGGGAGATCCTCTGCCACAGAATCTTTAAGTCCCAAATTCCTCAGCTATTGCAACACAAGGACAGGTGCCAGCGATATCACGTTGCAAGGCCTGTGATGGATCTTTGAATCCCTCCAGAAGGTAACCAGGCCTCTCTTTCACCGTGAACTCTCACCGGTCCATCAGAAAGGTCCTCCCCGGTCTCCTCTTCTTAGAGCGGGTCCACCCTGGGATTCTTCTTTTGGTTATAGGCCCCAGCTAAAGGTGCTGGGCCCATTAGTGGAGTTGCAGCCCCAGGCTAAAGGTGCCTGAGACTGAAACACGCGCGCACCCCTGGCCTGGAGGGCCGGGTGGCGCGAACCGCTCACACTCCAGACTTCCACCCAAAAAGAATGGCGTCTGCCCCTTATGTATCCTCTCCCGGCATGCACAGCAGGCTAACCACGCCCACCATACCGCTGCCGAGAGAGGACACCCTAAGGCATAGCAATGTCACCTACGGTTCAACCCTGACCTGATATGGCAGTTCCACCTACAGGCCACAGGGAACTGCCCATCAGGTTACATCACATAGGCAGAAGCGAATACTAACAAATCAAAGTGGTCTGAGCCTGAATACTAGCTCAGACCAACCCCCCAAATTTAAGTACATAGCACCCCTGAAAAGCAAAGGGGTGCTACATATGAAATGGTTGATTAGGCTCCAGCAGGCTGACCAGGCCCAGCACAGATTATAAAGGGGATTTCTGGACCGGAAGTCAGTTGTGTGTTGAACAATACCTTCCCCCCAATACAGAATCGTAATCTATTTCACAGATCTCCACTGATATAATAACACCAGCTTGTCGCTTATGGACGGTGGCCCGGTCATTGGATTTTTAATTCTCAGCCAGCCAGAATCCCTTTTCCCGGACACTTGCCCTTATCAAACATGGCGGCCCCCGCTCCGCTCTCCCAGGATTCCCTCCATCCCTGTGTGCACGCGCTGACCCCGCCCCGTCCCTGTGACAGCCCGGCTGGGGGGGGGGGAGAGCCCGCCCTGCGTGACGTCACCGAGAGGCGGGCTCCGGAGCACAGCGAGCGCAAGATGGCGGCCACCACGGGCTCGAGTGAGTTGTGAGAGGGAAAGGCGGGGAGGGAAAGGCGGCGGAGGTTGGGTGAGGGGACGGGGGAGGTGAGGAGGAGAGGGCGGGTGCCCGGGGAGGAGGACAGGAGACCGGCTGAGGGGGCACAGGGCCTGGCCGGCCTCATTCTGCCCTATCACCCCCCCCCACCCCTCCTCCATCCGGGAGACATGGGGGGGAGGTGTGAGGAGAGCTGTCACTGGAGGGGCCACACCTCCCCCTTACTCCCCTCCTAACTATTTAATGCCCTGAGCCTGAATACTGCCCGGGGGGCCACACCTCAAAAGGCTGAGAGGGAGGAGACCATCTGGGGCCCCCAGGGGCCACACCTAGACCCTCATTACAGGGCCACCTCATTCAGGGTGTGCGGGGGTCCCATAAAGGGCCCCTAGTATACAGAGCACACCATACCCATCTAATCTTCTGGTATATTTGGTACCAGGGGCCCCTAAGGGCCACACTTGAGCCCTTTGTACAGGCCCCCCCCCCCCTCATTCAGTCATTCTTGAGGCTGTGTTGAGTCTGGGGGCCCCCACAAAGTGTCCTCATACATCAGGTGTAATTGGTACCAGGGGCCCACTTAGACCCTCTTCACATGCTGCCCACCCACTGCAGTCATTCTTCAGGAGGTGTTGTGTCTGGGGTCTGACATTGGGGGGGGGTCCCTAAGGGCCACACTTTAGCCCCTCTATTACCAGGCACACCTTATCCAGTCCCTCCTGACAGTGTGTTTGGAGGTTTATATGAAGCTCCTGCATGGGCCCTAAGGGCCCCCAAGTGCAGATCCAGCGAATGAGGAGCTGGTTATATAGTGCATTATATATTACAGGGGCCACACCTGGACCTTCTTTTTTTTTTTTGTCTATAATCCTGGTTTGAGGGTCCCATGTGTCCTGGGGCCCCTGTAATACATAATGCGCTATAACCAGCTCCTCATAAGTTAGATTGGCCCCCAAGGGTCCTCTCCCTGACCCTCCTCACAGGTCCATTGCCTCCAGTTCTGGTCTGAGAATGCGGTGTGGTGGGGGGGCAGCAAAGTACCCATTGTAATGCATGGAATGGTATAACCCGTCTTGCATGAGGTACGGGGCCACAATTAGGCTTTCTTCAGACCTCACTTCTAGTCTTGGGGTGGGATGTGGTTCGGCTATTCTTGTAATAATTGGCATAATGTGTCCATCTTGTTAGGTCAGTTGGCACTTGAGGCCTCTTAGGGCCATGTGCCTTTCGACCCAGTGGTCCGGTGAGGTGACTGCCCCGAGCCAAGGATCCCGCTGAGGCCTCCTGCCCAGACGGAGGGTCCCCCCGAGGTTGCTGGCTGCACTATGGGTCCCTTTGGGGAACTGAGGGTCACCTCTTGAGGCGGCCGTCCCCCTTTGAGGTGAGGGTCGCGTCTTGAGGCGGCCGTCCCCCTTTGAGGTGAGGGTCGCGTCTTGAGGCGGCCGGCCCCCTTTGAGGTGAGGGTCGCGTCTTGAGGCGGCCGGCCCCCTTTGAGGTGAGGGTCGCGTCTTGAGGCGGCCGGCCCCCTTTGAGGTGAGGGTCGCGTCTTGAGGCGGCCGGCCCCCTTTGAGGTGAGGGTCGCGTCTTGAGGCGGCCATCCCCCCGAGGTGAGGGTCGCGTCTTGAGGCGGCCGTCCCCCTTTGAGGTGAGGGTCGCGTCTTGAGGCGGCCGTCCCCCTTTGAGGTGAGGGTCGCGTCTTGAGGCGGCCGTCCCCCCGAGGTGAGGGTCGCGTCTTGAGGCGGCCGGCCCCCTTTGAGGTGAGGGTCGCGTCTTGAGGCGGCCGGCCCCCTTTGAGGTGAGGGTCGCGTCTTGAGGCGGCCGGCCCCCTTTGAGGTGAGGGTCGCGTCTTGAGGCGGCCGGCCCCCTTTGAGGTGAGGGTCGCGTCTTGAGGCGGCCGGCCCCCTTTGAGGTGAGGGTCGCGTCTTGAGGCGGCCGTCCCCCTCTGAGGTGAGGGTCGCGTCTTGAGGCGGCCGTCCCCCTCTGAGGTGAGGGTCGCGTCTTGAGGCGGCCGTCCCCCTCTGAGGTGAGGGTCGCGTCTTGAGGCGGCCGTCCCCCTCTGAGGTGAGGGTCGCGTCTTGAGGCGGCCGGCCCCCTCTGAGGTGAGGGTCGCGTCTTGAGGCGGCCGGCCCCCTCTGAGGTGAGGGTCGCGTCTTGAGGCGGCCGGCCCCCTCTGAGGTGAGGGTCGCGTCTTGAGGCGGCCGGCCCCCTCTGAGGTGAGGGTCGCGTCTTGAGGCGGCCGGCCCCCTCTGAGGTGAGGGTCGCGTCTTGAGGCGGCCGGCCCCCCTCTGAGGTGAGGGTCGCGTCTTGAGGCGGCTGGCCCGTGGGTCCCTTTGGGGCTCCTGCAATGACTGTGTGGGTCCCACTGAGGTGGTCGGACTGTGGTTCTCTTTGGGGCTCCTGCCCGGACTGAGGGTCCCCCGAGGCAGCTGGCTGGACAATGGTCCCTTTGGGGAACTGAGTGTCAGCTCTTGAGGTGGCCGACCAGAGACTGTGGTTCCCTTTCGGTACTTCTGCCAAGACTGCGAGTCCCGCTGAGGTGCCCAGACTCTGGTTCCCTTTTGGGCACCTCCCAGGACCGAGGGCATCGCCCAGGCTCCTACCCCAACTGTGGGACAGGGAAATGCAGCTCACCGTGCTGCTGTATAAGGACTTTGAGTGTGCAACTGTACACACTTAATAAAGATGGAAAAAAAATGTGACCCCCCCCCCACCTACAGTAAAACAGACGTTGACCCGCACATTAAAATAGAGTGTGAGCCGGCGCTAAGTGTCTATTCACACCACATGCGGTGGGACTGCGTTGGGCGGTTTTTCCAGTGCTGTCTCACCACAAGACCAGATAAAATGCCTCGCCTCCGATGTGCGCTGATAAAAAAATGACGGCAGCGCAGTGCGAGACAATCCTCCGCCTCAGACCGCGCCGCAGCAAATAGAACTGAATTAAATTGTTAATGGGTGACATTTTCATAAAGTTGTTTCAAAAGAAAAAAAGTGAACAGAGCGATAAGCCGGGGTGGGCACTGCAGTTGTGCCGGATTGCACCACCCACCAGCTGAAGGGATCCTCCCTCGTCCTTTGATAGATCTGAATGGACAAAAAAAAGTTCAAGCTTCTGATACAAATGTAACCAGTTCAGGTCCCCCCCCCCCCCCCGTACACCCCCTATGGGACAATTGTTACACCTCTGCTATGGGCCTGTTTATTTCCACAGTTACTTTTGTCATTCGGTAACCGATACTTTTATCTTGTAGAAATCGTTGAATTTTTATGTATACAAATATAAAAAAAAAGTTAGAAAACTTGAAAAGAAAATTCTTCTCCTCCTGTGTGATCAGTGTTGGAGCTCATTAACACCTATGGAATCCCTGGGACACCGCTCCCCTGAGAAACCATCTGTGGCTGACAGGCGTCTGGGGGGTGATATGTCGCCGCCCGATTGAACCCACAAAAGCCCGCACACACGGCACTGCAACCATTTCCATCGCATACCTTTTTTGCTCATCCCCATTCACATGAATGGGTCTTGTTCAGCAGCTGTACTGACCACCAGCTGTAACGGGTTATGTTTTTTTTTCTGCATGTGTGCAACCCCATCCAGCTGACTTGGGGGGGGGGGGGGGTGGTGAAAACCACAACTCATCCGCCTATTTTTAGTTCTAAATGTAAAAAAAAAAAAAAAAAAAGATATATTGTTACTATAGATAAAATGTGTAAATGTTATTATTCTATTTGTCCTGTTAACAATTACAATTTTGGTACAAATCATTGCAGGGTTATTTACGAGTTGAAAGGTTTATCGCAACACTGAAAAAAATAAACAAACAAAAAAGTATAAGGTAACAAATAACATATAAAAAAAAATATTAGGTAACATAATAACATGACAAAATATAAGGTTACATATTAAAACATAAAAAAAAAAAATAAGGTAACATAATATAACAAAAAAAGTAAATATATCATATAAAAAATAATATTTGTGTGTGTATATATGTGTGTGTGTGTATATATATATATATATATATATATATAAACATAACAAAAAATAAATTATAACATAAAAATATATTTAAGGTTGCACAAAAAGAAATAAATATAATATAGTAACATTATATAACATACATGTATATATCTATATTTAAGGTTACATAAAAAAAATATATATATATATATATATATATATATATATATATATATAGTGTAACACAAAAAAAAATGTGTGTGTGTATATATATATATATACATATATATATGTATATATATATATATATGTGTGTGTGTGTGTGTGTGTTATTGTAACATCATATAACATAAAAAATATATATATTTTAACATAAAAAATTATATATTGTAATATAACATATTAAAAAATATAAGGTATCGTAATATATATCATTTACTAGCAACATTTTTTTTTTTTTATCAGGAAGTGCGAAGGGGAAGAAGGATCAGACATAACTGCATGTGACTGAAAGTACAACAAAAAGAGGGCGCACCAGCCTAGCGTAATACTTTTATAAACCGTTTCATAAAAGCAAAAATTATGCCCACAAATGAATTAAAGTGGTTGTAAACCCACTTTATAAACAAAGACCTACAGGCAAGCCTAGATTAGGGCTTACCTGTAGGTGCATGAAATATCTCCTTAACCTACACGGTTAAGGAGATATTTTCATTTAAATGCGGCGACGCTGACGTCATGCGCATGGGGTTAACCCCATTCACAAATTCGGCTAGGTCGCAACATTCGACGACATAGCCGAATTCGACGGCTCATGCGCGGAGTCACGTCTTCGCCGCTCCGGCCAATCGCAGTGCCGGAGCGGCGCTGTGATTGGCTGCAGCGGCAATACCCGGGAAGTAACATTCCGGCTATCGCCGCAGCGTTGGATGCGGCTAGAGGAGGGACACGGACGACTTCGGGGGCCCCGATCGAAGGTAAGTGGTACATAATGAGCTAGTATGCTAGTCATACTAGCTCATTATAGCTTTGTCTTGCAGGTTAGTAAAAAAAAAAATTCTAAACAGGGTTTACAACCACTTTAACAAGCCCATCAATATGTTGAAAGATGCAAAATGCCAAATCTACAAGAAGCCATCCAGGTCTAATATGGCTGACACGATTCAAGGGGGTAACCCCTCATCTCCATACTGCACATGGTCCATGGACTTTGTTTTGGAGGTGTAGAGTATGCTCCGTATCCACTATCGGTTACTTTATGTAATTCCCATTGTTCCTGTTACACCCCCCTCCCCCCCCCCCTTTTTTTGGTGATGTTCACTCAGACCTGACATCACCGCTCGGTGCTGCCATCTTGGTTGTGGACTCATAGCCATCACTCTAAAGGCCCGTACACACAATCAGATTTTCCGACAGGAATTGTGTGATGACAGGTTGTTGTCGGAAAATCCCACTGTTTGTACGCTCCATCGGACCATTGTTGTTGGATTTTCCGCCAACAAATGTGGGATAGCATGCTTTAAATTTTTCCAACATCAAATGTGTGTTGTCGGATTATTCGATCGTGTGTACACAAGTCCTTCGGACAAAAATCCAAAGTACAAACACGCATGCTCAAAAGCAATGCTCACCATAACACACCATTAGCAGAAGTTGCCCAAAGGGTGGCGCTAAAGAGCTGAAAAAAAACCACGTAGTTTCGTGTTTGTTGGCCAACAGCTTGCCGTTTGTTTGCAAGACAAGTTCAAGAGATTACAATTGGCACATAAGGACATCTCTGACTGCAGTGGTTGAGGGTTTTTACTTGTGTTCAGTCATGTGACTGCTCTAAAAAGCCCTTAGCTCTGGAAATTCTGCATTACTATATATCTTTACAGCCATTCTCTGGGTAACAGTTTGTGGGCCTTGCTATCAACAGTCGGGGGGGGGGGGGGTATGGGCTCATGATCTTTGATGTGGACCTCGCTATCAATCATGGGGGTGTCCCTGGGTACAAGCTCCATGATGTGGGCCTTATTATCAATCACGGGAGGTCACTGGGTACAAGCTCCATGATGTGGGCCTCGCTATCAACCCGTGGTTGGTCGCTGGATCTATGCTCTCGGATGTGAGCCTCTCTTAACTTTTGGTGAACATTGGTCCCATATTATCCAGTGTGTGCCTGGCAATTGCAACTAGAATTGGCGACCTGGCGCGGCACAGCTGGGGTACCCTGTCTCCGTGTGCACCCCACCTCGCGATCGCGTCGGGCCGCGCCGGCCGGTAATTAAGGCCATGGCTTTGCAGCCTTCTGCAGTCCTATGGTTCCTTCTGGAATCTGGTGCCCTCTTGTGGTGACCATTGGTATGACAAGACAACCAGCCATGCTAATGGAGCTTCCCTGCCTGTTTCCATCTCCTTCCCTTTACTTAAAGCGGTTGTAAACCCAGACGAAAATTTTTTTTTTTCAAATCACCTGCAAGAAAAAGCCATAATGAGCTAGTATGACTAGCATACTAGCTCATTATGAATCACTTACCTTAGATCGGGACCCCCGAAGCCATCCTCGTCCCCCGCTCCGACCGCAGCCATCGCTCCTCAGATACCCGGAACGTTACTTCCGGGTATCGCCGCTCCAGCCAATCACAGCGCCGTTCCGGCGCTGTGATTGGCCGGAGCAGCGAAGACGTCACTCCGCGCATGCGCGCTGGAGCTTTCTATTCCGGCAGCGCCGGAATTCTGAATGGGATTAACCCTGTGAATGCACCGTTGTCTACGGCGCGCATGCGCCGTAGACATCGGTGCATGTCTTTTTTTGCAAATATCTCCTAAACCGTGTAGGTTTAGGAGATATTTCTTTTACCTACAGGTAAGCCTTAGTATAGGCTTACCTGTAGGTAAAAGTAAAAAAAAAGACTATACAACCGCTTTAGAAGTTAGAGCCCCCCAACATAATTTATTTATATATATATATATATATATATATATAAATAAATTATTCTAACCCCCTAGAGAATAAAATGGCGGTCGTTGCAATATTTTCTGTCACACCGTATTTGCACAGCGGTCTTACAAGCGCACTTTTTTGGGAAAAAATACACTTTAAAAAAAAATAAGACAACAGTAAAGTTAGCCCAATTTATTTTATATTATGAAAGATAATGTTACGCCAAGTAAATTCATACCCAACATGTCACGCTTCAAAATTGCGTCCGCTCGTGGAATGGCGACAAACTTTTACCCTTTAAAATCTCCATAGGCGACGTTTAAAAAATTCTACAGAATGCATGTTTTGAGTTACAGAGGAGGTCTAGGGCTAGAATTATTGCTCTCGCTCTACCAATCGCGGCGATACCTCACATGTGTGGTTTGAACGCCGCTTTCATATGCGGGCGCTACTCACGTATGCGTTCGCTTCTGCACGCAAGCTCGGCGGGACGGGGCGCGTTCCTGGCTTCTAACTTTTTTTTTAGCTGGCTCCTAGATTCCAAGCAAACTTGTCAAGCCCTGTAGTATATATCTCCTCTAATAGTATATATCTCCTCTAATGGTATATACAGTATATATCTCCTCTAATGGTATATACAGTATATATCTCCTCTAATGGTATATATCTCCTCTAATGGTATATACAGTATATATCTCCTCTAATAGTATATATCTCCTCTAATGGTATATACAGTATATATATCTCCTCTAATGGTATATATCTCCTCTAATGGTATATATCTCCTCTAATGGTATATATCTCCTCTAATGGTATATATCTCCTCTAATGGTATATATCTCCTCTAATGGTATATATCTCCTCTAATGGTATATATCTCCTCTAATGGTATATATCTCCTCTAATGGTATATATCTCCTCTAATGGTATATATCTCCTCTAATGGTATATATCTCCTCTAATAGTATATACAGTGTATATCTCCTCTAATGGTATATACAGTATATATCTCCTCTAATGGTATATACAGTGTATATCTCCTCTAATGGTATATACAGTATATATCTCCTCTAATGGTATATACAGTGTGTATATATATATATATCTCCTCTCTGTTATTCTCAGAGTGGATTGGATATTTTACTCCCTAACCATATAGTTGGTTATTTATATTTATCACTGCATAGAGATATTTAAGAATAAATTGCCTTTTCTTAAAGCTTTACATATTCACTAAATTATACACCATTTTTTTTAAGGTTATTAACCGAAACAATAATCGGCCAACTAATCGATTATGAAAATAATCGTTAGTTGCAGCCCTACTATAAATTGTAGTTGGTCACTGGACATCACCGTTTTCCGTGTGTGTGATCACTGCACCAATGCTCTCCAAATTGGGCCTTGCTGTCTTCAGTATGTGTCCACTGGGCCTATTGTCTCCGATGTGGGCCTTGCTGTTATCCGCGGGTGTTTACTGGACTCATGCTCCCCAAAATTGGCCTAGCTATCAACTGTGAGTAGTACCTGGGCCCATGTTCTATTCTATACCAGGCCTTTATCCACAGGAGAACTCTCTCTCATCTCCATCTTGAGTCTCCATTTTTCTGTTCTGAGTGTGTGTCAGGACTCCACCAAGTGCGGTCTTCGGGTGTCATACAATACACTCTGCGTGTCGCCTTTCAATGTTGGTCTACAACTTCTGGGACAAGTTTGAAGGAGCCACAGCAGGTGCTGCACCAGCTGCAATTTTTAGGAAAATTTGGCACCCTGTCTCCTGAGATTCGCCGGGCCGCTTAAACGGCCTTCACTTACAAGGCAACTATAATATACACGCATTGATATTTTCATAGACTTTTTCTTTATCAGGTGCAAGTCCGAGAATTGAATCCTACATCAAACTGGTTGTTGTGGGCAACGGACATTTTCACACTTTTATAACTGGGCCCCTGCTGGAATTTTTTTTTTTGGGGGGGGGGGGGGCTGCAACAGTTTTGTAAGAAGTAATTTTAGTTGCAGTTCAGAAAATATGAAAATAATTAGGCGGGTTTCAGTTTGTGAAGACAATTCAATTCCTAAAAAATTTCTCAAAGTTTTCACCGCCATAAACCCTGAGTGCAACCACATGCTTTCGAGATTTTCTACAGTGAAAATTGCCTTTTAAAAAGACCGAGTGGAAACAGATATAAGCAATTTTTTGTTTTTCTTTTACTGTAACTTTTTTCCCCACTTCCTGTTCCCCAATCCTTTCTACTGGGGATGCACTGGAGAAGCAAGGTTAACCACTTGCTATCTGCAATACGTATATATACATACGCCATAACCCCGGTTTTTTTTTTCTTCAGCTGGCGGCTGGCTTTCTCCTGAAAGTTCTCGAAGCAGCTCATGGGCCTCTGGAATGCTTTCGGAAGCAGCGCAACGTGTCATCGAAAGTTCGAAACCCCTCCTCTCCTGTTCGCCAGTGTTTCTCAGGATTACCACTTTTACCGGCGCGCCTGAGAGACGTTCCGCTGGTGTGGCCGGCTGGTCACGGAGGTGACAACAAAGCAGATCGTCTTTGATCGCCTCTATGGCCTTGGAGGACCAGAGCAACGTCATGACCTCACTTCCGGTCTAGGACGAAAGTAAACAATTTTTTTTTTATAAGCAAATGTAAAAAAAAAAAAAAAAAAAAAATTAATTTTAAGGTAAAGGAGATATTTGGAGTCTTTTTGACCCCAGATCTCTCCATAGAGAGGACCTGTCATTCTTTTTTTCTATTACAAAGGATGTTTACCTAAAAAGTGATCAAAAGAAAAAAACAAAAAAGACAGTGTAAAAAAAAAAAAATTAAAGTGCCCCTATCCCTTGGTGCTCACGCGCAGAAGCGGATGCATACATAAGTCACACACGCATATGTAAACGGTGTTCGCACTATACATGTAAGGTATTGCCGCAAACATTAGTGAGCTCAATAATTCTATCGCTAGACCTTCTCTGTAACTCTATACGGGATAACCTGTAAAAAAAAAACCTATGGAGATTTTTAAGTACCGTAGTTTGTCTTCATTTCGCTAGCATGCGCCGTTTTAAAGCGTGACATGTTGGTAACCTATTTACTCGGCGTAACATCGTCTTTCATATTTAAAAGATAAAAGGGGTATGTTTTGTTAAGTTCCTTAAAGTAAGATGTGTTCATTTTTTTTTTTTTTTTGCCAAAAAAAAGTAAAAATGTGAAAAACCGCTGTGCAAATACCGCGTGACATAAAAAATTGCAATGATCGCCATTTTATTCCCTAGGCTAGGGTGTCTGCTTAAAAAAAGAATATCTCTCTCTCTGTGCCAGAAAAAGCCTGGTCAGCAAGTGGTTAACAGGAAGTCGAAATTTTGATAGTTTCATCTGTATCTCGGGATCTCCCTTTTTTTTTTTTTTTTTTTTTTCTCATGTGATGGTTTCGCTGTAGATATGGTGTGTTTTTTTTTTTTTTTTTTTTTAGTCTGAGTTCTTTTTGATCTGCTTTTTATGTTTTTGGTGTCCCGTTGTTGCCTGTTGGTGTTGATTTCCACACTGTTCGGCTGAGGACTCCAGGATATTACGCAGTGTAGTCGTGGTGGCCATAGCTCGGTTCATTCCTGGGAAGTAATTGTCTATTATGATGATGATGATTAGCTCTTTATATGTGAGAGATAGCAGGCTGAGTCCGGATGCTGGGTGGTGTGCTGCACAGACAATTAACATTTATTTATAGGTGACTCTAGATATCAAAAATTTCTTTTGTTTGTATGAGGTGATCTCATAATTCATGAATAATTTGTATAGAATAATATAGGTTTCTCGTCCTACAGGTAATAAGCCTGCAAACTAGGGCTGGGCGATTTTGGCCCAAAAAAAAAAAAAAAACTAGATTCACGATTCGAAAATAGTTTTTTTTTTTTCCCCTGATGGACACCGCGCCGGTTTTAAGGAGCTGCTGGCAGGAGTTTTTAGGCGAGGGCCGTGGCTTCGGCCAAGTCCGCCGCGATCCTGGGAAAAGGCCGCGGACTAGGTCGAAGACGCTGCCTCGCTTAAAAACTAACTCCTGCCCGCAGCTCACCACAATGCTGGGAAAAGGCCCTGAGGCTGCGGCTTCTGGCCTCGCGGCCTTTTCCCAGGATCGCGGCGAGCTGCAGGCAGGATTTTTTGGGCGAGGCCGCGGCTTCGGCCTAGCCCGCGAAGCGCCCGTCCTAGCCCGCGAAGCGCCCGTCCTAAGGAAAAAAACTAAAAATCGATTTGGTCAAAATTTTTATCGATTTGCCCTTGCAACTCGATTCAAGATTCAAATCGATTTTTTTCCCCAGTCCTACTGCAAACCCAGCTATTTTGTCTTATTTAGGGCTCATTTAGTCCTCGGAATAGTCATCCATGGTGGATTTGACAGGCGATGAAAAGGCATTGCACCAGAACGCCTCCAGCACCATGGTTGGGCCCCATTCACTTGAATAGGTCACATTCAGCAGACAGTACTGTCTGCTGAACAAAACAGCGGGGATAATTTGCGCCTGAATGCTTTGTGTATGCCCCCACCCTTTGGAGCTCAGAGGAGGCATTAAAAACGAGGCTCAACTGCATTTTTTACTGCCCCCTCCCCAACTGCAAGAGTCAACAAGGCTTTTGTTTTCAGATAGGGTGGGGAAAGCTTAGAACCTCGTTTGGGTTTGTTGCCACCTGGGTCTCCATTGTGGATTGTCACCCCCCTCATTCCCCTTCCTTAAAAGAGAATTGTTTTTTGTTTTTTTTTTATTGGCCATTCATACTTGCCTAGCTGGATGTAGCATCGCTCCGATGCTGCATCTGTTCCCCGCCACCTCTTCACTAAGAACCGAGCCACCGAACACCCCTGCTGGCTCAGTTCTCCCACCTCCCAAAGCGGAGAGCTGCTGCCTGTGAATCAGCAGCTCTTCTGCTCTGCTCCTCCAAGCTCATTGGAGCGCTGAGCTGTGGAGGGCCGGGGAGTGGCCGTCTCAGCTGCTCACTGATAGGCTGAGACTGCCATCAGTCCAGGCACCTGGCAGATCCAGGAACGAAAAAGTCTTCTGGACTGCAGCACTCAAAAATAAAAGCCTTTATTTTAAAATAAGGAATCCAAAATACACACTGTACAACGGTACACAGGTCAAAAAAATTTGGCTGACATGTTTCGCACTGTGCTAGTGCTTTTTCATAGCATTGTTTTCACTTGGTGTTGGATCACATGATCTTTTCTCTTAGGGCAGGGCTCGACAAACCCCGGGCGCCAGGTCGCCATTGCGACTAGAATTAGCGACCTGGCGCAGCACAGTTGGGGTATCCTGTGTCTCCGTGCCCCCCTCCGCGCTGCGGGATCGCGTCGGGCCGCGCCGGCCGGTAATTGAGGCCGCAGCTTTGCGGCCTTCTGCAGGCCTATGCTTCCTTCTGTGGTCTAGCGCCATCTTGTGGTGGTCGTTGGTATTGCAACCAGCAATGCTAATGGAGTTTCCCTGTCTGTTTTCCCTGCCATCTCCTTCCCTCTAATTAGAACCCCCAAACATTATATATATTTTTTATTCTAACACCCTAGAGAATAAAATGGCGGTCGTTGCAATACTTTCTGTCACACCGTATTTGCGCAGCGGTCTTACAAGCGCACTTTTTTGGGAAAAAATACACTTTTTTAATAAAAAAAATCAAACAGTAAAGTTAGCCCAGTTTTTTTTTTATATTGTGAAAGATAATGTTACGCTGAGTAAATTGATACATGGGAGAAAAAGAAACCCTGGACTGCCGCACTCTGTATAGACAGTTATTTATTTCAAAATTTTAAGTAAAAAATCCAAATTCAAAATAAATCTATAAATCCAAAACAACAAATGCAGATAGTATGTATGCAGGGAAGGGTGGCTAACGCGTTTCACGTCACGAATTGACGCTTACTCATAGCTGAGTAAATTGATACCCAACAGCTTCAAAATTGCGTCCGCTCGTGGAATGGCGACTAACTTTTACCCTTTAAAATCTCCATAGGCGACGTTTAAAAAATTCTACAGGTTGCATGTTTTGAGTTACAGAGGAGGTCTAGGGCTAGAATTATTGCTCTCGCTCTACTGATCGCAGCGATACCTCACGTGTGGTTTGAACACCGCTTTCATATGCGGGCGCTACTCACGTATGCGTTCGCTTCTGTGCGCAAGCTCGGCGGGACAGGGCACGTTCCTGGCTCCTAACTTTTTTAGCTGGCTCCTAGATTCCAAGCAAATTTGTCAAGCCCTGTCTTAGGGTATATATTAGTTTGATTTTTGTGCATTAGGCAGCTATGAATAAGCACTAGCACAGTGCGAAACATGTCAGCCAAATTGTTTTGACCTGTGTACCGTTGTACAGTGTGTATTTTGGATTCCTTATTTTAAAATAAAGGCTTTTATTTTTGAGTGCTGCAGTCCAGAAGACTTTTTTGTTCCTGTTTGCTGTCAATAGCATTGCTTGCACCTTTGTCTGCTGGGAGGAGGTGATTTGAAAGATTCCCACACCTGAGCGACTCCCTTTCTCTTACCTGGCAGATCCAGACTTCCAGAGTCGGGATGACGCGGTGCCTGGACTGATCTCGGTGACGTCAGCAGAGAGCAGACTTTAGCCCGCTCTCTGCTGAAAACGGGTCACAGGAGTGGAAATTGAATTGCACTCCTGTGACCCATAGGAGAAGCCCAGCTGACTTCTCCTATAAACGGAACTGAAGTCTGCAATACTTCTGCTTCAACGGTTCGATGCTTGCGAGGTCCTGCACCAACATCTTTACCCCTCCCCCCCGGATTCTCTCTGTGCAGGAGTCCATCATCCCAGCTCACAGGAAGCTAGAATGACAAACTGAGATGCAGAACAATGTGAGCAGACAGGTAGGTATGTTTTAAAGAGCCACCTACAGAGAGCGTCTACAAACTATAGGATAATTTTATTTATTTTATTACTAGTAATGGCGGCGATCAGTGACTTATACCGGGGCTGCGATATTGCGGCAGACAGTCTGACACTAACTGACACACTTAACACTTTTTTTGAGGACCAGTGTCACGAATACTGTGATCAGTTCTAAAAATATGCAGTCACTGTACTAATGACACTGGCTGGGAAGGGGTTAACATCAGGGGCGATCAAAGGGCTAAGTGTGTGCCTAGCCAGTGTTTTATTAGTATGTGAGGCGCTTTTACTAGGGAAAGTCATGGATCCTTGTCCCTGCTTTGCAAGAGACACAGAATCCATGTCTTTCCTCCAGTCAGACCGCCGTTCTGCCTCTCTGCTTGATCATTGGCGGGTCTGAGTGGACCACCGACTCGATGTCCACAGTGAGTGTGATCACAGCGGGAGCGAGACTCCGGTGGCGCGCATGAGCGCCCTCTACCTGGAAGAGCCAAATCATATTCGTGATTCGGCACACAGGTGCCGCCTTATAGTTTAAAGAGGAACTTCACCCCTCCCCTCCATATTTTTTTGGAGGCACGTTGCACATGCTTTGTTTGGTGTGAGAGTTGTGTTTTTGTTGTTTTTTCCTCTTGGGAGAGTGCATGTGATCAGCACAGGGCCAATTAGCATTGTCCAGACAGAGGGTCAGGGGTTCTATAGCCTCATGGGATAGCCAGAGGAAAATGAAAACTCCTCCTACAAGCTTTAACCAGACACTGATAGAAGTCACAAGACTGCTATATACTGCTGATGATAAAAGGCATTTAGCAGTTTATATTTACTAAAATAATTGCATTTCCATGTTTTGTGCACTGCGGGAGATCAGATCTAGTGAATGCAGGCTCCTGGGTTTATTAACACTTAAAGTGGTTGTAAACCCACTTAAAAACAAAAAAACCAACACCTGCAAGATAAAGGCATAATGAGCTAGTAAACATAGCATACTAGCTCATTATGTAATACTCACCTGGGATCGGTGGCCGGCGACATGTCGTCCCGGAATTACTTCGGGTATCGTGGCTCCGGCGCTGTGATTGGCCGGAGCCGCCAGTCACGGCATGACCTCCTTTAGAAACGGCGCGATCGCCGTTTCTAAAGTGCGCCTGCGCCGTAGACGACTCAAAACTCTATTGTAAATATCTCCTAAACCGTGTAGGTTTAGGAGATATCTCTAAGCCTTAAGGCCCGTACACACGGTCTGACTTTTTGCCAACAAACTTCAAAATGAGCAAGTTTTCCAAAAAATCCGACCGTGTGTACACTCCATCGGACAAACTTTTTTGGTTTTCATCGGACAAAAGTTCGCTCTGCAAACGGACAAAATTTTCGGGAAAACAAGGGTCCGATGGTGCAAAGTCCGACCGTGTGTACAGAAATCCATCAGACTTTTGTCCGAAGTACAAATACGCATGCCCAGAACCAATGTTACAATCAACCAACAATAGCAGAAGTTGACCAAAGGGTGGCGGTAAAGCGCAGAAAAAAAACCACGTGATGTTGGGAAAGTTTTTTTGGGAACGTTTTCAGAAAAGTCCTGCCGTGTGTATGCTATGGGTGTGCCCGGCCAACTCCCTTCGGACAAAAATCCACGGAAAAGTTTGTTTGAAGTCCGACCGTGTGTACGAGGCTTAAATAAAGGTTTACCTGTAGATAAAAGTGGTTGTACAGGGTGTACAACCATTTTAAGAGGTATTAAAAAATAAATTTGAGGGAGGATATAGAGGTAGCTGTGAAATGATGGAACATGGGTGGGTCAAGGTCTGCTTTTTGTAAACCCCATAATTTATCTTTGTGTTTGGTATCGTCCTGCCAGCAACAGTATACTTCCTTTTTTTCAGACTGATAATGCTAAACCACTGCCTCATAATGTGCAACAGCATGGTCAGCCTGCCCTGCGAGCACCTACATTTAGAGCTGGTGAATCCCCCTATCGGAGACCTGACACAGGTCCTAACTCTTCTTCACTCTAGCTATACTTAACAAAAACGTTTTTGGCTGCTGTAACACACACATGCGCGCGCGCCCGTGTGTGTATATGTATGTATGTGTGTGTGTATATATATATATATATATATATATTAGGGATGTACCGATACTAGTATCGGTATCAGTACCGATACCAGGCATTTCCCCGAGTACTTGTACTCGGGGAAAATGCTCCGATGCTTCAGCCGATACTTGGGCAGCCAGTGATGATCGGTGCGGCGGGGGGAGTTACAAGCACTGATCACCGCTGTATAGATTTCAATACAGCCCGACGGCTTCTCCCGACCCCCCCCCCCTTCTTTTCAGCTGTTTTAGTGAAATCTATACAGCGGTGATCGGTGCTTGTAACTCCCTCCAAAGCCGCACCGATCACCGCTGACTGTCCCTGTATCCTCCTCCAGTTCCCCCATCCGTGCTGCTCTCCCCCTTCACGCTTCGTGTCCCCCCTCCGTGCTGCTGATGTCCTTCGTCTTTCTGCTCTCTCCCCCCCCCCCGCGCTCCGTGTCCCCCCTCCGTGCTGCTAATGTCCTTCGTCTTTCTGCTCTCCCCCCCCCCCCCCGCGCTCCGTGTCCCCCCTCCATGCTGCTGCTGTCCTCTGTTATTTTGCTCTCCCCCTCCGCGCTGCTGCTGTCCTCAGCTCTGTGCCACCCTCCATATCCTCCTCCGCTTCCCTCTGTCAGGATGGAGAGCGGAGGTAGGAGCCGCTAAACCCGGCTCCTACCTTTTCCGAATGTACAGAGTCAGTGACTGACTGTCCGTTCATATAACTGAAACATCGTAACCTGTGTTTACGATGCTTCAGTTTATGAATGGAGAGGAGCCGTTGTCTCCTCTCCATTCATTTTCAGTGCAGCTGAGAAAGGAACTGGGGAATCTGTTTCCCTAGTCCCTTTCTCTGTCTCAAACGGGAGATGTCAGAGGTCTGTTAAGACCCCTGATATCTCACCAAAGCCCCCCAACAGGGCTAGAAAGAAAAAAATAAATTGCAATAAATAATAAAAAAATAAATTATAAAAAATAAATACACTGAGATCATCCCCCCCCCCCCCCCACTCCAACAAAGCATTGTAAAAAAACATGACAAAAAATTGTAAAAAAAAAAAATTAAAAAAAAAAAAAAATACTGACACATAAAAAAAAAGTATCGGTATTCGGTATCGGCGAGTACTTGAAAAAAAGTATCGGTACTTGTACTCGGTCTTAAAGTGGTATCGGGACAACCCTTATATATATATATATATATATATATATATATATATATATATATATATATATAGTGTGTATGTATGTGTGTGTGTGTGTGTATATATATATATATATATATTTATTACTTTGCAAAAGTTTTAGGCAGGTGTAAAGAAATGCTGTAAAGTAAGAAAGGTACATTTTAAATGTTTGATCAATTTACAACAGAAGAAAATTCTAAATCCGATCAATATTTGGTGTGATCCCCCTTTGGCTTGAAACCAGCATCACATCTTCTATGTAGACTTGCACACAGTTGTTGAAGGGACTCAGCAGGTAGGTTGTTCTATGTACATCTTGGAGAAGTAAGTACAGATCTTCTGGGGATGTCTCCAATCCTTCTGTCTCTTCATGTCATCCCAGACAGACTCCATGATGGTGAGATCAGGGCTCTGTGGGGGCTGTATGTTTTGGGGTGGTTGTCCTGCTACGGAATAAATTTGGGGCCAATCACACGCCTCCCTGATGGTGTGGCATGATGAAGTATCTGTCTGTATTTCTCAGCATTGATCTGGCAACATTGAGGACAGTAGACACAGTGGTCGGCCAGGGAAACTTAAAGGGGAGTTCCAGCCTTTTTTATCTTTATTAAAAGTCAGCAGCTACAAAAAGTGTAGCTGCCTTTTTTTAATAAACAGACACTTGCCTGTTTCACTGTACAGCAACGCGGCCGAACGGAGCTTCGCTCCCCCCCCCCCCTTCGCTGATGCCTCCATTCTAACTGTGGGCACCCGGCGGTGACAGCTTTCGGCTTCACGGCCGGGCACTCACTGCGCATGCGCGAGCGGCACTGCGCAATCTGAGTGGACAGGCAATCGCCTGGGACCTGTCGCATGTCCCAGGTGATCACCTACAGGAAGGGGCCGCCAAAAGGCGCTATGACGAGTCGCCTAAGCGGTCCCTGGGCGGAAGGAGGAAGTGGGACAGGAAGTCCCACTCCTACTGAAGCCCCCACTCCCCCCCCAAAAAAAATGACATGCCAAAAGTGGCATGTAAGGGGGCGAGGAGTGGTTTAAGCAGAAGTTCCACCTTCGGCCGCTAGTGGGGGGTTAAAAGCACCCCGCTAGCGACTGAAAAGCACTGCTTAAACAGCACTAAAGTGCCGCTAAAATGAGCGGCGCTTTAGCGCTACCGTGGCCCTTATGTGAAGGTAGCCTTATGGGCGCATAGAGCAGAGCTCGGGAGCGAGCATGCACCAGAGCAAGTGGCTTGCTTTTTGTGGCACTGGCTGAAGGGAAGGAACCAGGAGCGCTAGTGGAGGACCTGAAAAGAGGAGAATCGGGGCTGCTTGTACAAAAGTATGACATGGTTGTGTTTTTTTCTTCTTATATATGAGCTTTCAATATATCACTTTAATGGTTAGAAAAGCAACCTTTTAAGCCGAGTTCCAGCCTGTATTAAAGAAAAAAATGAAAAATCAGCAGCTAAAAATACTGGAGCTGCTGACTTTTAATATAAGGACACTCACCTGTCCAGGTATCCCGCGATGTCCGCACCCCAAGCCGATAATTCTGTAGATCTCCACATTCGTTGTGTGGCGATCTTACCTGGAAGTGGGAGCTGGTACCTGGTTTTGACAGGTATTCCGCCCCCCCCCCCCACAAAAAAGGTGCCAAATGCGAAGAAGCCGAGCTTCCACTTTTGGGTGGAGCTCCGCTTTAAGAACATTCATTCTTTCTCTCCTCTCTCCAATCTCTCTGATCTCCAGACTCTGTAAAGGGCTCATTTAGTGTCGGATGATTGCGGTGACGCTCTTCCCGCCTTTACTGGTTTGTCTTTGTCTGTGGAGGATTTTCCAGAGATGTAACGTGCCACAAGACATAAACACTCTGCTGTTTATTGTACGATCATCTGTGGAATGTTGTACTTGGTGGTCCCTCTGGAACTCTCAAACATTGTCCTGGTGTCCTCCCCCCCCCCCGCCACACCACAAGGTTTTGGAACACCCTGAGAGTGGAGATTGCTTGCATTGCAGTTTCCACTGTGTCTCCCGTCATCTGACCCTTCGGCAGTGTACACGTTCCTCCTGTAGATAAGTCATTTTGAAGACTAAGCCATTATTTAGCCAGTCAGTTTGAAGGGGGAAGTTTCTTGCCTGTAGCTGTGTGTTGGCGATTTGATTGGCTGAACATTGCTTCCCGCCACAAAGCAGCACTGTAAAAATGTCTTCTTGGTTCTGCTTAACCACTTCACCTGTGGAAGATTTACCCCCTTCCCTGACGGGCCATTTTTTTTCCCATACGACACTGCGTTACTCTAGCTGAGAATTGCACAGTCATGCGACGCTGTACATAAATACAGTTGATGTCTCCTCTCCCCCCCCCCCAAAAAAAAATAGAGCTTTCTTTTGGTGGTATTTGATCACCTCAGCGGTTTTTATTTTTTTATTTTTGGGTACTGGAAACAAAGAACAATTTTGAAAAAAATATATACCGTATATACTCGAGTATAAGCTGACCCGAATATAAGCCGAGGTACCTAATTTTACCACAAAAAACTGGGAAAACGTATTGACTTGAGTATAAGCCTAGGGTGTCCATGTGCATGCCTCACTGTGCCCATGCCTCACTGTGCCCATGCCTCACTGTGTCCATGCCTAGACTGACGTTTAACATGGGAGCCTATGGAAGGGGTGCCCGGCTTTGAAAAATCGGTGCTCCCCGGCTGTGGGTCCCCTAGACAACAAACTTTGCACACTTGTAGAGGAGAAATAGGGCTACATGTGTGCAAAGTTTCGGGTCCAGGGGATTTACGTCCGGCCGGTACCGGGTCCCCAAAATCACCAGAGAAATTACCAGGGGTGCCCGGCTTTGAAAAATCGTTACTCCCTGGCTGTAGGTCCCACGCACAACAAACTTTGCACACTTTTAGAGAGAGAGTGGGGCTACATGTGTACCAAGTTTGGGGTCCAGGGGACCTACGGCCGGCTGGTACCGGGTCCCCAAAGTCCGGAAGATCAGGCCTAAAAAGGTGACTCAAGTATAAGCCGAGGGGGGCATTTTCAGCACAAAAAAATGTGCATTAAAAATCAGCTTATACTCGAGTATATACAGCATATATTTTTTGCTTTCTGCTATAAAACCTATCCAATAAAAAAAATTGAATTTCTTCATCAATTTAGGCCAATATGTATTCTGCTACATATTTTTGGTAAAAAAAAAAATCCCATAAGCGTATATTGATTGGTTTGCGCAAAAGTTATAGTGTCTACAAACTATGGGATATTTTTTTTTTTACTAGTAATGGTGGCGATCAGTGACTTATAGCAGGAATGCGGCATTGAGGTGGACAAATTGGACACTTTTGACACCTTTTTTTTGGGGGATCAGTGACACTAATACAGTGATCAGTGCTACAAATATGCACTGTCACTGTACTAATGACACTGGCTGGCTGGGAAGGGGTTAACATCAGGGGCGATCAAAGGGTTAAGTGTGTGCCTAGCTGGTGTTTGTGTAATGTGGGAGGTGATTTTACTAGTGGAAGGCATGGATCCATGTCCCAGCTTTACAGAAACACAGGATCCATGCCTTCTGTACTGACAGAATAACAGTCTGCCTTGTATACCTAGGCAGACTGGCATTCCATCAGTGTAACGAACGATTAGTGGATCCTGGTGGATTTGAAGTCCACGGGACCGGCTGTGTAAATTCACAGCAGTAACGAGCTGCCGGCGGAACGCATTTGCGCCCAAAACCCAGAAGTGCAGAATCGCGTGTGTGTGTATATGTGATTCCGCACGGCACGGCCGCCCTGTTGCAATAAATCTGCTATTGGGCGGTCGGCAACTGGTTAAAGAGGAAGATGGGGACAGAGATGTTCATCATTTATTAGAATAGGCGTAGGCTTATACACACCTGAATGCACATCATGAGCTGTATTAAAACGTACTTTACTGTAAATGCGCATTGCAATGCAAAACTAATTGCACCCCAACGCACCGGTGTTAAATGGCACTGCAACGCACATATACGCATGCTCTGCATTGGACCTATTTTTCCACATATTATGGTTTGTGGACGGCCTGTACATTTTGGATCATTCACCTTACACAATGCACCTCAACGCATGAGAACACACAGTTCTGGGAATTTTTATAGGTCTCATATCCTCATATTGATTAGTGGTTCCAAATGAATAACTACTGCAGTAGGGAACAGACACAAAGATACTCCGCATCTTTCCACATGGCTGTTCTGTTCAACAAAATTGAAGTTTTTTATACAAGTGATTACGTAGGTATCACATTAATATTACAATTGTACTTTTATGGTAACAAGGGGCGTAACATAGACATTCTAAATTCTATTCAGGACTTGAAAGAATGCAAATAGTAATGAAAACATTATTAGCGCAGAGTGCAATACATACAAGGCAAAGCATACAAAATAGAATACAGTTATGTACAGAATTTACAACTTCCTTAACATTTCACTACGAGATTCGGCGGCTCTCAGTCCTGTATTACCTATATGTACCTCAGCTACATACAGTATACAGTACTGTGTTCCGGCAGAGGGATGTGAACTTCCCGTCCCAATCCCAGGAACAAAACTGAGTGGAACTGAGCGCTGGTGCATTTTCTGAATGAATACAAAGCTTTGGCTGAGGTGGGCAAATGACATTACTCAGAGAAAACAGAGCTTGTGTCGAAGCAATTATGAAAAAGGTTCCTGCACTACTTTTTACCAATTTCATTGCGGTTTGCATAGACTTTTGTTAACCACTTGACGACCGCTCACTGTATATATACGTCATTTTTTTGTAGAGCGATACCTCGGTAACGGCAGCAGCTGCTGCCACAACCGAGATATCCATCTCTTCAGTGAGCGGTCGTGTTTACGATAATGGTGGTTTCCGCGGCCGATTCGCCGCGAGATCACCGTTATCGGCGGCGGGAGAGGGCCTCCCGCGCCCTCCGCCGCTTACCGGAGCCGTCGGTAGCGGCGGAGGCGATCGGGTCCTTCTCCCTCTGTGGTATGGATAAGAGTGAGGGCAAGATGGCCCCCACCCGTCTCCATACCATAGCAGGGCGGAGCTGACGTCAAAACGTCAGCTCCGCCCATACGTCTTAAAGGGACATTTTTTTTTGTCATTTTTTCAAATTACTTTTTTTTTTTTTTATTGCATTTTAGTGTAAATATGAGATCTGAGGTCTTTTTGACCCCAGATCTCATATTTAAGAGGACCTGTCATGCTTTTTTCTATTACAAGAGATGTTTACATTCCTTGTAATAGGAATAAAAGTGATCCATTTTTTTTTTTTTTTAAAACAGTGTAAAATTAAATAGAATCCAGTAAAATGAATAAGAAAACAAAAAAAATTTTTTTTTAAAGCGCCCCATCCCGACGAGCTCGCGTGCAGAAGCGAACGCATACGTGAGTAGCGCCCGCATATGAAAACGGTGTTCAAACCACACATGTGAGGTATCCCCGCAATCGTTAGAGCGAGAGCAATAATTCTAGCCATAGACCTCCTCTGTAACTCAAAAGATGCAACCTGTAGAATTTTTTAAACGTCGCCTATGGAGATTTTTAAGGGTAAAAGTTTGACGCCATTCCACGAGCGGGCGCAATTTTGAAGTGTGACATGTTGGGTATCAATTTACTTGGCGTAACATTATCTTTCACAATATAAAAAAAAATTGGGCTAACTTTACTGTTGTCTTATTTTTTAATTTAAAAAAGTGTTTTTTTTTTCCAAACAAAGTGCGCTTGTAAGACCGCTGCGCAAATACGATGTGACAAAAAGTATTGCAATGACCACTAATATATTCTCTAGTATGTTAGAAAAAAAACAATATATAATGTTTGGGGGTTGTAAGTAACTTTCTAGCAAAAAAAAATGTTTTAAACTTGTAAACACCAAATTTGAAAAACAGGCAAGGTCCTTAAGTGGTTAAATGAAGCTAAAGTGGTGTGATTTCAAAGCCGCACAGGTGTGAACCAAGGCTACAACCTGGAGATCAGCTTTAAAGTGATTGTAAAGTCTCATAACAAACATGTTATACTTTCCTCCTCTGTGCAGTTGATTTTGTACAGAGCAGCCCGGATCCTCCTCCTCCTCTTCCTCGGGTCCCTCTTTGCTGCTCCTGGCCCCTCCCCCCTGTCGAGTGCCCCCACAGCAAGCAGCTTGCTATGGAGGCACCCGAGCTGTGTCTTTTTAGACACGGAGCCCCGACCTGCCCCCACCCCCTCTCTCTCGTGATTGGCTAACTGACTTTGACAGCTGTGGGAGCCAATGGCGCCGCTGCTGTGTCTAAGCCAATCAGGAGGAGAGTCCCAGATGGCTAAGACACTCGTGGACATTGCTGGAGAGAGATGGGGCTCAGGTAAGTAATTGGGGGGGTACTGGGAGGCTGCTACACACAAGTTTTTTTTTTTGTTTGTTTTTTTATCTTAAAGGGGTTGTAAAGGTTAATTTTTTTTTTTTTTTTTAATAACAAACATGTCATACCTGCCTCCTCTGTGCAAGGATTTTGGCGATCCTCCTCTTCTGGGGTCCCTCCGTGGGGCTCCTGGCTGCTCTTCTTCTCGAGTCCCACCGATGGAGAATCGCTTTCCCTGGGGGCACTCGTGCGGGCACACTCCTGTGTCCTGCTGCTGCATCCATTGGCACAGACGGCAGAACTTGGCCAGCCCCCCGACTCCTGCGTCATTGGCTCCTGTTGCTATCAAGCTATCCAATGAGGACCCGAGACAGTGGCTGGAGCTGGTGTGCTCGTCCCCGTTACTGGAAAGACCGGGTTCGTGTAAGTAAATGGGGGGGCTCTGGGGGGCAGCTGCAGCACAGGAGGTTTTTCACCTTATTGCATAGAATGCATTAATGTGAAAAACCCTGAGGGTTTAAAACCCCTTTAATACGTAGAAAGTATTAAGATGATAAAACCTTCTTCCTTTACAACTCCTTTAAAGTGTAGCTCTGGGCAATAGTAAAATATATAAAAATCCATATGCAGTACATCTCTACATAACCTACACATTTCCCAGTGTTTTCTCTCTACAGAAAGATACCTGATCTACTAAAACTCTCTAGGGATCTCCTGACTTCCTGTTTGAGGTGACAACGCTGCTTCTGCTGCAATGAAATCTCAGGCAGCGTTGGCAGCCCTGCCCAGTTCTCTGTTAGACTATATTTATTTATTTATTTATTGATAACAAAGGCAGGGAGTTGTTTTGTATTCAGGACAGCTCAGGCTAGGCCCTCTGTTCAAATGAGGGTGCAATAATAGCCAGCTAGTTAGTTGGAGAAGCTTTGTAGAGCCTGTTTATCCTGTATCTGTCTCCTTGTTTCACTTCCCCCATTCTGCATCTACAGACCTCTGAGTGACGTCTCTGCCATTTTCGCCTGCTTGGTTGGCAGCCGTCATTTCTCTTTTTCATTTCACGTCCAAATGCATCTTTGCTGACCTCTGTCACCTCGCCGTGTTTTATATTTACAGCGTGGAATCTCTTACACTAAATATCGGCAGCATTGACTGGCTGAATCTGAACCACCCACATTATAGCTCCTTAGGTTCTTCAGAAAAGAGCAACACTTCCTGTATGGGGGGGAAGGGTACAGGTGAAGTTCAGAGTAGAGCTGCACGATTCTGGCTAAAATGAGGATCACAATTTTTTTGCTTAGAAGATGGATCACGATTCTCGCGGCATTACATCATCTTTCACATAAAAACAAAATTGGGCTAACTTTACGGTTTTGTTTTGTTTTTTTATTCATTGAAGTGTATTTTTTCCCCAAAAAATTGTATTTGAAAGACCGCTGGGCAAATACAGTGTGACATAAAATATTGCAGCAATTGCAATAATTTCCTAGCAAAAAATATTGATTTTAACATAAAGCGGAGTTCCACCCAAAAATTGAACTTTTGCTTTTCGGAACCCTCCCCCCCCCCTCCGGTGTCACATTTGGCACCTTTCAGGGGGGAGGGGGTGCAGATACCTGTCAGGTATTTGCACCCACCTCCGGGCATAGACCCCCCCCCCCCGCTGTCTCCTGGGAAACACACTGGTCCCAGGAGAGAGAGGAGACCAGTGAAGACGGGCCGCGCCGCTCGCACATGAGCAGTAGGGATCCGGACAGTGAAGCCGCAACGCTTCACTTCCTGATTCCCTCCCTGAGGATGGCGGGGGGGGGGGGGGCAGCCGAGAGAGGAGCGACTGCCAAAATCGCAAGCGCGCTGGACAGGTAAGTGTCCATTTTTTAAAAGTCAGCAGCTGCAGTATTGATAGCTACTAGCTTTTAAAAAAAAAAAAATTTGGGTGGGCCTCCGCTTTAAGAAACAAGTGTCAGAAAAAGATTTAGACTTTAAGTGGTTAAACTTCCTGCATTTACACACAGAAGTTTCATATAAGAAGGAAGCCTTAGTTTACAATGTTTCATGTTGTTAAAAACTTGGAGACTGCCCAGATTTTTTCTTTACACACAAGTTTATCCCTTTGATCTAAGAAGGAAGCATTAGTTACAAGGTTTCCTGTTAAAAACTTAAGACTGCCCAGATATTTTCTTTTGACAGCTGAGTGAGCAGATAAAGTCTCTCCACTTGTTATATGAAAGAATCGGCAAACTGTATTGGATATTGTCAGGGGGGTTGAATCGAGATCACAATTTTTTAACGATTAATTGTGCAGCTCTAGTTCAGAGAGTCCAATGGTAGAACTTTCTGTGAATGTTTTTCCCCGATCATCATCTAGACCAGTGATGGCGAACCTTGGCGCTCCAGATGTTTTGGGAACTACATTTCCCATGATGTTCAACTACACTGCAGAGTGCATGAGCATCATGTGAAATGTAGTTCCAAAACATCTGGGGTGCCAGGGTTCTCCATCACTGATCTAGGACATTTGACTGGAGAGATGGCCCTGCATACACACCAATTTAGCTTGTGGTTCAGCTGCAGGTGACTGAGACCCCCATCTGCACCCCCTCAGCAGGTCAGTGAATCCTGTAGTGTCTGGCTGGGGGTCATTCCCTTGCCTTTTGTGACCCCCTTCCCTGAATGTCTGGCTACTTCTATAGAGGAATTACAGATGTGTATGTATCTTGGACCAATGTAACTATTTATATATACCTGTGTGTGTATACACTATGTTGTCAAAAGTATTGGGACACAGGTGGGGGTCACACACCTGCAGCTGAACCTCAAATTTAATTGGTGTCTATGGGGAGCCATCTCTTCAGTCTAACATCCTAAATGATGATCTGGTAAAAAAAAAAAAAAAATTAAAAGAACTTGCCATGCCTCTTACTGTTATGTCCCTTAGACACAGGGTCTCTCAGGGTGGTGCTAGCAATGCTGCCAGTATCTGCTCAGCAAGTTACACACAGGCCGGATGAACTTCTTAACCATGGAGAGTGTTTATTACTCACTCAGAACATGATGACTTTGTTACATGGAGTCCTAATACAACAGGCTTTTGTCATTACCAGATTTAATCCCTTCCGTGTATCATGCTGCTGGTTCCCAGTCCCCCCCCCCCACACACACACTCTGAATTCCCGGTACAGCCAATCCCCCAGCATGCATCAGGAGAAAAGGGTGAAGGGTCACAGTGATCCAGCACCAACATCACACTTGGTAAATTCCATGGACTCTCTACTTTCCAAAAAGGGGACATTTGGGGGATATTTGTACTGTCCTGACATTTTAGGGCCTCAAGAAATTAGATGGGCCGTTAGTACATCAGGATTGATCAATTTTCATATATATAATTATACAGAGGAGTAACATGTTGTACCGTATGTCTTCATACACTATGTTTTTTGTACTACTCTTTCTTATGTTGGCCCTGTGGGTCTTGTCTTTTCTGGACTGTATAAATAAGAAATTTTAAAAACAAAAAAATATACAGTGGAACCTCGGATTGCGAGTAACGCGGTTAACGAGCGTTTCGCAATACGAGCAATATATATATTTTTTAAATCCTGTCTCGATTTGTGAGTGTTGTCTCGCAAAACTAGCAGGATTCCAGCCTCTGTGGTGTGCAGTACCGCATTTGGCCAGAGGTGGAGGTGCTGGGGCGCCTGAGCCGTTTGGAACCATTCGAAAATACTCCGTTCCAGAGTGTTTCCGAGGGCAGCTAAGCAATCTTCGGGTATTTCTGAGGCTCTCCGGCGACCCCCCCCCCCCCCACCTCTGGCAACATGTATTGCATGCTATAGAAGTCAATGTGGAACAAATTATTTTAGTTTCCATTGACTTCTATGGGGAAACTCGCTTTGATATGTGAGTACTTTGGATTGCAAGCATTCTCCTGGAACGGATTATGCTCATAATCCAATGTTCCACTGTACCATAGTTGCCAAAGTAATGTAGCAGAATAAATTTTGGGCTAAATTTATGAAGAGAGAGATTATTTATTTGCAACATTTAAAGTGGCAGCAGAGGAGACCTGCTTGATTGAAAGTGAAGTTCTACTCTGAATGATGTGGAATCAGATTGCTTGGCCCATCGCACAGATTATAGTTGAATTGATCTTATTTTCCTGATGCCTGCTTGACTCAGTGCTGATAGCATCGGAGTCCATGAAATATGTATACAGTGGTGATCTCTTGAATGGATCTTCAGGGTTTCTCTTATCAATATTGAAGTTAAAACACCTGTGGCCTTCACTATGGACTTTTCTATTTAATAACAAATTCACTCATGATTTTTTTACTTCACTGTTCTCATTTATTTGCACTATGTGTGTTTGTGTTGGACATTTTAATATGTATACGTGTGTGTGATCCATGTACTGTGATGTATCAAGTTATTTAATTAGTAGAAGTCACTATATATCACAAATCATAGTGCAGCACTTTTTCCTTTCTTATAACGTTTTATAACGGAAATGAAGAACCGCGCATAAAAAAAAAAGTCTGTCTCTCTCTTCGTTTATTTAGCAGGAAAAAAAAAACAGTGGCGATTAAATGCCACCAAAAGAAAGCTCTATTTGTGTGAACAAAATTATAAAAATTTAGTTTGGGAACAGTGTTGCATGACTGCGCAATTGTCATTCAAAGTGAGACAGCGCCCGGTATTGAAGGGGTTAAGAAAATCTGGACTGGAATCGAGAAAAGGCTGTTTTCTTTTTTGCTTTGCTCATTCGTGTTAAATTCTGCTCTTCTCAATTTTAAGGAAATCTCTCTGAATTGTCCCTCTTTATTCTGTCCAGGCATCAAAGTCCCTCGTAATTTTCGACTGTTGGAAGAACTTGAGGAAGGGCAGAAAGGAGTTGGTGACGGCACAGTCAGCTGGGGTCTGGTGGATGATGAAGACATGACACTCACCAAATGGACTGGTATGATCATCGGACCTCCTAGAGTGAGTAGGATTGCCTTTTGGTCTAAATGTTTCTTTGTCAGTTGTTTGTGTCCCAGAGTAATGACATTTTAGGGTACAGCTGAACTCCAGTTAAATAGTTAAATGCTCAGATCAAATCTATTATGGAGGCGTTTTTCTCTGCTGCAGTTATTTATTTATTACAGGTACTTGTATAGTGCCATCAGTTTACGCAGCACTTTACTTATATTTTGTACATTCACATCAGTCCCTGACCTCGAGGAGCTTAAAATCTAAGGTTCCTATCTCGCATTCATACATACACGTACTAGGGACAATTGGCCTACCAGCATGTCTTTGTGTAGGAGGAGACCCACGTAGACACGGAGAACATAACCAGCTCGTGCTGTGGTTGGGATTCGAACCAAGGACCCCAGTGCTGCTAGGCGGAACGCATAGCGTTTCAAAAGGGGTAGGTGTAAAAATCTTCCCTAGTCACTTGCCAGGCTAATTCTGGCACTCCGCTCCCACATGTAAAAATCATATTTTTTTTGCTAGGAAATTACTCAGAACCCCCAAACATGTTTTTTAACAGACGCTAGGGAATAAAATGGCGGTCATTGCAACTTTTTATTAGAGGTCGACCGATATATCGGCTGGCCGATATATCGGCCGATATTTGTCCATTTTTGATAAATCGGCATCGGCCGATTATCAAAATTAGGCCGATATTTTACACTGACCGCCGCTCATTCTTCCTTCTCCACACTCAGCGGCTCTGGCAGCATCAAGCGCCGCGCTGACTGTGTGAGCAGAGAGGAGAGAGAGACAGAGAGAAGCTGTCAGCTTGATGTTGGGGGTGGGCGGGACCCGGGAGCTAAATTACACCAGCCAATGATTGGGCTGCTTTAGAAAGGGGCCGGGACCACATACACGTAGCGACCCACCCAGAAATCATCCCATTAGCTGGTGTAATATAGCTGCTGGGTCCCGCCCACCCCGACATCGAGCTGACAGCTCCTCTCTGTCTCTCTCTCCTCTCTGCTCACACATTCAGCGCGGCGCTTGATGCAGCCAGAGCCGCTGAGTGTGTGAGCAGAGAGGAGAGAGAAAGAGGAGCTGTCAGCTCGATGTCGGGGTGGGCGGGACCCAGCAGCTATATTACACCAGCTAATGGGATGGTATCTGGGCGGGTCGCTACGTGTATGTGGCCCCGCCCCTTTCTAAAGCAGCCCAATCATTGGCTGGTGTAATTTAGCTGCCGGGTCCCGCCCACCCCCAACATCAAGCTGACAGCTTCTCTCTGTCTCTCTCTCCTCTCTGCTCACACAGTCAGCGCGGCGCTTGATGCTGCCAGAGCCACTGAGTGTGGAAAAATGTGGCCCCGCCCCCTTTCTAAAGCAGCCCAATCATTGGCTGATGTAATTTAGCTGCTGGGTCCGCAAAATCAGTGCCATCTGTCAGTGCCACCGCAAATCAGTGCCGCCAGCCAGGGCCACCCGCCAGCCAGGGCCACCCGCCACCGCCAGCCAGGGCCACCCGCCACCGCCAGCCAGGGCCACCCGCCACCGCCAGCCAGGGCCACCCGCCACCGCCAGCCAGGGCCACCCGCCACCGCCAGCCAGGGCCACCCGCCACCGCCAGCCAGGGCCAACCACCACCGCCAGCCAGCGCCACCTGTCAGTTCCAAACCAGTGCCATCAGTCAGTGCCACCTGCTAGTGCCAATAGTGCCATCTGTCAGTTCCAAACCAGTGCCACCTGCCAGTTCCAAACCAGTGCCACCTGCCAGTTCCAAACCAGTGCCACCTGCCAGTGCCATCTGTACTGAGGACATCAAGTGTGTGTGTGTTTTTTTTTTTTTAATCGGCCACAAAAATCGGCATCATATATCAGCCATCGGCCGCCCAAATTTCTAAATATCGGCATCGGCCAGAGAAAAACCCATATCGGTCGACCTCTACTTTTTATGTCACGCGGTTTTTGCACAGCAAGTTTTCAGACGCATTTTTTTGGGGGGGAAAAAACTGTTTTTCATGAATAAAAAAAAAACACAAAAGTTAGCCCAATTTTTTTGTATTATGTGAAAGATGATGTTACGCTGCGTAAATAGATCCCTAACATGTCAGGCTTTAAAATTGTGCATACTCGTGGAATGGCGCCAATCTTCAGTACTTGAAATTCTTCATAGGCAGCGCTTTAAAAATTGTTACAGGTTACCTGTTTAGAGTTACAGAGGAGGTCTTGGGCTAGAATTATTGCTCTTGCTCTAACATTCGCGATGATACCTCACATGTGTGATTTAAATGCCGTTTACATATGCGGGTGCGACGTATGTATGTATTCGCTTCTGCGGGTGAGCACTTTAATTCGTTTTTTTTTTTTATTTAAAAAAATAATAATTTAGATCACTTTTATTCCTATTAAGAGGAATGTAAACATCCCTTGTTAGAAGAATAGTGCATGACAGGTCCACTTTATGGAGAGATCTGGGGTCAATAAGACCCCCACGTCTCTCCTCTAGGCAGGAAAGCCTGAGATAAAAAAAAACTGAAGGATCTTGGCTTTCCAGCCGACTACACGGCAGTATTTACAACTGCCAGGCCGGTAGAAGCACCAGAGGGTGGCTGGAGGGGGGGGTCCTCCCTCCTTCCACCTGTAAGAACAATCAAGCGGCTGAACTGCTGCTATGATTGTTTTTACGGTGCAGAGAATCACTGACTGAAAAGAACAATGCCGGGTTGATGCCTGTGTGTACAGGCAAGTGGTTAAAGTGATTGTTAACGATCACCTTGTAAAACAATCCATTTGGTTTAAAATAGAAATGAAAGACAAAAAACATAAATTCCTTTTTTCTCCTTTTTCTTTTTTTTTATAAGTGCTCACTTTCCCTCTGTTCTCAGCTGCATGAGAGCTGGGGGAGGAGAAGCAGCCGCACACTGAGCTTCCCAGTGAAAGGCTGTGCTGTGTTTTTTAGTGCTTTTTGTTTATTACAGAAACGCACTACAGTCCATCTAACATGGTTTCCTATGGCACACATTCACATCTATGCTTTTTTTCAGGCGCTGCATGTTTGAAAAGGGTCGGACTTTTTTTAAACACAAAATGGTGTGTTTTTGGTTCAAAAGACTTCAGTGGAGATGCTGCATGTAGTGCGTTTTTGCGGTAATTTTGACACGTTTTGCAGTTTTTAATCTGCCCAATAAGAAATTGGCCAAAAAATAAATAAAACTTTTTAACCATTTCAGCCCCGGAAGATTTGGCTGCCCAATGACCGGGCCATTTTTTTGCGATTCGGCACTGCGTCAATTTAACTGACAATTGCACGGTCGTGCGACGCTGTACCCAAACAAAATTGACGTCCTTTTTTTCCCACAAATAGAGCTTTCTTTTAGTGGTATTTGATCATCTCTGCCTTTTTTTTATTTTTGGCGCTATAAACAAAAAAAAGAGCGACAATTTTGAAAAAACATATTTTTTTTACTTTTTGCTATAATAAATATTCCAAATTTAAAAAAAAAAAATTTTCTTCAGTTTAGGCCGATTATGTATTCTTCTACGTATTTTTGGTTAAAAAAAATCGCAATAAGCATATATTGATTGGTTTGCGCAAAAGTTATAGCGTCTACAAAATAGGGGATATTTTTATTAGTATTTTTTTATTAGTAATGGCGGCGATCTGCGCTTTTTATTGGGACTGCGACATTATGGCGGACACATCAGACACTTTTGACACTATTTTGGGACCATTGTCATTTTATACAGTGATCAGTGCTATAAAAATACCCTGATTACTGTGTAAATGACACTGGCAGGGGTTAAACACTAGGGGGCGATCAAGGGGTTAAGTGTGTCCTAGGGAGTGATTCTAACTGTGGGGGGGCTGGGCTACCACTGACATGACAGCGATCACTGCTACCGATGACAGGGAGCAGTAGATCACTGTCATGTCACTAGGCAGAACAGGGAAATGCCTTGTTTACATAGGCATCTCCCCGTTCTGCCTCTCCTCACCACAATCGTGGACCGCCGACGAACATCAAGTTCACTGGAACCGCGGGCACACTAGGCGGCAAATTCAAAGGGACGTACAGGTACGCCCATTTTCCTGCCCGTGCCAATCTGACGACGACGTATATCGGCGTGCGGCGGTCGGGAAGCGGTTAAAAACGCACTGCAGAAACGGATCAAAAGCAAACTGCATAGGTGTGAACCAGGCTGAAGGAAAGGCTGGAGATCTGTTTTAACCTCTTGCTGACCGCAATACGTATATATACACCAGGGCTCGACAAACCCCGGGCGCCAGGTTGCCATGGCGACTAGAATTAGCGACCTGGGGCAGCACAGCTGGGGTATGCTGTGTCTCTGTGCGCCCCCCCTCCGCGCCGCGGGATCGGGTCGGGCCGCGCCGGCCGGTAATTGAGGCCGCGGCTTTGCGGCCTTCTGCAGGCCTATGCTTCCTTCTCTGGTCTAGCGCCATCTTGTGGTGGCCGTTGGTATGACAACCAGCAATGCTAATGGAGTTTCCCTGTCTGTTTTCCCTGCCATCTCCTTCCCTCTAATTACAACCCCCAAACATTATATATATTTTTTATTCTAACACCCTAGAGAATAAAATGGCGGTCGTTGCAATACTTTTTGTCACACCGTATTTGCGCAGCGGTCTTACAAGCGCACTTTTTTGGGAAAAAATACTTTTTATTTTTTTTACTAAAAAAATAAGACAACAGTAAAGTTAGCCCAGTTTTTTTTGTATAATGTGAAAGATAATGTTACGCTGAGTAAATTGATACCCAACATGTCACGCTTCAAAATTGCGTGCGCTCGTGGAATGGCGACAAACTTTTATCCTTTAAAATCTCCATAGGCGACGTTTAAAAAATTCTACAGGTTGCATGTTTTGAGTTACAGAGGAGGTCTAGGGCTAGAATTATTGCTCTCGCTCTACCGATCGCGGCGATACCTCATGTGTGGTTTGAACACCGCTTTCATATGCGGGCGCTACTAACGTATGCGTTCGCTTCTGCGCACAAGCTCGGCGGGACGGGGCGTGTTCCTGGCTCCTAACTTTTTTAGCTGGCTCCTAGATTCCAAGCAAATTTTGTCAAGCCCTGATATACACATTGCGATCTGCAAGTGGTTTGCTGGGATTATGGCTGAAGATATCACCCATAATCCCAGTGTCCTTTTTTTTCCAGCAGGCGGCCGGCTTTCTCATGAAACTGGTCTGAGCGGCTCATGAGCCGCTGTAATGGTTTACGAAGCGGCGAAAGGGAACGTCCTCCCCCCAAGGATGAGAAACTGAAGGATCAGTTAGTAAAAGCAGCACACTGTACACACATTACACACAGGCACATATTTAACCCCTTATTTGCCTCTAGATGTTAACCCCTTTTCAGCCAGTATCATTAGTACAGTGATAATGTATAGTATGATCACTGTATAAAATTTCAGTGGCAGTAAGTTCTCCCCAACGTCAGTGTCAGATTGTCTGCCGCAATATCGCAGTCCCATTATAAGTCGCTGATCACCAACATTACTAGTATAAAAAAAAAATCCATTATATATCCCATAGTTTGCAGGCGCTATAACTTTCACTCAAACCAATCAATATACATCTATTGGGGTTTTTTTTTATCAATAACATGTAGCAGAGAACATATTTGCCTAAATTTATAAGGAAATGTGTTTCTTCATTTTTTTTTTTGCATTTTTCCTTCTATTGGAGATGTATTATAGTAAAAAGTAAAAACATATTTTTTATTTTTTTTTTCATTTTCAGTCTTTTTTTTTTTTGTTTTACATTGCAAAAAATTAAAACCCAATTGGTGGTCAAATAACACCAAAAGAAAGCTCTATTTGTGTGAACAAAAATTCTATGAATTTTGTTTGGGTACAGTGTTTTGCATGACCGTAAGTAGCGCAGTGCCGCATAGCAAAAAACAGCCTGGTCAAGAAGAGTGTAAAATCTTCCGGAGCTGAAGTGGTTAATGTACTTTAGCAGAAATAAAAAAGCTTTCCATTTATCTTATGCGCCCCCTTACCTCTGTGTCCAGCTTGTTGTATAGAAATTAAATAAAAACCATTACTTCCTGGAAGGTCCTTAGGACATGAAAACTGCTAAGGCACAGGAAGGAGTTCACCAGCTCACCTCATTAACCCACACCCTGCATATTCCCTCCCCCCTTCCAGGAGATCGCTACCACCCTCTTCTGCAGATGCACGTTTTTCCAATGTAATCAGTGATCACCGTTCCTACTAAATACACATAGTTCATTTGGCAGAGTGTGCAGGAGCCGAGCGATCAGATAACCGCAGAGCTGTGGTAATAAAAACAGGAGAAGTGTGTTCTGTAAAGCTCACCATACAATATACTATCTGATTGTACAATCTACTTGAGATATACCAACAACTATGTAGTGCAAGGAACTCGCATTCCCACATGCATTTTTTTGGGGGTGGGGGGGTGCAAATGCAGAGTGTGTGTTAATGTTGGTGAACTCCTTCCTGTGTCTTATCAGTTTTCACGTCCTAAGGTCCTTCCAGGAAGTAATGAATGTTTTTTATATATATATATATACACACATACACACACGCGCATATACACACACACACGCGCATATACACACACACACGCGCATACACACACACACACACACACACACACACACACACACACACACACACACACACACACACACACAACAAACTGGACACTGAGGTAAGGGCTGTGTAGGATAAATAAAATGCTTATTTATTTCTGCAATAATAACAACAACAAAAAGTTCCTCGCGATCCAGTGCTAAGGGATTGACTGGTATAAACCACCTAAGGCATGTCGTTCCAAGAAAGTCATAAGAAGTGACTGTCCCACAGTTTATTCAAATGAAAAAAATCCATGAATGAAAGATGATTTGAAACGCATTGTCATGGCCACAGCCCGCCGACCAATTCCGACAGCTCCACCTTGCGTTCCAACACCCAGCCTCGTTGTTGCAAGACAGTCCGGCATCACTCTGAGTTGACGTCACTTCCGGTGCACCACCTGTCTACACCAGCGGCTTACAACACCCCCCTACCCCCCCCCCCCCTCCCCAACGGAGTCTCCTGCCTGGTCAGTCAACAGTGGGTCTCCCTACACCACTGACCCCCCCCCCCCCGTTTTAACCAGGGATCGGTTACCCTCGCTATCAGGTCCGTGCCATAACGCGTCTGGTCCCAGCACTGCCTTTTGGTCCTCCCCAGCACACTGGCCCTGGTATGCAGGTGTCAGCCAGCCATGCCACAGGTGGTTGTACCAATCAGCAGTTTAACGTGCTTGCGATGCTTTTTTAATCGACTAAAACTTTTATTTTTTTATTTTTGAACGAAACGTCTGTGTTTCTCTTTCAGACAATTTATGAAAACAGAATATACAGCCTCAAAATAGAGTGTGGACCTAAATACCCAGAATCCCCTCCGTATGTTAGATTTGTAACAAAAATTAATATGAATGGGGTGAATAATTCTAATGGAGTGGTAAGTGTCATCTTTTAGTTAGATTTTCAATTTATCCCATTTATGAACGGAATGAATTTTCACCATTACTGTTATGCCGCGTACACACGATCGGAAAATCTGGATTTTATTCCAACGGAATCTTGGCTCAAACTTGTCTTGCATACACACGGTCACACCAAATTCTGACCGTCAAGAACGCAGTCATGTACAACACTACACTACAACGAGCCGAGAAAAATTAAGTTCAATGATTCCGAGCATGCGTCAAATTGATTCCGAGCATGCGTATTTTTTTTGCACATCGGTATTGCATACAGACTATCGGAATTTCCGAGCAGAACTTTTCTTGTCGGAAAATTTGAGAACCAGCTCTCAAATTTTTCGTGGCGGAAATTCCGACAGAAAAATTCCGATGGAGCCTACACACGGTAGGCATTTCCGACCAAAAGCTCCCATCGTTCTTTTGTTGTCGGAATTTCCGATCGTGTGTACGCGGCATTAGAGGGCTCTATGCTCAGAAATTTGTTTTCTGATCAACATGCCGGAGATGATTTGCTTATAGATAATTTTTACGTTTTTTTTTTTTTTTTTTTATTATGAAGTATCGTGCCATTCAAGAGTAATCATGATATTTAATTTTACATATTATACAGTATACAACCATTTTTTTTAATATTTTTAAAAAATGTGTGTGTGTTTATATATAATATGCATCTCATAAAATTAGAATCTCATCAAAAAGTGAAACTCATATATTCTATACATTCATTACACAGTGTGATATATTTCAAGCATTTTTTTCTTTTAAAGTGGAAGTAAACCCTCCTATCATTTTCAGGCAAGGAAGCTGCCATCTTGGCCTCTGTTTAATCTTCAACTGCCATGATGCTCCACATGTGATCAGTTATGACACCAGCCATTGGATGGTTTGACAGTTTGGTTGAGAGCACAACCAATGTGACAGTTGGCATTCCGGGAATGTAACTGCTTTTTGAAACTGTTAAATCAATGGGTTTACTTCTGCTTTAATTTTGATGATTATGGCTTGCAGCTAGTGAAAACCCCAAATTTTGTATCTCAGAAAATTTGAATATTTTTAATATGGAAAAGGTAGCTTAGTGAAAAGTCTGTCCATGTACAGTATAGTATGCACTCAATACTTGGTCGGGGTTCCTTTTCCATGAATTACTGCATCAATGCGGCGTGGCATGGGGGTGATCAGCCTGTGGCACTACTGAGGTGTTATGTAAGTCCAGGTTGTTTTGATAGCGGCCTTCAGCTCTTCTGCATTGTTGGTTCTGGTGTCTCTCATCTTCTTGACAATAACCTACATATTCTCTATGGGGGTTTAGGTCAGGTGAGTTTGCTGGCCAATCAAGCACAGTGATACCATGATCATTAAACCAGGTATTGGTACTTTTGGCAGTGTGGGAGGTGCCAAGTCCTGCTGGAAAATGAAATCGGCATCTCCATAAAGCTGGTCAGCAGAGGGAAGCATGAAGTGCTCTCGAATTTCCTGGTAGACGGCTGCGCTGACTGTGGAAAATGTTGCATTTCATTTGAAAATCAAAGGTTCCAGAATCCCAGTTGCATGAGGTCCAGTGTGAAGTTTCCACAGTCAGTGATGATTTGGGGAGACATGTCATCTGCAGGTGTTGGTCCACTGTGTTTTATCAAGTCTAAAGTCAGCCAGGAAACTCTAGAGCATGCTTCCCTCTGCTGACCAGCTTTATGGAGATGCTGATTTAATTTTCCAGCAGAAAATATATATAAATAAAATGAACAAAACGCAGTGCTAATGAAATTAAAAGTGCACACACCACTATACAAAGTAAGGGGGATATGTGTCCGGTAAGTGATGTAGATATGTGAAAAAAAATAGTACAAGTAATTATATATATATATATATATATATATATATATATATATATATATATATATATATTATAAAAAAAAATCGCATGTTTAAAAAAAAAAAATCCCATCACACTAAGGTGCATAAGTACATAGACATGCATAGTAAATAATAGTGGTAAACAGTACAATCCTTAAAAATGACAAGTCCATATAAAAGCATTCTAAGGTGCTTCAGTGTGGATAAAAAATGAATGAAAGGTTCCACAGTGCTTTAGTGCATGTAATCTATAGCAGCAATCCAAGGGTGAGTGTAAACAAACCTCTCCCCGTGCTTCCTAGTGTGACTGATACTGATCGTCTGTTCCCTGTAATAGGGAACGACGGTCAGTGACGTCACACGCTAAGCCACGCGCCCCCCACCAGTTTTTCAAATCCGGGCTCCCCTTCCATAGACTCCCATGTTAAACGCAAATTTCTCTGGTAATTTTGGGGGCCAGGTACTGGCCGGCCCTAGGTTCCCTGGACCCCAAACTTGGCACACATGTAGCCCCATTCTTTATCTACAAGTGTGCAAAGTTTGTTGTCCAGGGGACCTATGGCTGGGGAGCACTAATTTTCTTTCTCGTACATCACGGGACACAGAGCGACATAGTCATTACTAATGGGTTATATAGATACCGTCAGGTGCTGGCACTGGCAACTTCCAAAACCGGAAATACCCTCCCCTATATAAGCCCCTCCCATCCGGGAGCACCTCAGTTTTTTGCCAGTGTCTAAGGTGTTGGCCAAGAAGTAACATGTGTTTTTCACTGAGCTTGCGTACAGGTTCTTTTGGGCCTCAGTAAGCTATTCCGGATCCAACCAAAAAAGCTTCATAGCTAAACGGTTGGTACCCGGGCCTTGCAGAGAAGAGCAAGGTTTTGCCTGTAATGCTTCTCTTAGGAGAGCTGGACCCTGGGATCCAGAGTTCTGGTCATACCCACGACTAAGATGTTTTCTGTGCAGGGTGCTATACAGGTCCAGGGGAGTGGAATCCTTGGGAACCCGGTCCCTGAAGGTTTAATTACAATGCCTGCCGTGAGAGGTGAAGTTTGGGCTTCTGTGGACCAAACAGAGTGCTGCGGCGGGGAAAAGGTAAGTGGGGGCCCCCCAGGAACTTGGTTCTATTAGGGGACCCCCAAGCCTAATATGTCTTTCTGGCTGTTACCTAACGGTATTCCCGCTAAATATCTGTGCATGGCTGTAACTACTAAAAAATGTAATAATTTTAATAGTGGTCAAGAAAAAAAATAAAAAATAAGACAGACCGCGGTACCTGTGTTAATCCACTAGAGGCCGCTGTGGAACGTTTCTTGTCATGTGGACTTTTTCTTTTCATCAGAGTCAAGTCCAGGCAGATGGTGAGTTCTCTTGTGGGAAACTGCTTCCTCTGCCATGTTGCAATGCTCGTCCATCCCCCGACCTGCGGCAAAGGGGCCCTGTCTCCTGTCCCTAGTTTCCTTTTTCAAAAAAGAGCGCCGAAGGCGCACGTGCCTCTATATATAGAGGTGAGCTGGAAAAGGGGGTGGAGCTTGGGGGATGACGCTCTGTGCGCGCCGCAGCGCTTCTGCGCATGTGCGGGCGTCCCAGCATGTTAAAAGGCACAATTATGTGTTGTGAGCTGGCTATGGAGTGCAGAGACAGAGCTGGCAACATTTTAAAAAAGGCATACAGCAAGCGGTTGATGCAGGCATCCCCATAGAAAGGCACATTAGTAGACACCAACTGTTTATATAGCAGCAATTGTGCTAGACTATTGTCAGTAAGTGGTGTATTTCGGCTGGAATACCTCAGCTTTGGGCTTAGGAATATGCTGTCTAAAAACTCCGGGACTAAAAATACCAGGAAGCATAGGGGGTCTCCATCGGGCTCTGAGGATCTTGGGCATGCTTCGGCTGCACCTGTCTCCCCTGAAGAATCAGAGGTTAGTGACCGTAGAGCACCCTCAGGAGTACCTGGTACTGTGGCTGTCCTCAGTTCACCTGCTCCTGTGTATGTAACAGAGGAGGTTTTTTCCTCAGCTCTGGGAGGGCTGGAAGAGAGATTGTCAGCATTGATCGCGGCTTCCCTGTCAGAGGGAAAGCGCGCCCGATCTCCGTCTCCTCCCTCAGAGTACCTGTTAGCAGAGCAACAGTCCCATACAGGGATCGACCTGCCTGAAGGGGATCAGGATGAGGTTGATTCTGTTGTAGAGGAATCAACAGTGGAAGAGCCATTCTCAGCATCACATGCTGAAAGATTATGGGTTCAGTCCCTGACTAACATGGTCCGATCAGCATTTAAAATGCCCCTTGCGGAGCCATCATCCACTTCTGTCTCCTCGTTGGGGTCGCTAAAAGCTCCCCAGACTGTTTGTTCCTTTCCAATCCATCCTTTACTGGAAGGGCTCATTTACCAGGATTGGGAACATCCTGATAAAATATTTACTCCTCCCAAGAGATTTCCGGTGGTCTATCCCATGGAGGATAAGTTCATCAAAAAATGGAGGGTCCCTACAGTGGACGCAGCCATCTCTTGTGTGAATAAATCACTGACATGTCCAGTGGATAATGTCCAAATGTTCAAGGACCCAATAGATAAAAAATTGGAGTCCTTATTGAAATCGGCTTTTGCTACAGCAGGCTTGGTGACACAACCAGCAGTGGCAGCTATTGGGGTCTGCCAAGCAGTGAAGGATCAGTTGAAACAGGTCTTAAGGGACTTGCCAGATCAGCAGGCCCTTGCCCTAGCTGATCTACCTAGGGCCTTATGCTTTGCGGTTGACGCTATAAAGGATTCAATCCATCAGGCCTCCCGCCTTACGCTGTCTGTAGTACATATGCGCAGGCTTCTATGGCTCAAAAACTGGTCTGCTGAAGCCCCCTGTAAAAAATTGCTGGTCAGCTTCCCATTTCATGGTGAACGCTTATTCGGGGAAGACCTGGACAGATATATCCAGAAAATTTCCAGCGGTAAAAGTACACTCTTGCCGGTTAAAAACAGAGTTAGAGGTAGAGCTGCACGATTCTGGGAAAAATGAGAATCACGATTCTTTTGCTTAGAATGAAGATCACGATTCTCCAAAAATAATTTATTTGAAAAATTTACAACCTCTGAACATTAGGTTATCAAACCAAACGGCAATAAAATAAGCCATATAGAAAAGGGAGATCATCACCATGACACTGGATAAGACATGAATGTGAATGTAGTGGCCACATCCCTGGATTGTATAGAACAAAGGACTGTTCCTTCCCCCTTTGATGGGACTTTTAAGGCCAGAAACACTGAAGTGCGTTACAAAATTAATTTATTATTACATAAAGATAGATCACACATATACAGTGATCAATAGTTAAAAAGCATAATTTGTTTAGCTTTGTTTGTCACGTGACGTGACACATGTAAACCACATCTGGTTTATGCTTTTAACCAATAACCATTGATCATTGTTGTTGTGCGATCTATCTTTTTAGTTAAAAATAAATTATTTTTGTAACGCACTTCAGTGTTTGTGGCCTTAAAAGTCCCATCCAAGGGGGATTCGGGAACAGTCCTATGTTCTAAAATAAGCCATAATATTCTGGCTTCAATCAAACAAATTTTAAAGAAATGACAATGTAATGAAAAACAATTACATTCAAAAAAACATTCAGGTAATGGATCATCTTCAGTGTCAGTGTTGCCTAAGTGCTGCTTTGAAAAAGCTACCCAAGGTGAATGTACTAACTGGGCACATCCCTGGATTCTCATTGTATAGAACAAAGGACTGTTCCTTCCCCCTTGGATGGGACTTTTAAGGCCACAAACACTGAAGTGCGTTAAAAAATTGAATTATTTTTACATAAAGAAAAGATAGATCACACATATACAATGATCAATGGTTAAAAAGCATAATTTGTGTAGCTTTGTTTGTCACGTGACGTGACACATGTAAACTACCACCACCACATCTAGTGGTTTATGCCTTTAACCAATAACCATTGATCATTGTTGTTGGGTAAACTATCTTTTTATGTAAAAATAAATTAATTTCTAACGCACTTCAGTGTTTGTGGCCTTAAAAGTCCCATCCAAGGGGGATTGGGGAACAGTCCTTTGTTCTAAAATAAGCCATAATACTCTGTCATTTCTTTAAAATTAGTTTGATTGAAGCCAATGTAATGAAAAACAATTACATTCAAAAAACATTGAGGTAGGTATCATGTCAGATAAAGATAAACACCAATTTAAAGATTTTTAGCTAGAAACACAAGCCTATCCACATTTTGTGGCTTCAGTGCAGAACGGCGACAAGTGACAATGTTGCCCCCTGTGCTAAAAACCCTTTCAGAAGGGGAACTGGTTGCAGGAATGCAGAGGTATTTTCTGGCCAGTGCAGACAATCTCGGATAATGCTCCTTCTGAACCTTCCACCACACTAACGGATCATCTTCACTGTCAGTGTTGCCTAAGAACAGATAAGAGTGTAGCTCCAAGGACAAGCTTTCGGATTGTTGTTGCTGTGAGCCTGAGGCTGGATCTGGTGCCCCTTCACTTTGTGCTGCTTTGAAAAAGCTACCCAAGCTCTTTCGAGCCTTCTTTGAAGGACCAGTGCCACTATTAGTAGTTGTTGTAGTGGGGCTTTCCTTAACTGTTAGCTTTGACATCTCCTCTTTTAGTCTGTTCTGGACAACAGTTTTGTTATCTTCATTAACGTAAGTCATCTTAAACCTGGGATCGAGGGTTGTGGCTATGTCGAGAAGGTCTTGTGTTTTTTGGTCCTGATATTTTTCCTCCAGATACCCGATGATCTTTGATTTCATTGTGCAAATGAGATCAGAGTCATCTTCCTTAACAGCCAAAACAGAAGACTGAAATAGTTGTAGAGCAGGTTTCACAGAAGAGACACTGACATACTGCTCTCCTGAAAGAGCATCTGTGAAGTCTGCCAGTGGGGTGAGAGTCTTGTCCACAGCCTCCAGGACCTCTAGGTCTTGCCATGTTGGCAAGAGGTGCCTAGCCTTGCGGTCAGAAGAGAGGACATGGGTGATGGCAGCTTGCTGTTCAAGTATCCTCCTCACCATAGCCTGCCTAGATCCCCACCTTGTTGGGCACTCTGTCTTGAGCTTGTGGTCTGGTAAACCTAGTTGTTTTTGTGCCTCAGAAAGCTCCCTCTTCCTCCTCCAACTGTAGCTAAAACACCCGACAAGCTTTTTGCACAAACCCATAGCACGCTCAATTCTTGGGTCCTTCATTGCATTCTCTATTGCGAGATGAAGCCTATGGCCAAAACACTGCAGTCGAGTCCAGTGATTTATGGATATGGCCTTTACAATGTTGCTTCCGTTGTCTGTAGTGATGCACACAAGATTTTTCTCCTCCAATTTCCAGTTTATGAGAGCATCCTTTAATCCCTGCGCCAAAGCTTCGCCAGTGTGGTCCTCAGGGAAAAACCCAGTTTGTAGGCACCGACTTTTAATCTCAAAATCGTCATTGATGAAATGGATTGTTAAGCTCATGTACGGTTCCATTGCTCTGCTGGACCATAAATCTGAAGTTGCTGCAAAATTAAGTACATCTCGCAATTCTGTTGCAACTGTTTCACGACATTTGGTGTACAGAGCAGGGATTGCAACATGGGAAAAATAAGTACGAGAGGGCACTTGAAAGCGCTTATCAAGGGTTTGAATTAGTTTTTTAAACCCCTCTTTTTCAACAGTGGTCACGGGAGCCATGTCTTTAGCCAGGTGAAATGTGATTGCTTGTGTTATTTCTTTGCGCCTGACAGAGGTTGTTGAGTACGGTGTTGCATTATATAATGTTCCTTTAATTGACATTTGTTTTGTCTGGCTGCAGGTACTTTGTGATTGAGCGGCGGCGGTTTTGTTTTTCCGTAACATCTCATATTGTTGTATGTGATTACGTTTCAGGTGATTAAACAGATTGGTGGTGTTGCCCTTTGGTGCACAAACAACGGCTAAACATTGCTTGCAGTAGATGGTTTGCTGAGTGTCATCATCTGCTTTGAATCCGAAATGAGCCCACACTTCGGAATAAGCTCCTCTTTTTGGAACAAAAACATCTTGGTTTTTATCAGACTCACTTGCGCATTGCTCTACCTCTGCGCCGGCCTCTGCAGAGTCTGCACTGGCCTCTGCCTCACTCATGTAGAATATTGGTTTAGTTTGTTTTTAACTTCTCGACGGTACACTTCTGCTGTTCTGATGCAGTTAACTAACATAAGTACATACATACATCTGTGTCCTTGAAAATATTGTCTGAAGTTGAACTTCAATTAGGAAATCCAACAAGAACAACGAGCCCAGCTGGGCTAAAGAGTCCTGTGTGACTGTGTGTATATTCTCCAGGTGCTGCTGCAGCTCTTGTTCTCTTAATATTCAACTGGGTGTGGTTGACTGGACATGTGTGTACCTATAGAGAAAACAAAACGAGAGCGCACAGTCTGTCATCCGCCTTTAGTTTAAAACACTTGCAGCTAATGCACTGACATTTAAAAGGCAATGAATCAAACAGTGTGTTTTTTTTGTTTTTTTTTGCTTGGCAATGTTGCTTCCCTTCAGGCTATTCACCGAGGCCGACAACAGCGGAACAGTCCAGGCACCAGGCTCCATTTTCGTCAAGCCCCGATAGAATAAAAGCCATAGATGAGCAAATCTCTGACTTTATCCAGCAATGCCATGCTGGGACTTTTAGTTCCAATGACTAGAAATGCCTGTCCAACACTGTGGTCTCCTAATGGAGAAGGCAAGTGTTATAAAACTAAATGGGAATGTATTGTATGGGAGGAAGAATAAGAGCCATAGAGGAGCAGATCTCTGACTTCTGCAGAGGCCAGACAGGGCATTGCTGGATAAACCATGCTGGGACTTGTAGTTCCACAGACTAGAAATGCCTGGCTGGCTGCCCAACGCTGGTCTCCTAATGGTGATCAAAGCAACAGAGGAGAAGATCTGACTTATCCAGCATTGCCCTGTCTGGCCCCTGTAGTATTTGCTGAGACTTGTAGTTCCACAGACATCAATCTTCTGCCACATGTATCTCCCAGTAGAAAGCTCCCACCCCGATCACCCTCCTCCTCTTAAAAAAAGAAAAATCTATAGTTAAACTCAACAAGAAAACAACAAATATATATATATATATATATTATATTTTTTGTTGAGTTTTACTTGATGCACTGCACATGGTGACATGGAATAATACAGGACACATTCATTCATTGCCAGATCATATGAACACAATACATCGTTTTATTATTGATACTAAAAATAGATGGGTTTTATCATTTACCTGGAAAATCATATAAGGCGCTAAGGTGACAATGTTTTCATGTTTCAGCTCCTGGAAGCTCCTGGAATGAAAGCACCAAATGTCAAATATTTCACCATCTAACTGCCATGCTGTTACTCATCACACCACAAACCATTCAGGTTTACCTGGCTTCAGGATTTTCTTCCCTAAAAGGATCGGGCCAGAACCAGCCACTGCCAGCCAGGTCGGTCGGAGCCTCGGTCCTGCTTCTGTGGATGGAACACAAGTGCGTAGTCACTGCAGTGTTTCCCGGCTCTCTCCGACAAAACGTGGTGCCGCCCATGCCCAGGCATCACCGCGGCGCATCACGCATCACGCTCTCTCTGCTCTGCCTGACGTCAGTGCGCCCGACGTCAGTTCCTGTATCGGCGCCATTTGCGTGCGTTCCACCCTGGTTCCGACGTCTTTTCTAAAAATACAAAAAATCGCGGTAATCCAGGATCGAGATCGCGGGGGGGGGTGAATCGAGATCGCGATTCTCATACGATTAATCGTGCAGCTCTAGTTAGAGGTCCCTCTTTTAAGAGGCCTGCTTCTCCAGTCCTTAGGACATCGGCTGTGAAACAGTTCCGACGGCCTCCTCAGTCATATCCGGGGGGTAAAAATCAGGGACAATCGCAGGGTAACAAGAAGCCCTGGGTCAGGAGAGGTACAAAACCTCCCCCAAAGTCAAATGCATGAAGGGTTGCCCCCACTCAATCGGGTGGGGGGAAGACTTCAGTTGTTCGCAGAGACCTGGCGGGACACGATCAGAGACAGATGGGTGCTCTCCGCAGTAAGTCTGGGATACAAATTGGAGTTAAAAGACTCCCCTCCTTCCCATTTTATAAGGTCGACCGTGCCAAGGGATCCCCGGAAGAGAGGATCCCTCCTGTTGGCACTAGAACAACTATTGCTCCAAGCAGTAATTATGGAGGTCCCCCTAGAAGAATGGGGGTTCGGGTTTTACTCAAACCTCTTTACAGTCCCGAAGCCAAACGGGGACGTGAGGCCCATATTAAATCTAAAAGGGCTAAACAAATTCCTACATATCAGGACTTTCCGGATGGAGTCGATCCGATCGGTGGCCACTGCCCTACGATGGGAGGAATGGTTAGCCTCGATCGACATCGAAGATGCTTATTTGCACATTCCCATCTTTCCAGTCCACCAAAAATGTCTACGCTTTGCAGTAGAAGGGCGCCTTTTTCAGTTCAGAGCCTTACCCTTCGGTCTGGCCACAGCACCACGCGTGTTCACAAAAATTCTGGACCCATTATTGGCCAATTTAAGAACACGAGGTGTAACGATAATGGCATATCTAGACGACTTGTTGCTGATAGACCACTCAGTGGAAAAACTAGAAGTGGTTGTTCACGAGACAATCGAGTATCTGGAATCTCACGGTTGGATTATCAACCGAGACAAGTCAAAAACCAGTCAAAAGTCTGGAATACTTGGGGCTAAGGCTGGATTCAGACCAGAGAAGAATTTTCTTGCCTCAAAAAAAGGTGTCGTCTTTGAGAGATTTGATCCGCCTAGTGGGTACAAAAAGACAGCCATCCATACGCCTGTGCATGAGGCTGCTGGGAAAAATGGTGGCATCATTCGAAGCAGTACCCTACGGTCAATTCCATTCAAGGAATTTGCAAAGGGCTATACTGTCAGCCTGGAACAAAAAAGTTCAGGCCCTAGACTTACCAATGTCCTTGTCCCCTTCCGTTCGCAAGAGCCTCCGTTGGTGGTTGGTTCCCCAGAATCTGGAAAAAGGGAAATCCTTCAGTCCGATTTCTTGGAAGGTGGTCACTACAGATGCCAGCCTTATAGGCTGGGGAGCAGTACTGGAGCAATGGTCTCTCCAGGGCAGATGGTCGGATGCAGAAAAGGCCCTGCCCATCAATCTCTTAGAGATACAAGCAGCCCGGTATGCCCTAGTAGCATGGACATCCAAACTCCAAGGGTCCCCTGTCAGAATTCAATCGGACAATGCCACGGCAGTGGCATATATCAATCATCAGGGGGGCACCAGGAGTCGTGCAGCCCAGAGGGAAGTAAATTACATCCTGAAATGGGCAGAAAGATATGTCCCAGCCATATCCGCGGTATTCATTCCAGGAGTGGAGAATTGGAAGGTGGACTTTCTAAGTCGCCAACAATTATGCCCAGGGGAATGGTCCCTTCACCCCGAGGTTTTCCGGACAATATGTCAGCGGTGGGGAACACCGGATGTAGATCTGCTAGCATCCAGATTCAACGCAAAGGTGGACAGGTTTGTCTCTTGGACAAGGGATCCCCTAGCTTGCGGCTCGGATGCCCTAGTGTTCCCTTGGGATCAGTTCAAGCTGATATATGCATTCCCACCGCCACAATTGTTACCTCGATTACTCCGCAGAATCAGGGTAGAAAAGAAACCAGTGATTCTGGTGGCTCCAGCGTGGCCCCGAAGAGCATGGTACGCGGAGATTGTAAAAATGTCTGTGGGGAGTCCTTGGACCCTCCCACATCGTCCGGACCTGCTTTCGCAAGGACCGATATACCACCCTTCCTT